>OZ038511.1:14201385-14326385 GCA_964036315.1 Acanthosepion esculentum | reverse complement strand
AATACATAAAAAGGGTGATGTACATGGATTTGTCTGAAATTGTCTTTGCTAGCGGTTGTCTCAAATGGCTATTGTGGAGGTCAAGCCTGCATAAGAAACGAAATTGTATTCTTGGAAGTTCAGAGAATACAGAATAAATGGGAAATTAAATTTCGTAAGAGAATCGAATGGTGAAATGTGTCCGCATAGAAATGGTTAGGGAAGGTGAGAGAAGAAGAAGAAGAAGAAGAAGAAGAAGAAGAAGAAGAAGAAGAAGAACAAGAACAAGAACAAGAACAAGAACAAGAACAAGAACAAGAACAAGAACAAGAAAAGCACTTTAAGGAAAAGAAGCTGAAGAAGACGCTGGAAAAGAAGAAGAGCAAGAAGAAGAAGAAGAAGAAGAAAAGAGCAAAATGGATAATAATAATAATAATAATAATAATAATAATAATAATAATAATAATAAGAAGAAGAAGAAGAAGAAGAAGAAGAAGAAGAAGAAGAAGAAGAAGAAGAAGAAGAAGAAGAAGAAGAAGGGCAAGAAGAAGAAAAAGAAGGCGCTCGAGAAGCAGAAAAGAAAAAGAAAAGCACTTTAAGAAAAAAAGCTGAAGAAGACGCCTGGGAAGAAGAAGAGCAAGGAGGAGAAGAAAAAACCTTCGAGAATGAAAAGAGCAAATATAAATGTTTAAGAAAGTAGGGAAAAAAAGGTGACGGAAACATTCAAAAAGAAGAGGATAAAAAAAGAAGAATACACTGGAGAAGAAGAAAAGAAAAGAAGTATAAGAAAAAGAAAGAAGAAAAAGAAGCTGAAGAAAAGATTAAAAAAAGAAGACGCAGAGAAACCAATTATAAGAAAATTGACAAAAGACGGTAGAAGAAAGTCAGAAATAAAATGCCGAAACAAAGAATGCATGAAAGAAACCAAAGAAGCGAAAAAAATAAATTAAAATCACTTGTCAGTGTGAAGCCTGAAAGAAAGAAAGAAAAAAAGAAAGAAAGAACGAAAAGAAAGAAAGAAAGAACGAAAAGAAAGAAAGAACGAAAAGAAAGAAAGGAAGAACGAAAAGAAAGAAAGAACGAAAGAAAGAACGAAAAGAAAGAAAGAAAGAACGAAAAGAAAGAAAGAAAGAACGAAAAGAAAGAAAGAACGAAAAGAAAGAAAAGAAAGAAAGAAAAGAAAGAAAGAAAGAAAAGAAAGAAAGAAAGAACGAAAAGAAAAAACAAAGAAAGAAAGAAACGAAAGAAAAGAAAGAAAGAACGAAAAGAAAGAAAGAAAGAAAGAAAGAAAGAGATCAATGTTTCGTTATTCAAATTTCATTTCTATTCCATTTGAATATTAAAGTTAGATTTTATAACAAAAAATCAGATTTGTTGGTGTGGGGGTTTGGCGTGTGAGAAAAAGAATCAGGTCGGAAGCTGGAAAACAATAAAGCGAAGTAAAGAAAAATAAAACAAGCAAAACTAAATGAACTTCGAGAAAAAGAATATGGACGAAAAGGATCAATAGAAAATAATCAATAATGAATGAAGTCGCTAAACCAAACCAGAATCATTGCAAATATTCTTGGCCAAATCATTCATTCAAATAACTTCATTGCTTTCTTATTCAGTTAACCGGTCGGGGTTTTTTTTCATTTAGATTCTCACACTAAGTCAATTTTCACCTAAATTGTGTTTTCCATTAAAAAAAAAAAGGAGCAATATTTTGGATGTAGAGTAACGATTGAATAGCGAATTCGTTCCTCACTGGGTGGCCCATGCATTCGGTCTTGTGCCACATCTAAGCTACGCTTAGAAAATTACTTTTCGTGTAATGGTTAGCAAGCTTACCCTGTGAGATAAATTATGACTGATTAGTGAATTCGTTACTCACTGGGTGCCCCATACTTTCGGCCTTGTGCCACATCTAAGCTACGCTTAGAAAATCAATAGAGCACCTCGGCGTGGTGTAATGGTTAGCAAGCTTGTCTCGCTAACTCAGTTACGACTGAATAGTGAGTTCGTTGCTTACTGGGTGCCCTATACTTTCGGCCTTGTGCCACATCTTAGCTGCGCTTAGAAAATCGATAGGGCAACTCGACATGGTGTAATGGTTAGCAAGCTTTTCTCGCTAGAACAGTTACGACTGATTTGTGAGTTCGATCCTCACAGCGTGTCCCATACTTATGGTCTTGTGCCACACCTAAGCCACGCTTAGAAAATCACTTTCAAAGACGCACGGCCTCCGTCCAACGAATATTTTGGCTCGTCTTCAGTCACCTTTCGACCGCCGTAACATAACTTCACTTTGCTTTTTACATAAATATTTCCATGTTATGATGAACTTTTCTCATTGGTACCTCGATTTCACAAATTTATGCGCAGTACTAGATTGGCAGCTAGGTCTCACTCTTAAATTTGCTCTTTGTAACAATAACTTCTGAGTTTCTTCTCTTATATTTATCGCCACAGGAAGTCACTCCTTGATTCGTAATTTCCTCTCACCTACGATGTAAAATTTAAATGCGATGTTCATCGTCATTTTCGGTCATTCAATCTTGTTCTTTTATTGTCCTCTCTGTTTTGTTTTTCACTCTTAGTAACCTCTTGCGTCCGAGTGGCTTTTGTTTTTGCTCGATTAAAAAAGGGATTTTATTGTATTTACAATCGTAACAAGATGTTTATTCTCAGAATATCAACAGAGTTGACCAATACAAATGCAAAAAGACTTGTGTATCTATTCCGATCAAAATCGTAAACTTTAATTTTATTTGTTAATCTCACGTTAATTTTACAATCGACAGATTTAATCGAATTTTCTAAGTTTACTCGTTCAACATGTTTTAAGTGACATTTATTTTTACATTTATTTTCGTTTTAACACGCTGATTAAAGTCGTAATTTATTATTTTAATCGTAAAAACAATGTAAATTTCTAATTATTTTGAGGTTGCATTTTATTTTATTTCTTAGTTTCTTATTTTTTTTTTTTTCTTATTTTTTCTTTACTAACAGCAATTATCAGTTGGAGAGATAAAACTTGAAAAAAGTAAAAAAGTAAAAAAAAAAATAAAAAAAACCCCAGGAAAACACATAATTACCTTCAGTAAAGTGATATTTATTCTGTTTAAATTACAGAAATGTGGCACAAGGCCGAAGGGGGTTATTGGTTGAAAGGACGGTCTTCTTCTGACTTAACTATAACTTAGCTAGCCGCAAAACTTCAGTAAAGTAATATTTAGCCACCCCACCACAAGGGTTACATGTGGCACAAGGCCGGGTTTAATGTGGGATTCCGAGCCAGTAGGCTCGGCCAAAAATATTCCCTATTGGAACCCGTAATAACGGGTTCAGGGACAGTTTACCTCCCCGAACGAGACTCTGCCCTTTGGCATAGCCTCGTCCGGGTTCCTCTATGGCTGAAGGCAGAGAGTTCGGCCAAATAACTAGAGTTCAGCAAAGTAAGTCAAAAATCCCCCGCAAAGAACTTAAATAGAACTCACACCATTGTGATTGGCTGTTGGTCAAGTTCCAATCAAATGCGTGACAGAGTGGTAGGGTTTGCTAATATAAATCAGTGTCTGCAGGCTGTTAATTTAGATGGCGGGCGAATCAGAGACTGATCAGCTCTGATCCACGAGACTTTTTGTGTTACCGGAACAGTGTTTGGTTGTTTTTGGTCCAGTGAACGGTCTTCAAACGAATCGAACGTTAAGTCTTTTATCTATATTTTACTTATTTTTGAACCCTTTTTGCATTTGATTTTCAGTTTGTTTTCCTTTGTATATTTACAAAATTTAAGTTTTACTGCCTTTTACTTTTGTATTACCCCCCCCCCTTAATTTTATTCATTTTTATTTCATTCGTTTGTCTGGTCTTTGGCAAGCCAAGTTCATTAATTCCGTTTTTGTTTTATTTCTTTGAATTCTTTTTGTTTAAATTATTTAAGTTTTGTTAATTTGGAAATTTATTTATTTTAAAATAAAAGGAAAAAAAGAAAAAGAAACTCGTTCCGTCGTAATAGTGCCTCGCACTATTATGGCGGAATAAACTACACAAACACCCGAAACTCAACCATCGGTGATGGGTGAAAATGTACGAATTAAAAAGTCGGCCTGGACAGAAACCAGACCCAAAAAAGATCTTGCATTTCACACAGATTTACAAAAGAAATATAAGGAGTACACGAAAGGGAATGAGCTCCTTACTATTCAAGAAGCGTTTGATGAAGTTAATACAAGGACAATTTCTCTGCTAACATCCGACATCAAAAGTCGGATTTTGATGGGCGTTAGCAGAGAAACTATGGAGGAAGCATTAAAGGACTTGAAGATCGTACCAAAACATTTGGCAACACATTCGAGGGCTTTGTGGGGCATACTAATGAATACAGAGCAAGAAGCTAAGTAGTTGTCCCGGGAGTCTGTTGACTACGAAAACACTTCGTCTTCAAACGGAGTATATGGGCACCTGAAGAACAGCGGTAACAGTTCATGAGGTGCCCATAGACCAATCAGAAGACAGATTGGGAGCCTTTTTTGATGAATATGGCAAGGTAGAAAAAGTAACAGGAGTGATAAGCAAGGCAGGAATTGCGACGGGGGATGTCGTACTTGAAATTACATTGACACGCCATAATTTTATAGACATCCCCAACATACTAATGTGTAGAGAGAGAAGGATATTTGTTGTGGTGGAGGGCCGTAAACCCTACTGCTGGTCGTGTGGAGTGTCGGGGTACATGGTCAAGGCGTTCTCTGGAAATAAAGTGACGCCACAACCAACAGCAGTAACGACAACAACAGCAACTACTTCGACAGAACCCGGCAAAGCCCCTGGTGATGGCTGGAAGGGGGTGGTGAATAAGGGACGGAAGCAGAAGTCAGACCCCACCCCAGTCACTCCAGAAGGAAGTCCCACTGAAACAGTAACAGTCACCAAGGAAGCAGCCGGAGGAGAAACCCAAGGAACGGCTTCAACAGAAGCCACCACAGCAGAAACAACAACAGAAACAGCAGCAGATAAAAAGCCCACAAACAAAGCAACCAACTACACAGCAGAAATAGCAAAAGCCTGACAATGATATGGAGGTGGGGTAATTGTCTCCAACACCCGCCTCTTCCTTAAAGAGAAACAGGGAAGAAGGGGAGGAAGAGGAAATACCTGTGAAAAAAAGCACACACTGGTAGAAGTAGGGCGGAGAGGGGCATGGAAAAAACCAGGTCCCTATCTGTTGTGTAGGATCCACCTAATCTGCATAGGTGACTACCAACTATATAAATAATGGTTGATACCGGAAGACGAGGAAGAAGAGAATCACGAGATCCAACTAGAGACTCTGATCGACTGCGACTAGTCAACACATTCTCCAGGAACGTCTTCCCAGAAATATACAGAAATACTATATGTACTTCTTATGTACACTTTCTTGTTATAATACATTCTTGTTCTAAGTACATTTTGTGTTGCATTATTATTCCATGAAATAGGCGAGATTCAACATTGAGTCAAGACTCAACACTATCCGTCTCTGCTTCGCCAGAAAATATTAGAGGCGCTGCTCCCGCATCTAGGAGCCTCCCCACTTCACACACTCGTGTTCCACTCCCTCCCACCACTCCCACATCTCCACACACGCCCACTCCCACACCTTCAGACACGTCACCTCCCCATCCCTCCCCTTCTACACCTCCCCTCCCGTCCACTTCAACCCCGCCACACCGAGATAAAAAGAAGAAAAAGAAAAAACTGCTGATACTCAAAATAGACGAGATTTGTAAGGTAAATAGGGGGGGGGGTATTGGAGCGGGACTTCTCATCGCTCAAAAGATCCCTCCTATGTCCCCTGTTCAAAATTTCCTCTATCAATGGGAAATCAGTAGAGGACCCTAACAACTTCCCTGGTGCTTCGGGAGTTATTACCCTGATTAAGGAAACTGGAACACATCTTAAAGTATGGACTCATGTTTGCGAAGCTAAGGATGCTTACCCCAAAATAAAGATAGCCACATTTAAAAAAATTTTTTTTGCAGGGAGTGTCTCGGTAATTCTCCACCCATCGTTATATAGGGCGTTAAAGCTAACTTACCCTACGGACATTGGCGGGATTGTCCGGGACGGTCGGATGACGACACAGTTAGGCACGGGAAGCCTCGGACAATCCGTCGGGATCCTTTCCGCCGCAGATTTCCGGCCCGTATGTGAATAGGCTATTTTTTAAATTTTTTTCTCTTTCGCAGATTTAAAAGATGTCAATCAAGCCACTCTGAATGCGAAGGGCTTGAGGGATCGAGGTAAGGCTACCCGCCTGCTCCGGGGTCTTTTGTCTTTCGGCGTGGATGTCGCCGCGATCTTTGTTTGCAACGTCGATGCGTGTTTGCCAGAGAATGATTTTGTCGTTTATTCAGCATATGGGGACCGGAGCAGAGGAGTTTCTTTGCTGGTGAGGCGTACTCTTGATGCGAAGGTGGATCTTGTGCATACCGATGCCGAGGGCCGGTTAATCGTGGCCGATATTGCCGTGAAAAGTGGTTCGTTTCGGGTCGTTGCGGTTTATGCGCCCAACGATCGGGGGGAGCGGGTCTCGTTTTTTAGGCAGTTGGAGTCGTTCCTGGTGGATTCAATGCGCCTAGTGTTAATGGGGGACTGGAATGCCATCCTGGACCTCAAGTTAGACAGGGGGCGGGGAACTAGTGGGAGGAGGGGCGATCATAGCCTGGTTGATCTGATCAACGAATTTGGTCTCGTTGATAGATACCGGGTCGATCACCCAGGGGGAAAAATGTGGACGTGCGCTCTTAATTGGCCTTTTGACAAGGTGGTTAGATACCTTGACAAAATGTTAATTAGAGGAGCCGACGTAGACTTGTTAGATTGTCCCACGTTCCACTGGGTAGGCTATTCGGATCACAAACTCGTTTGTGCTCGCAAGGCGTTAGACGGTAGGCCAAGAAGGACTGTGTACTGGAAGTTCAATCTGTTCTTACTGGACAGGCGGGACTTCCAGGAGCAGCTAAGTAGCTTAGTGCAACGGGAGCTAGTTGGGGCGAATATCGGGAATAAATGGTGGGAAAGGACTTAAGGATAGGATTAGGTCCTTCACCACTGATTTCAGCAAACGGCTCGCCCGAGATAGAGCTGAGAAAGTGAAGACGCTTAAGGCTAGTTTTTCCCGGGCGGTGGCTGGGGGAGATTCCCTAGAGATAGCCGTAGCTAGGGAGGCCCTGGGGCGTTCGCATAGCGAGCGCTACATGGGCCAGGTATTAGACATAGGTTAAGCAAGATGTCTTCCGAAGCTGTGAACATAGGCGCAGATTTGCGCAAGGAAGAGGTCGTCGAGGTTCCGATCGTTACATTCGTGAGCTTAATTCCCCGGAGGGGCGTACTGTTCGGGCCCCTGACGACATGTGCAAGGCGTTTCGGCGGCATTTCGAGAGTTGGTTTACTAAGGAGCAGTCTCCGTGATGAGGAGTTTCGCAGCTATTTGGCTGACTTTCCTCGGCTTTCGCCGACTGAAGCGGCTAGCTGCGAGGGAGAGATCACGGAGGGTGAAGTCTATTCTTCTTGAAGAAGGTCGGCAGAGGCAAGTCTCCCGGTCTGTTTGGTTTGCCCTATGAAGTGTACTTGAGGTTGTCGCACATCTTTGTACCGATTTTGACTGTGGTGTTCAAAAACTGTTTCCGGTCGGTGTCCATCCCCAACCGGTTCACCAGGGGTGTGATCACGCTGTTGAAAAAGGGCAAGGGTGTTGGGCGGGATTTAGATGATTATAGGCCCATAACTCTGCTAAACACAGAGTTAAAGATTTTGGCCAAGATCCTGCAGGAGCGTTTGCAGTCAGCTGTCGAGTCTCTGTTGGGTCCTGAACAGACATGAGCTCTGAAGGGCCAAGCAATTCAGAGCAACCTGCATCTGATCCGCACGATAATAGAGGGTGTAAAAGACGACGATACGGCCGCGCTGATAAATTTAGATCAGTCCAAGGCATTTGATAGGGTTGACCATCGCTACCTTGTGGCTGTCCTGCAGGCCGCCGAATTCGAACCCGACTTCTGCTGCTGGATTAGCCTTCTGTATCGCTCCCCCAGTGCTGTGGTACAGGTGAACGGGAAGCTGTCGGGAGCTTTTGCTCTGTCTAGGTCGATTCGTCAGGGTTCTCCACTGTCGCCCCTACTTTATGTTTTGGCGTTGGAGCCTCTTTTTCGCCGGCTGAGGGACAGGGCGTGCAGTCCGGCTCTACGTGGAATCGCCGTTCCTGGAGGGGCTCGAGCCAGGGTTTCCGCGTACGCCGATGACGTATCTGCTTTCGTGTCCTCCCGCAGCGACATTCAGGCGGCACTGAAGGCGCTTGATCGGTACGAAAATGTGACAGGGGCCAAGATTAACCGCGACAAGTCGTCCGGCTTGGTGCCTGTAACGGGGTCGATCTTCCGGGACCCTTCGTTTGGAAGGACGGTCCTGTCCGCATTCTTGGAGTGTAGTTTGAACCTGACCTTCACCTGGAGAAAAATTGGTCTGCAGTACGAGCAAAGGTCGACGCAGCCGGTCAGAATTGGCGTCGACGGAGGTGGTCCGTGAAGAGCAGGGCTGAGGCGTGTGCCACTTATGTTTTCCTTTATCGATTGTCCGTACTTCCTCTCTGTGACGACAATAGGAAGCCGCTCGAGCGCTCGCTATCCTCCATTTTATGGAGGGTATTGTGGGAATCGGGTCGACAGAAGAGTCTGTGCACAACGTCCATGTCATGGGGGGCTGGGAATGCCACACTTAAGAGAGTCACAAACTCGCCTCGAGGTTGACTTTCCTACGCCGCGCATTGACAGGAGATTCGATTATGACGGGGATTGTTAAGGGCACGTTCCTTTGCCTTACTATCAGTCCCCCAATCTCGCGGGTTGAGCGCCATTGTAAACCCAGGAACCAATCGGATTTCCTTCGCGAGTGAATGGGTCGTGAATCAGATTAGCTAGGTATAAGTAAGTTAGTGACGACCAACCTCCACTCCTCCCAATTTTGGCCTTGTGCCGTAATTGTATTTTCAGTGCAATAAATAATCAACTCTGATGGGGTTGATTTGGTGAGGGGGAGTATGATGTTTGAAAGACCCGAAACTGCCCAATGACCCAATTCAGCACATCACTGACGACGCCCCCTAGCGCTAAAGAGCGTATATTCAAAGTAATGTGCTTTACAGATTACGTAAATGTGTTCGATAAATTACGCCACAAAGATCTGCTGGAACTGCTCAGCAACCGGCACATATTTGGAAGGACATTAGAATAATCAAGTACCTATACTGGCAGCAAACTGCCTGAATACGAATAGAAAATGAGTTCAGCAGATATACAAAAATAGAAAGGTTTATAAGACAGGACAATCCTGAAAGAATTAGATATCTTACAAATATTCATTATTGGCGGCCACAATCTTAACAACATAAGTTCCTATATAAGGTAGTGAAAGACAAAAAACCTATAAAGAAAAAGAGAGAAGGAAGTCATGAGAGAAGGTGTCATTGACTTTCTTTGGAATGAACAAAATAGACGCTGTCGTTTTGCTTTGCTTTGAAAGTGTTATTTTGGGGGTTTATAAATATTATAATGTTTGATATAAGTTTGAATGTTTAAACAGTCTATAAGGAATTTAATTTGATGTTTGTTAGCGATTTAAGTTTTTTAAAACTTTACAAAAAACTTTTATAAAACTAATATGAAATAGTCGATTAGAAAAAATATTCATAGAATGTACATTAAAAGAATAAAATTTTATTTTAAAATATAAGTTTACTTCTAGTTGTAACTGATTATTAAGGTGACATCTCTACCAGTTTGAATTTTATTCATGAATTTAATTCGCGACTATTTTTTAGATGGGTAATTTCTTTTATTTAAAGTTTAGCTTTTAAGTTAATATGGAGTGATTTTTTAAGGTAATATTAGAGATCTTGCTCTGTCATATAATGTATACACACCCATGCAAGTTTCACATATACATACGTTCCTTTACATGTGCAGTCACTCATACAGGTACACATGTACCGATATACACGGGTAATTTCATGTATTAATACCTATATATATCTTTTTAACTGTTTACGCATACTTACAGTTTCCCTTAAAAAATTTTATAGTTAATATTAGGTGATGACTTTAGTATTCAAATATCAAAAAATCTTTCCAATTTAAATATTTTATCATCAATAATGATTATTAAAGGGTAATAGATTTAAATCTAAATTAAATTATCAATTTAAAAATTTTTTTACCTCCATATTATAAATTATTTTAAACTCACAATTCCAATTGGAGAATATTAAAGGAGAAAATGGGATAAAACATTAATAACAGAACTGTAAGTCCTTCTTTTATAATATTCTATATATCCATATATACACATACACACACATACACATATCCGCACACATGCACACACACATATATATATACACATATATATCCATACACATACACACCGACACACACACACATATATATATATATGTATATGCTCATACATACGCACATACGCATGTAGATAAACACACACATACATACATTCTTATACACACATATATATACACATATATACACACACATATATATATATATATACACACACATATACATACACATACATATACATATATACACCTATATATATATATATACATACATATACATATACACACATATACACACGCACACACATCTACACACACACACATCTACACACATACACATATATACACATCCACACAGACACACACACACACACACACACATACCTATATATATATATATATATATATATATATATATATATATATAGGTGACTATACTCGTGTCGAAAAACCTTCGAATTCTTGAGTTAACAATAGCCAAATCAATCTCGAAGAGAAAAAAGGTTTTAAAAAAGAAAGAGCCAGGAACATGAAAGTATGTCGAAAATAATCGCACAGATACAGGTTCAAGGCCTAAAGAAAAAAAACCCGATACGAGTAAACAACTAACTAACTAAAGAGCTCGATACAAACGTAGAGCAGACCTAGTCAAAACCTAATGAGCCAGACAAACCTACCAAGGTTTCATTTAAGCAGATCGTCAGGGACAGCTGACCCTGGCGATCTGCCTAAGTGAAACCTTGGTAGGTTTGTCTGGCTCATTAGGTTTGACTATATATATATATATATATATATATATATACATACACCCACATGTACGTGTATGCAAAAACATATCAATATTCAAAAGAATTTACATTATTATATCTTTCACCCACATTCTCCCATATTATATATACGAACTCACAAATTCTTATATTTATACATACATACACAGATTACCCGCAATATCTATGGCACGACACACATATACCCATATATACATACACCCACATACATACACATATATATACATATCCACACATATATATGTACCCACATACCTACACACATACATATATACACCCATATAAACATACAACTACATATATTTACAAATAAAAAACTAAAAGCCGACCTATATACCTACAAGTATATATACATACATATCCATATCCATACCCGCCCACTCAAATATGTGTTCACAATACACAATTACAACAATGCATGCCCATCTTTCCATATAAAAGCATATACATATACATATCAAAAGACGTATCAATGTTCCAGTTCAATTACATAGTTATATACATACAGTTATGTGTTCATTCATAGGTGCATAGCAACCTTTCCAAAAGCAAGAAACAAAGATCATGTAATATATAGTTACTTCTAAATATATTTCGTTAGGTTGAGGTTGTTCTTATGTCGGCATTTAAAAATTAGTTCATTATGTCTGTTTAGTAATATATCAGGATCATTATGGTTTATGAGGATCTTTTCTTTTAGACATAAGTCGCATCTGTGGCTGAAATTTATTAGAGTTCTATATATATATATATATATATATATATATATATATATATATATTCGTACAAGAACATACTGAGATATATATTATTTCTGAAAATACCTACGTGTATATATATATATTAGGTTATTAAAATAAAAACATTAAAAATCGCTACACAATTACAATTATCTGAATTATATATACAATTACAACGAACCGACCTGGATATATATATATATATATATATATATATATATATATATATATATATATATATTAATACAAGAAACACTAATATATATATTAATTCTAAAGAAACCGACGTGTATATATATATATATATATATATATATATATATATATATATATATATATATATATGATGGACTCTCCCGTCGGTTTCAACGTATGAAGTTCCGACAACTGTGCTTATTCAACCCTGTGTGTAAGTCGCAAGTGACATTTCAGTCCTGCTAGTGATTTGCAAAGAAGTCTACAGATTGTGCAAGAGTGTGGATTGTTGGAGTGTATGGCCGGTACAGCAGCAGATATTTTAGTCCTTTCCCTAGTGTGACGAAGCTTGGTGATGTTTGATGCTGCATTGTTCTTGATGCCATTGTAGCAAGTAGTCCTCCACTCATTGCGATCAATTGCTTTGTCCTCAAACGTAGCATGGTCCATATTCGCAGCTGAGAGGTTACTTTTCAGTTTGTCCCTGTATCTAAGCAATGGTCGGCCCACGCTTCGATGACCACTGTCAAGTTGACTATACATGAGCATTTTTGGTATTCTGTTGTCTTGCATACGTAGCACATGACCATCCCAGCGTAATTGTGACTTCATGAGAAAGGAATCAATACCATCAATATTACACATGGTGAAAAGGTCAGCATTGGCCATCCTTTGGCTTGGGATTATTCAACAAATTTCTCGAAGACAGCCCTTGTGAAATACATCCAACTGCTGAATTTGTCTTCTGTACGGTGTCCAGGACTCTGAACCATACAATAGTGTTGTAAGGACTACAACCCTGTAGACTTGTATCTTGGTCTCAAGCCTAATGCCCCGGGGTTTCTAGAGTCGTTGACGAAGTTTCCCAAAAGCATTAGAGGCTTTTGCTATTCTATTGACTATCTCATCATCCAGTGTTCCACTTGAGTTAACTTTGCTACCAAGATATTTAAAGTTCTTTACATAGTTCAGATTATGTCCGTCAACTTGAATTGGTATTTCGGGTGAGTTTTGCTTGACGCCTCTTATTTGCTTTGGTGCGGGGGGCTTGCTGGTGAACAACTTCAGTTTTTGTAATGCTAATTGTCAAGCCGAATGCTTTGCAAGCAGCAGAGAATCTGTCCATCAGGCGCTGAGCTTCGTCAAAAGAAGTAGCCACAAGCGCAGCATCCTCAGCAAACAGTAAGTCACGAATTACACTGGTTCGAGTTCGAGTTTTGGCCTTAAACCTCCGAAGGTTGAAAAGGCCACCACTTGTCCTAAATTGAATTTTGACACCATCCTCGGTCTCAGCAAATGCATGTTTCAGCATTACGGAAAAGTAGAGGGCAAACAATACTGGGTCCATAACACATCCTTGCTTTGTGCCATTTGTGACGCCGAAGGAATCAGAGGTTTCACCATTTGAAACAACATTAGCCTTCATTCCCTCATGGAATGATATTATGACTTGCAACATGTTCTCGGGTATACCGAGCTTTCGCAAAACCTTCCACAAAGTAGCCCGGTTCACAGTGTCAAATGCCTTTGTGAGGTCTACAAACACCATATAAAACTCCTGATTCTTTTCACGAACTTTCTCAGCAACCTGTCCCAGGGAGAAAATCATATCTATGGTGCCCCGACCTGCACGAAAGCCACACTGCGACTCAGGGTAGATATCATCAACCACATGCTGCATGATTCGGTTCAAAATCAATCTGGCCAAGATCTTACCAGCTATAGAAAGAAGAGAAATGCCACGATGCTTATCACATGTCTTCCTATTTCCTTTGTTTTTGTACAAATGATGAATTAGTGCATCTTTAAAGTCTTGTGGGACCATCCCCTGTCTCCAAATTTGGATAAATAATCCCAGCAATTTCTTCACAAGCTTTGTGCCACCATACTTAAAGATTTCTGGTGGGATTGCATCTTTACCTGGTGCTTTCCCAGACATAATTTGTTTAATAGCTGCTAAAACTTCCTGAAAGGTTGGTAAAAACGACAGCTCTGGATTTCTGGGCGTTGAGGAATTGATTCCAGAACACCCTCTTCAGTAGAAGATGTCGAGGACATTATCGAAATGTTCCTTCCACCGTTTCAAAATTTCAGCCTTGTCTGTCAAGAGGTCACCATTTGCTGAAGTAACCGGTGAGAGACTATTTTCCTGTGGACCAAACACTTTCTTCATACCTTCGTAAAAGGCTTTTGAGTCCTTCCTATCGAATGCTCCTTGAAGATAGGTAGCCTGTGCAGACCACCATGCCTCTTTCATTGTACGCAGGGCTCTTTGAACCTGGGCTTTACAGGTTGTGTAGGCTTTCTTTTTTCCTGGAGAGTTCTTATCCTCGATCCAAGATTTGAGTGAAATATATATATATATATATATATATATATATATATATATATATATATATATATATATATATATAATTTATGTGGGCATTCATTAATATCATATTATTACACACACACACACACACACACATATATATATATATATTAATACTAGAAACACTAATATATATATTAATTCTAAAGAAACCGACGTATATACATATATATATCTATATATGTATGTAAATTTATGTGGGCATTCATTAATATTATTACACACACACACACACACACACACACACACACACACACACACACATATATATATATATATATATATATATATATATATAGAGAGAGAGAGAGAGAGAGAGAGATGTAGTCACCTCATAAAGCGGAGGTAAGCCGAACAATAATAATACACCATAACAAACGTTCGCTCACACCAAAAACGAGAGATTAGATCAGTAAATCAAGTAGAAATTCAATTCACGAGTCAGTGACCAGAGAAATGTCCAAGCCTGGCCAAAGACGGTCACAAGTGGACAAAATCTATTCGTTAACGCCATCTTAATGATAGTAAGCGAGCCAATCACCAACAGCTGCTCTGGGGTCAATTCACACTGACCAATTGAATCATCATTGTTTCTAATAGAGCAATTTAATTACGATTAGCATTCTCAGTGAGTGGTTTGGCGTGAGATCAGTGCAACATATTCGTTCAGTTAACGCCAGAATGGGCACCATTTTTTATGAGACGGCGAGGAAGAATGAAAGCTGAAAACCGGAGGTATCGTCTGCAACCTTTATTTGGTAAATGTTGGTAAAGTTTTAATATTTATGAGATGTGTTTCAGGTCATGAAAGTAGGGGACCCAGAATAAATGTGATTAGTACTTAACTCATAAAATGATTAGTAGTTAACTAATTAAATGGTTTAAAACTTATCAGCAAAAATCCTTTCTCTCAAACATATTTAATTATTATTTCTCGTATATTGGGATTCAGCTTCTTTTAGTTAGGTAAAAACAATAAATGTTTTACCTAGTTAACACACACACACACACACACACACACACACACATATATATATATATATATATATATATATATATATATATATATATATAAATAAAAAATTATAAAATGGACAAAGTCCGACGTGATTTTCTCTAATTCATTCATATCTGCTCAATGCGTATCCAAATCATGGAGAATTGTGTTTAAAAACAGTAAAAGCGACTTTGCTAACCGAACACTCCACTGTGGCTCAATCGGTTAAGGCACGTCAGGCTAGATGACTGTTCCGTATAGGATAGAGGTTGGATTCCTGTCGGAAGACAAATATTTTCTATGACAATTCCTCGGACATTCAGGCCGGTAAATGTTGTTTAATACTGTTTATTATAAACAGAGCATTTACTTAAATATTTGTATCTATAAAAAGAATGTATAAACATATATATATATATTTTTTAACATCTATCTATTTTTTTAAAAGATTTTTTTCCGTCATCATTTCTTATCAATTTAGTGATTAGCTAATTCATCAGTCGTTCCAATGAGAAATGTGCCAACGAGAAGTCCCAACGAGAAATGAACGAAGCAGAATTCTCAACGACAAATGAGCCAATTAGCCAACCAGAAGTATCAACTAAAAATGTGCTTTCCTGAAATAGGTAGTTCATACTGTGGCCAAACTGGTCGGCGCGCCGTTTGGCTAAAAATGTGGTATCCCTGATTTGGAAAAAAAGTTAGGCAGGTTCGATTCTTCTCGGGGTTATAATTTTAGTTTAGTAGGAATTCTTAATTTAGGCCGTTTAGTAATTTTTTACACTTGTCATTTCGAAATCAGTCTGTTTTATTCCCTGTTTTTATTTCCCAGGACAGTTTCTGTTTTTTTTTTTGTTTTTTTATAGTTAAACCAATATTGTTTGCACAGTTCCCATTGTTCCGCTGTTCATTACTTCATGTAGATTTCTTCCTATACTCTTTGGCCAACTTGCTGCATTTATCCGTCTTTGAGATTATTAACACAAATCTTGGTATTGTCCTTTCTTTTCTTGCTTCAGACACGCAGTTGAACGAACTACCCACTACGCCATCCTCATATGGTAATCTCATTTGTTTTTATTTTTTTAAGTACGAAAAAACAAAATAAAAAGCAGATACATTACAATTATTGCATACGTTACTCACCAACATCTTTAATATCAAATGCGCATACTGTGCCTCTTGGGAAACGAACACACACACACACACACGTGTTTGTGTGTATGTGTGTGTGTTTGTGTGTGTGTGTTTGTGTGTGTGTGTGTGTATCTATATAGCGTTACTTTGTAAAAGTTTGGCTTCTGTCCCTGTGCTGATTGCAGTGAATATATTCAAAGTATAAGTTTCCGGACTGTAAAAGCTAAAAGCGTGGCGCCTTCATTCCCCGAGACATGTCTGTCCTGAGCTGACCTGTCAGATGATCCGTTTCAAGAGACAAGATGCCGCAAAGTACCCACCTCCCGTTCACCCAGCGAGCTGTACTGAGTCGAAACAAAATCATAAGCATGTCCTGATCAGCTGGCAATGGGGAATATATAATAAGGTAGGTAAATCGATCTGTAATAATAATAGTGAAAGAAATAAAGAAAAAAAAAAGCGTAAAGAAAACGGAAATAATATATATAAAAACAAACGCACCCACAAATGTGTGTGTGTGTACATATATATATATATATATATATATATATATATATATATATATATATATATATATATATATGATTAGTTTGCTTTTGTTAGTTCATTTATTAGCTCATTTCTGACTGCTTTCTTCAATTCTTCCTGTGTTTGTCTTAGACAGAAACTCGGATAAAAAATATTTATTTAATAAGAAAAGTAAAAAAAAAAACATAAAGAAGTATATACACAGGGGCTGCAAAAGTAGGTATACAATAGATACATCTAAACTTCTAAATACCATCATTTAAAAAAGGCTCCAAACTAGATAAAAACAATGTTTAATCGTCAAAGTATTGATGTTATTATTAAGAGGAAAGACCAAAATATTTTTTGTTTACTTTATTACATTTTTTAATATTTTCTAGCATTTTTGATTGAAAATTTTGTTTTTCTTCCTTCAGCGGGTAGGCCAAAGATCAGCATTGGGAATTTCAGCGTCTTTTTGGCGTTAAAACACATTTTATTGGAAATCCTTGCAAATAGCAAATAATGGTCAGATTTTAATGAAAATTTCAGAAGATATTCACAAATGATTTACATTACTTTTTTAATTTTTTGCTTAGAAAATATCGATAAGAATATATTTTTTACAACTTTATCCCCCACTTAATTAATTTTAAATTTTTAGAAGTTAAAATTTCAGCCTCATCATGGAGGACTCATTGGAGAATTTAAATAAACAACATTTACCGAAAATCTGCTCTAAATCGTAAAATAAAAAATGCAATAATATTATGACATTATTTAATTAGATTAGCATTTAATTGATTTTATAAATAAGATATACGGAGTTACCCCACTTATTTTCCGAAAAGAAAAACGCCGCTAGGGGACGCTTCCTAATCCTGTAAATTGGGAGCAACATTCTATGTCATTCTCTTTTTCCTATTTCATCCAGAGATGGTAAGATGTAGGTCGCAAGTAGATAAGAACGCTATGTTCGCTTTCCTTGGTCCTCTGTTGACTTTTGAACTCTCTCACAAACATGGATATATAACACACGCCTGTTACAGTTACTAATATACAAACACATTCACTCGTTTAAATATTTTCTTCATTCATATTATTGTTTTGTAACATGCAACAATATTCTATTGTCTATGTATACCTTTATCTCATAAATACATACTTATTGTTTATATATATATATATATATATATATATATATATATATATATATATATATATATATATATATATATATATATATTTAATGACATTTTATGTTTAACATTGTTTTTATAGATACAAGTATTTAAGTAAATGCTCAGTTTATAATAAACAGTATTAAACAACATTTACCGGCCTGAATGTCCGAGAAATTTTCATAGAAAATATTCATCCTCCAACAGGATTCGAACCTGTATCCTATACGGAACCATCATTTACCTTGACGTGCCTTTAACCGATTTGGACACAGAGGAGCATTTGGTTGGCAAGGTCGAATTTACTACTTATAAACTTCAATCTTCCATGAATCTTCACGTACATTCATAACTGCTCATGGCGTATATATATATACTCAGATATATTAGGAATATTATTGTCTTAAGAAAAACAAAATTTATATGAATAATGAATTTTTACAATAACTGCTTTAATTTTTAAAAAATATTAATTAGAATAATTTATTAAGTTTTAAATCTTTTAAAATTCTGTATTAATTTCAGCCTTTTAGATGGTATTATTATTAAGATAAAAACTCTATTTACTATGTTATACATGTTCACCGCAGTCTTTGAATATAGAATCCAGTGCAGTACGTAATGTGTTCAATGGAACAATGCCAATATCTAGTAGCAGCTGTTCAGTGATTCTTAATGTCTTCTATATCAGAGGTTGATAGTGAATATCTCGAGAAAATAGCAGAGCGTAGTTCAGTAGTTCTTTTGGTCATCGATATCAGAGGTCGGCAGTGGATAGTCGGAAAAAAATGGCCGCCTTTATACACGTCGGATTGAATATTTTAAGCCTTCTGATTGGTTAACTTCTATTGGCGAACTATAAAATGAGTCAGCTCATTTTGGTTGGCTCACTATGACATAAGGATAAAAAAAATCCTACCCCCCACTTTTGGGTAGATTATGGAATCTTCTTTCAAAACATTAGTAAAATCAATATTTATATGGAACAAATACTTTAGTATTCATAAAATCATTTTTTTTCTATTTTTTAAACTTTTTTTTCTAGCATTCATAAAATCATTTTTTTTTTTTAAATGAAAAATTTATATCCACAAAAATTAGTTATATCATTATTCCACTGTTAAGTACTTCAGGTTAATAAAGATTAACAACAATATTATAAATTTAGGTTGTGATCACAACAAAAAGTGAAAAAAGTTGTTATTTTACCCACAGCTGGGAGCCATTAAAACAGACACTATCACTCCGGGTCAAAGTGATTCTGAGAGTCATTCAGGAGGAGGATTGGATTAAAAGTAGGACTATTTACGTTTATACCCCAATATAAGACAATAACTAATGGATGCAGTTTTACGTCTTACCCAGGACTATTACTACGACCAGAAATAGAAGCAAGCCAGACTATTTTGGAATGGGTCCATGTAATATCTGTGACATTGATTGTTGCTATTCGGTGCAATGTATCCCGAAGAACTATCAAGAAGCCATAAATTCTGATAATTCCAAACGCCATGCAGAGGTCTGTAGATCGAAACGACGCTCTGCGGTGTTAGTATTTTTTTTTATCCTTATGTACTAACCATAAATAGAAAAGTTTAGTACAAATCATCAAACACTAATATTTTAAAAATAATTTTGGACTATTTTTATGTGTATAAACATGCTGATTTTTTAAGTACGAACAACCATTCTCGACATTATCAGAAAATAAGAGCGATAATGTTTGTAAATCCAAAGTCAGCAGTTTTAAAATTCAATAAAACATCAGATTACAAAGAAAATTTTGCTAAATTTTAAAGATTACTGAGTACTTAAAAATTATATAAAAAGCCGCTCTTTTTATTTTCTTCAATGATAAATTCAGATAAATTAGAACAACATATCTTAACTCTCACTCCTCACAGAATCAGAGATATATTAAACAATAAATTAATAATGAGGACTATAACATTAGATATATCAAGCTATCCAAATATGGAACCTCTGGAAGAACCTTCTCAATTATAAATTCTTTACCAACATGTGGATCCTTGAAGGCACGTCCTTGTGCCAATTAATTGAAACAACCTCTTTTGTTTCCTTTCTTTCACCATGCCGTCTGTTTTAGATTCACTGGAGCGATGCGGTGTATAGGGTGATAGAATTTTTCGTTCTTTTTTTTTCTTCAGAATAGGTCATTTGCAGTGGTGTGCAGTAATATAAATCTATTTTCGGGATGTATGATGAAATTTGTTTGCCTTTAAAAACATTGTGTCATCCGTGATTGCATCAGATTTTTATCACACCCAGACATTATTGTCTCGACTCTCGATTAGTTGTCCTATAGTCATTGTTTGCGATTGACGTTACTCCAAAGGAGCGTACGAAAAGTGTAACGCTGCAAGAACACAATGGCAAACCTTACGAGAGAGCAAATCAAAGTAATTTTGACTGGCTCGGAAACTCTCCTAATTTAAATCCAATTGATAATTTGTAGTCAATCTGCTAGGAACGATTTTGTGGAATGGACAAACGAAGTATTATCATGTGCACTGGGTCATTTTTCATTGGGAAAATACGAAAAAAATTAACTAATAACGGAATTATTCGTTTTGTTTCAATTAATTTGCACTCAGGTGTATATAGAGAGATAGATAGATAGATAGAGAGAGAGAGAGAGAGAAAGAGAGAGAGTGTGTTAATAGTCCAGTTAACAAAATTTGAATAATATATATATATATATATATATATATATATATATATATATAATTTAAGTAATTGTATTACATTTACTTGTTTTAAAAAGAAATATAGTCTATTAGTAACTAAGAGTAAAAATATTTAAAATTGTAGTTAAATAAAACGTATTCTAACCCAAATACCCATTTTAGAAAGAATCTACGAAAAAATGCCGAAAACTTTTTGTCGATAATAATAGAAAAAAACCCGAGACGACATGCGTTTAACGGATGTCAGAATTCGTTGAAAAATACACCCCTACCCTCCCTAAACTTAACCTCTTTTTCGAACGTAACTCATAATTGATACAACAATAGTTAATAAAAATGAACACGCTACCGCCCCTGTCTGAATGATTGGCTTTCTCTGTATCCTTGGAAACAGGAAATTATGAATTTATATGTTCGTTTAAAACTCAGAAAATTTAAAAATAAGTTATTCCAAAATTCGCTTGAAGATGAAACAGAACTAATGCTTTTAATTTAATTATATAATTAAATTTGAAGTTTTTAGCTTCCATTTTTGAAACATGGTTATTACTGTGTAGCGAAAAAACATTGTGAATCAGTTAATTTATAATATTTATGCTCTGTAAATTTACAGTGAGCACTGTTTTGAAAAAATGAAAATAAAAAATATCAATAAGAACACCGGGTTATATATCTTACTGTTCTTTCTTTATATATATATATATATATATATATACATATTTTATTTTCTCTCTTTTCCTCTCACACTACACACACACAAATACACCAGCCAGCTACACAAGAGATCTGCACAGAATATATACGCGCCACCACGTGTAGACGATAAAACGATTTTTTAAAATCAATTCACCTCGAGCAAGGCGATAGTGCCACTAAGATGCAAGGGGCTATTGAGGTTGAAAGAGAATAAAAAGATTTTACAAGGAACTAGAAACCTCACCCTCAACAGGAAACAAGTGATAAGCCTCTACTCCTGTTCAAAAGAATGGGAAGAAGTGTGATCCGGACGATAGGCGAACCTTCTATTGAGGAAAAAATGAAGAGAGTGGAATATAGAATGAATAGAGTGGAAGTAAACTTGGAAAGAAAGGAAATAAAATAATAATAAAAATAGTAATGATAATAATAACAATAGTAATAATAAGTATGACAGAGTGGGCCAATATCTGCACTGGAAAATTTGCAACTCCTACGGGAAGGAAACTGAAAGAAACTGGTACGAACACCACCCAGACCGGTTACGGAGATAGGACCTGTTACAATTCTATGGGACTACACAATACACACAGACAGAACAATCAAAGCCAACCGCACAGACATTGTTATTAAAGACCACAAACAAAATAAGTGCCACCTTATTGCTATGGCAGTCCCTGCAGACTGCAATGTATCTTTGAAGATATTTGAAAAGCTGTCAAAATACAAGGACCTTAAAATAGAAATCTCAAAAATTGGCACATGGGAACATCTACAATTCCTGTTGTAGTTGGAGCCCTTGGACTGGTTGGACAAGATTCCAGTAGACTAATTGAAGGGATCCCTGGAAGTCCATGCCTCAAAGAGATACAAAACATTGTTCTGACAAGTACAGCCCACATTTTACGAAGGGCTTTATGTATGTAATTATTTTTTTTTTTTGCAGTGGAAAGTGTCATGATGCCATTTCTAAACTTAGGTCCCTGGGCGGGACCCAGAAAGAAATGTGTAAACGCCAGATATCAAAGAAAATAAAAATAAAAATAAAAATAATAATAATAATAATAATAATAATAATAATAAATAGGGCCATCACCTGCCTACCAACAACTATCAAGTCTTTACCAACATGTGCATCGTTGAAGAGAGTTGTTAATGGCTAGCCTTTCAAAGGCCATGCGATCAATGCAGGTATCGCCCAAGACTCGCTTCTTGGTCCAACCTTCTTTCTGTTTTATATTAAGGAGCTGCCTAATGAACATACTCGAATCTTTTGGGAATATCTACGTAGGTGATACATCGGTATATGTTTACACCTCCAAAAATCTAAATGGCCTGGTTTAAATGACTACGAGGGTAAAACTGGCTCGACTCCTTCAATTCCTGTTAGACGAAACTGTTAACATTAATTCACCACCGAGCAGACCCTGAATTTTCGTCTATCGCAATGAATGGGTATTCTCTCAAGGAGGCCCCTTTGCCTCGAACGCCGACTGAGACATAATCTCACCCCAGACTTCAAGTGGAACAATATGCCGGATTTAGCAGCAAAAGTGTCCAAATCGTGTAACCGCATGGGATCCCACAAAATGTTTAATATCTAAAAAACTGACTGTGTTTCTTTTTTCCAGGTTTTCAGATAAGACGCTTAGCCATCGTGACACCATATGTTGTAAGAATAACTGAAAAACCCTTTGAGTTACTCACTTAGTAAGCGAATAGGTTAAAATCGTCTTGTGTCACCCCACTATGTCTAAGCTAAGCAATGGTAAGAGGAAAAAGATCATCTAGGCTTTCATTAATGGTACCAACATTCATACTCTGGCTTCTATCTTCAAAGTCCATTCAAGAAACATCAAGCGAACGATGAATAAGTTTACAAAAGAGAGAACAGTAGAGGTGAAAACTAGATCAGGAGGTCGCAGCAGCAAGAGGGATCATCATTTTAACTTGGAAATAAATACTTTCTCATTGTTCAAACCTAGAGTCCGATAGAGTTATAAAAACCTCGGAGTATTCCAGCAAGATATCTAATCATTTCTGAGATACAATGGTTCACAGATTAATCTAACAATTGGACAATTTTGCTGTTACACGTGTTGGATAATTTTGCAGTTACAACCTGTGTATATATATATATATATATATATATATATATATATATATATATATATATATATATATATATATATATATGAGCCCTCGCTAAATATTCTGGGAAAAAGGTCGGTTCCCGACACCGCTCTAGAAAGTACCTGGCTCCTCCTACTATGCTGTACCTTTACAAGAGCCAGATAAGACCCGAAACAGAATACTGTTGTCATATCTGTGCTCGAGATGCCCATCTTCCCTTTCCAACGAGTCCAAAGACGCCTACGCGGTGTTGTGGATGATGGATTTTCCACTCGACAACCCCTTTTCCCACAGACGAAACGTTACTAGTCTCTGGATAATCTATCGCTATTTCCATTGGAAAATTTTGAGACGAGCTACATTCCTTAGTTCCACTAAGCCGGGCCTTCAAAACTAAGCCCCTAATGACACCTGGGTCTAACCATCCTTACGTCCTAATATCCTAGGGCAAGGTATGAATCCTTTTCTTCCCCCACCCCAAGCAATGGGTAAATAGCAGGACAGACAGGGTACTATAGCCTTGGATGGCAACTAGTCTACCGCATAAAGAAATGGCCACCTACTGTGGGAAAAATCTGCCTCGTCAGTCATGTATCGAAAGATACATGGTCGCCTAAGCGTGTATCCCTCATGGCACCGAAGGAGTAAGTTCCACTCACACAGTCTCGTCTCACGAACTGCAATTTTGTGAAACCGATGCTTTTTCGACCACTAAACTCTTAATCTGTTTCTCTAGGGTTTAACGATATCTTTTCCACATCCATCTGCGACTCTTCCGCACACACAACCACCATGACTAACCTTCTACCTTGAGCGGCTCTTTGGCTTTATAGAGAGTGAACTTTAGTAAAAAAAAATCCTCAAAATATTCCCCCTTGCTCCGTCCCTGTATGTATTTCCAACAATCATATTTAGTATCACTCTAACATGAGTGGCTCTTTAGCCTTGTTTTGTGTACAAAAAATTAAGTCACTTATCACCAACCAACATATAGTAAAATATAGTGTGTATCATGATGATGATGAGCGTCCTGGGTATGACGATAAACTACATCCGAGTCTTGGGTATGAGGATAAACTACATCCGCCTCCTGGGTATGACGATGAACTACATCCGCATCCTGGGTATGAAGATAAACTACATCTGCATCCTGGGTATGACGATAAACTACATCTGCGTCCTGGGTATGACGATAACTACATCCGCGTCCTGGGTATGACGATGAACTACATCCGCGTCCTGGGTATGACGATAAACTACATCTGCGTCCTAGGTATGACGATAAACTACATCCGCGTCCTGTGTATGACGATAAACTACATCCGAGTCTTGGGTATGAAAATAATCTACATCCGAGTCTTGGGTATGAGGATAAACTACATCCGCCACCTGGGTATGACGATGAACTACATCCGCATCCTGGGTATGAAGATAAACTACATCTGCATCCTGGGTATGACGATAAACTACATCTGCGTCCTGGGTATGACGATAAACTACATCCGCGTCCTGGGTATGACGATGACCTGCATCCGCGTCCTGGGTATGACGATAAACTACATCTGCGTACTGGGTATGACGATAAACTACATCCGCGTCCTGGGTATGACGATAAACTACATCCGAGTCTTGGGTATGAGGATAAACTACATCCGCCTCCTGGGTATGACGATGAACTACATCCGTATCCTGGGTATGAAGATAAAATACCTCTGCATCCTGGGTATGACGATAAACTACATCCGCGTCCCGGGTATGACGATGAACTACATCCGCGTCCTGGGTATGACGATAAACTACATCTGCGTCCTGGGTATGACGATAAACAACATCCGCGTCCTGGGTATGACGATAAACTACATCCGAGTCTTGGGCATGAAAATAAACTACATCCGAGTCTTGGGCATGAAAATAAACTACATCCGCGTCCTGGGTATGAAGATGAAGTACATCCGCGTCCTGGGTATGACGATAAACTACATCTGCGTCCTGGGTATGACGATAAACTACATCCGTGTCCTGTGTATGACGATGAACTACATCCGCATCCTGTGTATGACGATAAACTACATCCGCGTCCTGGGTATGACGATAAACTACATCCGAGTCTTGGGTATGAGGATAAACTACATCCGCCTCCTGGGTATGACGATGAACTACATCCGCATCCTGGGTATGAAGATAAACTACATCTGCATCCAGGGTATGACGATAAACTACATCTGCGTCCTGGGCATGACGATAAACTACATCCGCGTCCTGGGTATAAACGATGAACTACATCCGCGTCCTGGGTATGACGATAAACTACATCTGCGTCCTGGGTATGACGATAAACTACATGCGTGTCCTGGGTATGACGATAAACTACATGCGTGTCCTGGGTATGACGATAAACTACCACCGTGTCCTGGGTATGACGATAAACTATGTCCAACAGAAAGGCCTTTGATGATACATTTAAAAAAAAAATATTACCAGCTATACGTTTTTTGGAAAAACAATATTACCAGCTATACTTTTGTGAAAACAAAAATTCCGAGCTATACATTTTTGATGAAAAAAAAATTAACAGAAATAGATTTTTGACGAAATAAAAATATTACCAAAAAAAAAGTTTTCGACATTAAGTGACCCATTGAGGTTGATGTGCCGTAAAACAAACCAAATCAAACCAAATGATGATGATCATCATCATCATAATCATCATTATCATCCCCTTGACTTTTGTAGTCGTAGTGTGGATCCAAATTCAGAAGACAAACTAAATCTCCTCAATGGTCTATCAAAGGCAGCCATCAGCAATTCTGGTTTAGTCATACTTGTCTATTGTTTGATATGGTATAACCGTTTTTGCATTGGCGTCCTCTCCTATGTCCACCTTCAACCTTCAAATCGATTTCGGCATTTCGCTGAAGAATGTTCTCATCCCAAACAAACGGGAGTACCTTCAAAATCTAGTCACAAAAACCGAAGACTTAATCAGGAGAATGAGATGAAGAGCTTACTTCTTCCTCGGGGTCCAGAAAAAAAGCGAATTCTCCAAAAAGGTGAATACATACGGATTTAAAAACTTGAAAACAGCACCTTTTATAGATCAACTAAAGGAATTTGAAATGGACCTTTTCGATATCATAAAAAATATCAGCTTCCACAATCACAAGAACAGCTTTCAAAAACGCTTGGATACGGTCGTCACGGATATCAAAAAGTCAAAACAAGTATTTGTAAAGTCGGATAAGACGACAAACTTCTACAAACCCGACCCAAAAGATTATAACACCTTGATTAGAAAGGAATTAACAAAGAATTACAAGAAGGTCAACACAGATAATTACAATTATGTAAACATAATTAATTCATCGGACAAGAGGATTACCGATAAACTGAAGATAAGCGATAGAGTGCCCAAACTTTCGACTAGGGAAGCCTATATCCTACTTAAAGACCACAAACATGATTTCCTAAACAAGCTACCCACAAGAGTTATCAACCCGACCAAGTCTGAGATTGGGAGAATTAGTAAAACAATCCTGGAACGTATAAATAAACAAATAAAGGATCAGCTCGACCTAATCCAGTGGGTCGGTACTGCAGAAGTGATTGACTGGTTCAAAAACCTCAATAACAAAAACTGCAGTACCTTCATCCAATTCGACATCGCGGACTTCTATCCATCGATATCTAAAGACCTTTTCGAAACAGCCTTGGAGTTTGCCTAGTTTTACTCCGATATTTCTAAAAGTGAAATTGATATCATCCTTAATTGCAGGAAATCAATTATGATACATAACCAAGAACAATGGATAAAGAAATCTGGTGAAAATTTTGATATTTCCATGGGATCGCTGGATTCTGCTGAATCATCGGACTTGGTAGGACTGTTTATTCTATACAACCTCACAGTTCACAATGAAATTAGTCTTAATAATATAGGGATTTATAGAGACGATGGTTTGATGGTAGTGAATAATTCCACCAGTAGCAAAGTTGACAAGTTGAGGAAATGGATACATAGAGTGTTTAAATCTTTACACCTCAAGGTGAAAATTAATTCTAATATAAAACAAGTAGACTTCTTAGATGTAACTTTAACTTACACTTAAATAATTTCCAACCCTTCTTAAAGTATAATGCTAACCCCATTTATATAAACTCTAATTCCAATCACCCAACACCAGTTATTAAACATATTCCATCACCTGTTGAACGCCGTATAAACAAGCACTCTTCTAAATAAAACAAAACACAAAATTATCTATAACAAAATCCTTACCGACAGTGGTTACAGATCTTCCGAAATTGAATATAGAGAAAACTGTAGTTACTCTAAAAAAACAATAGAGGAAGGAGAATAATTTGGTATACACCTCCATTCAACAAGTTAGTCCGTACCAAATTAGGGCACAAATTCTTAAATCTAATTAACAAGCACTTCCCTAAAAAAAGTAAATTAAGCCAGATCTTCAACCGCAATACTTTAAAAATTAGCTACAGCTGTTCTAGAAACTTAGATAAAATTATTAAATCACATAACAATAGAATACTGAAACTACATAGTGATAATAAACGAAACCTAAATACAAGTTCTAATACACCCCAAGAAAAAAGACTATGCAGCTGTAGAATCCCCGATCAATGTCCATTATTAAACAGATGCTTAACCAAATCCATAGTGTATATGGCCTATATCTCATCAAATGAGAACCCCGGAGATATTAAGCTGTATGTGGGGTCTACTAGCAGACCTTTTAAGGATAGGTATTACAACCACTCGAACTCATTTACAAATACGGCCAAACGAAATATGACATCACTTTCGAAATATTTTTGGAAACTCAAGGAAGAAGGAAAAACACCTAACGTTAAATGGAAAATCCTAAGTCAAGCCAGAACCTGCAATTCACTGAGCGAACCTTGCTTCCTATGTTTACAGGAGAAAATATGTATCATTGAACTCTTAAATAATACCCAATTATTAAACCAAAGATATGAGACTACCGTTTTCTGTAGACTTACTAAGGATTTAACACCACAATCTTGCTAAATTCCCAATTCCATAACTATGAACCTTTTATAATTATATTCTATATACATAAAAAACGTTCTTTCGATTACAAAATAAATAGTGATAACCCCAACATAAAGAAATGCAATCCAACTTTAGAAATTTTATAGAAAAACCAAAAGATAACAAAAGATAACTCGGAAAAATTTTTTTTACCTACTCAAATGTAATATTATCCCCTATCGCTATCTTCCCTCCCCTACCTCTCAAACTTAGAACGCTTGTGAGTTGACGTAGCTAAACTTTGACCGATGTTTATCAACAAAACAATGTCCACACACCATTCAACATTAACTATCCGGTCCACCCAACACCAAACTGCTATCAACAACCACTATTGTTTCACTTAGATACTCTATGTATATTTTGTAAGTACATTTTTCTTCTCAAAAAATGGAAAATAGGAAGTGACGTTTTACATCCGGCTTGCCTACAAACAGGATCGTACATAACAATTTTCAACCCTCACCCGTAGATGTGCAGTTGAAATGCACTGAAACCAAGTTGCATCTTAGTTGTGAGTAAAATGGTTTTGTCTATATGATAAAATTATAATAAATAAATAATTATCGCTCTACTATCGGTATCGAGCTCTTTTTTGAATTAACGCTGCGAACGTTGGAATTTATATATTACTTTCGTTCTCATCGCATCGGATATATATATATATATATATATATATATATATATATATATATATATATATATATATATAAGATAATCCTAAGGAGCCAGGCAGACCTACCTAGGTTTCACCTAAACAGATCTTGGATCTTCAAGGTAAAGCCGGTTTTACCCAGAAGATCCGTTTAAGTGAAACCTAGGTAGGTATGCCTGGCTCTTTAGGATTATCTTAGGTTTTGCTCTACTTAGTGTATTGAGCACTTTACGTACTTGTCTTTTTAATCGTTTGTTTGTTTTTTTCTACTTTGGACTTGGGTTTAAACACTTCACGATTGTTGTCGCTTTGTTTTTATCTTGGTTCTTTCTTTTTTTATTCCCCATTTTTCCACGGGCATCGATTTGTTCGACTGCAAGTTGAGCTATCCGAGGTTTTCCCAAGCGAGTACCACCATTTATATATAGAAATATATATATATTTAAGCATTTCACCCCAAGAAATGCGGGAAACCACTAGCACGGTGGACTGGTCATGTCTTGAGAATGTCTGATGGCAGGATACCCAAGATCCTAATGCACAGCCAGTTAGATCAGGGCTACAGGAATGTAGGACGCCCATGGCTAAGATACAAAGAAAAGCTGAAAAGCAACTTGTCAGCAGTCAGTATACCACATAACACCCTTGAGCGCTTAGCCTTGGAGCGGGTAGAATGGAGATCAACGTGTTTAAGTGGACTCAGCAATTTTCAATCAGCTTGTCTAAATCATCTTCAAGAAGCGAGAGCAAGATCTAAAAGTCAGTCAATCCAACAGTGATCTCATCTCAATATCCTCAAACTTGCTCCATATGTGGCCTCCTTTGCAAATCACTAGCGGGATTTAAGTGCCACTTAAAATTATAGCACAAAATTTCATAACTTAATAAACTAAGCTGTCAGATCCTCATACGTCGAATATATATATATATATATATATATATATATATATATATATATATATATATATATATATATATATTGCTTTAACAGTATTAATGTTAATATTACAACGCATATTGAGGGAAAAACAACCGGTTCCGCTCCCGCTTATCAGTTTGTTCATAGGGAGAATGTCAGGTAAAATATAACACATATGAAATACATCAGAGAAAGAGAGACACTTTTTGCCTATTTAATGATGAATCTGAGGCTGACCAGTTTCTCTCTTCCCTTAATAATCTTCATCCTAACATGAGGTTTACCACCGAGAAAGAGGTTAATTACAAACTCGCTTTCTTAGATGTATTGGTACATCGTACACCTACATCTTTTCGTACCTCGGTTTACAGAAAGTCTACTTTTTCTGGTTGGGATTCTTTTTGCCCTAAGAAGCGCAAAATATACCTTATAAAAACTTTAAGGGCATTGAAGATCTATTCTGAAGAATTCCGTGATAGAGAAATCAGTTTTATAACGGGAACTTTATGCAGTAATGTATATCCATTCACTGTTGTCAATTCAGTGATGATTAATAATAAGATTGCTGGCCTCAGAAAAATTAAGCCAGTTGTTGGGGCAAAATGTTAGGTGTATTTAAGACTACCGTAGATTGGAGAAAATGGAGAAAAACCTCCCTAGGCAAATTTCTTTAAATGTGCAGAAGTGTTATTTTTCTGCCGAGATACGTGTTGTTTTTGTTACTAGATCAATTCTATCTTCTAGTCGTAAGGGCGTTCTCCCTCCTCATCAAATATGTTCTGTAGTTTATAAGTATGAATGTGGTGTCAGTTACATAGGGAGAACTACTCAGCGACATGATACGAGAATTAAACAAAATGTCCCATTGAAAATTAGGAACCAAACCTTACAACAAAATGAACTCATCAACAATACTTTCACAATTTGCCAACACCTGATAAATAGCAGAAAATGTGCTATGGAATTTAGTGTGGATTGGTTTACCTTGGACCAGCTATGACTAGCTTAAACTAGTTTGTACAACCTATAAACAACTAGGACCAGCGGCCCGAGGGAAAACACTCGGGTCTCCACGTTAAAAAATGACTCAGTGGGGGGGTCAAGTAATTACCGTGTGGGTTGGTTTTCGGTTTTACCAAATTAACATTCATCATTCCGTTTGAAAGTGCTGGAGACATTTTATTATCAGCTCTCGCAGACCCTCGCTGCTTACACAGCGAGAGTGTCTGCTGGGCCCTTGCTGTGATCACTTTCTAGTCGTTCACTTTTTTTTCCCCATTTTACATCATTAACTTATTTCATAATTATTTTATTTTACCTAAAATTCTCCCGATAAAGAAACTTTGTAAACCAGTTGTTTTTCCCTCATTTTATATTTTATCCCTCATTCTGCTTTGTAATGTTAAACTTAATACTTTTAAAGCAATAGTTAAGTTTTGTACCACTAAAAATCTTAACACACACACACACACACACACACACACACACACACATATATATATATATATAGATATAGATATATATATATGTATATATATATATGTATATATATATATATACTTTAAAAAATGTAAAAATACTTTAAATAGTGTGTGTGCATATATATAAATATATATATACATATATATAAACATACTTTAAATACTGTAGGTGTGCATATTTATAGTGTGTGTGCATATATATATAAACATACTTAGTGTGTGTGCATATATCTATATATATATATATATATATATATATATACATACATACTTTAAATAGTGTGTGTGCATATATATATATTTATATATATATATAAACATATTTTAGATAGTGTGTGTGCATATATATATATATAAACATACTTTAAAAAGTGTGTGCATATATATATATATATATAAACATACTTTAAATACTGTGTGTGTGCATATATATATATATTTATATATATATAAACATACTTTAGATAGTGTATGTGCATATATATATATAAACATACTTTAAAAAGTGTGTGCATATATATAATATGTGTGTGCATATATATCTATATCTATATAAACATACTTAGTGTGTGCATATATATATATATATATATATATATATATATGTATATATATATATATATGTATATATATATATATACTTTAAAAAATGTAAAAATACTTTAAATAGTGTGTGTGCATATATATAAATATATATATATACATATATATAAACATACTTTAAATAGTGTATGTGTGCATATATATAGTTTGCGTTTGCATATATATATATAAACATACTTAGTGTGTGTGTGCATATATATATATAAACATACTTTAAATAGTGTGTGTGTGCATATATATATTTATATATATATATAAACATACTTTAGATAGTGTGTGTGCATATATATATCTATAAACATACTTTAAAAAGTGTGTGCATATATATATCATATGTTTGTGCATATATATATATATATATAAACATACTTCGTGTGTGCATATATATATATATATATATATATATATATATATATATATATATATATAGTCATCTACATACAAACTGTTCATCAGTGCACTTGACATCCGATTGCTGCAAGCCGGGATCGAAACCCGACAGCTTTCAGAGATCCTACACGTAAACTATCGGCTCGTGGCAGAGAAAGAAACATTTTACCGTGTTATATACGGATGTTTACAAACACCAGCAGCCAGATGAGTCAATTCATTAATGAAGCGGGAAGTACTATTTTGAAATTGCCCTTTTCTCTATAGTGCTCGATCGAATAACGAGAGCGTCACATACTGAGTCATCAACATACAAGCCTTTTTCGCTGTATCACAGCTCATCACTGTGTCTAGGCATCCGGTTGCTTCAAGCCGGGATTGAAGTGTTTTGCTGTATCACATCTCACCAGTGTGACCAGACAACCGAATGCCTCAAGCCCGGATTACAACCCAACAGAATTGGTGTCAGTCAGAGCTTCTAGCATCTTCACACGGCAGAACGAATCAGCCAAATCTAGTGTATTGTTTTTACAAACGTAAACAAACGCCAAGCAGCCATAGTGCTCCATTCATTTTTCTGAAGTGCTTGTGACCGCTGTTTTTAAATTAGCTTGTCATTCAACAGTGCTCAAATGAAAATATATTTCCAAGAGATGCAAATTCGATAAAAAATGAGCATAAATGATGAAAAATACCACAAACTTAAAAAAAAAACAAAGTTTTATCGTCAAAAACTGTTTGTAATTATTAAGAGGAAACACAAAAGGATTTTTCAATTATTAAATTATATTCATTGATTCTTTTATAGACGTTCAAAAGTCAGCGGGGCGACCAAATATTGGTATAGGAAATTCTAGCGTCTTTTTTTATGGTGAAAAACATTGATTTGGAAATTCTTGCAAAAATCAAAATTGTCGGTTTCTTCTTACGTAATTTTAAGGACTTAATCACAACCGAATGTAATTATTTTAGTAATGTTTCTTTTTCAGAAAATCTAAGTAAAAACATTTTCTACATCTGTTTCCCCCACGAAATTTCGAAAAAAATAATATTTTTTACGCTTAATGTTTATATTATAATTTGTAGAAATCCGTCGATAATTATAATCATCAATTGTGGGTTAATTATTTGCCCATAGCTGGTACTCTAACAGTTGCTACCACCCCGGGGCAGGGTGGAGCTGGAAACATCAGCAACTAAGATTCTACGCTCCTCAAAACCCCCTGATCAGAGACCTTGCTGCTGGAGGTAGTTTATCGTCTTACCCAGGATGCGGATTTAGTTTAGGTACCTATATGCATATATATATGTATATATAAAGGTGTGAATAACGTCTATTCGTAGTTTCAATTAAATTGGGGAAAACCTACATTTAAGAAAAGGTCATCGTTGGTTTAATATTGTTTTTAGTTATGTCAAGATGTAGTCAGGTAAGCCCAGGGTATTGCTTGGTGTGTATTATCTGTGCCGTATTCAATGTGACATTAGAATCGCTGGCGGCATAAAAGTCATCCAAGAGGGAACGATACACGGCCTTATCTCTGAGATATTTTCGGGCAAAGAGATTGGAAAACGAAATAGAATTATATTTTATACTCTTTGATAATATACTAACTTTGATAACTCCATCTAGCGGCCATAAGCAGAAGTTCTTTGATACATACTTTAGGGAACTCTACACACTTTGACAACTCGGTAACGTGTCGATAAAATGGCCCATAACTTGCAATGTTTTAATCTTATCATAATAATCGTTTGCGGGTGGGGGTCAACAAAATAATAGTAAAAATTTCTGACTTTTTAAATCATTTTACCCCGGGTAAAACAATAAAGTCACTTAGACAAAAGTGTATATTGAGAGTGAAACAGCATGAGTAAAAAAAAACATTATTAAGGAGAGAAAACTATAAAAAATAGAAATTAAGAAAGATAATGATTGACATTCCATTTAATTTTTTAGTTTGAACACTGATCACCAGTGAGCAAAGACAGGAGATCCCATTTTGAATAAATAGATCACGTGATAGTAAAGGAAATGTATATATTGTAATTAGAGTGGCGTCTAAGTGATCACTATTTCATCCCTATCCTCATTTACTATACGGACTGCTATTCTCTACTCTATTCATTATACTATTTTTCTTTTCAGATCACTATACGAATTAATATTCCAGCGAGTATAATCGAGCAAGTACAATTAGTGCAATTGATATTCGAAGGCATCTGACACCAGTATTGTTCAACGGCGTTACTATAGTTGTATCTGCGATTACAAAGTCTCTACTAAAACGAGCATTACGAAAGTGACAACGAGTATTCGTTGACATCACAAAAGTGGCAACGAGTGTTCGTTGACATCTCAAAAAAGAGGGAAGAGAGTTCCATTATCTAGAAGTGCGATAAAAGAAACTCTTAGCATAGAACTTACGGATACATTGCCATTTCGAATATAAAATGATGATACCTTACCGCCAATCTAGTACTGCGCTCAAATTCATTAAGTCTAGGTAATCTGCTAAAAGTATATCTAATTAACGGATTTCAATATAATGTTCTGGAATTGTTTATGAATTAATTTATTCATAAAAATCATATGTTATAAAAAGAATATCTGGAAATAAAGTTTTAGGTCAATAAAACATCCACTTATTTAATTTTAATTTTATAAACCATTAATAAAATTATAATTTGGAGAATAAAAAATTTACATTTCTTTAAAAATACAGCATGTCTTGACCCATAAAATCTCATTACAATAAAAAGAATGTTACAAAGGAAATTGATGATGTATCGTCATCATAGGTGGAAAGAAAATAGATCATACTTCTGCTACAAGTGAACGTCAGAATTCCGACTGAAATTCGGACTTCGTTCTCCGATTCCTCAACCCAAACCCCTATCCATTACTCCACGGTTTCACCTGGAGGTTATAGTGTAGAAAACAATTAATCACCGAGAAGGCCACGAAAATATATTTAACTTTTGTAATTGCTGGAAAGTGAAAATGAAAGTGAAAATGAAAGGGAAAATGAAAGTGAAAATGAAAGTGAAAATGAAAGTGAAAGTGAAAATGAAAGTGAAGTTTGAGCATTTCCAGCACAGATATGACAGCAATACACAGTTTTTGGTATGATGTGTCTCTTGTAAATATACAGGATGGTAGGAGGAGATATATACCTTCTGGGGCTGTACAGGAAACCTACCATTTTTCCAGCGTCTTTAGCGATGTATTCTATATACGAGTTTCACTTGAGGTCTAGAATGAGCTTGAGACTTGATAGACGTTCCATCAATGGAGTGTCATTGAGAATGCAACAGTCCATTAAAACTGTAGAAATAAAACTCAGGTTTAATTTTGTTTGAAGCCATTTTGATTAATGCTCTTAGAAAACGTACTTACGTTTTCCTCTGACATGAAGTGGAATGATTATATTGAATCCATTGCTAGCTTTACTGCTAGGAAAGTTGTGCCAGACAATTTTTCTTACATATTTATAAGTCTACCATTCGTTCATGATAAGAATATTGCAGCTTTATATGGTCAGTTGCTTCTGATATACAGGGTGTCCATAAAGTCTTTTTACAATTTAAAATTTTATTACAAAATCAAATGAACAGACAAATATTTGGCCATTGTTGCAAAATGAGAATTAGATATTGAAGTTTTTTAACTCATTTAATACAGCCCAAAATTGACACCATTCGTTTCACGAAGCACATGAAGACAGTACTCGATTTCTTGTCATGTTCGCTGTAGCATAGCCTCATCAATGGTGGCAATGGCATCAGTGATCTTTTGATTTAGATCAATCATATCCCGTATCTTTGTTCGATACACGATAGCTTTAACATAACCGCATAGAAAGAAGTTCTGTAGTTTCGCTGAGCCTGCTTATTCGATTTTGTTTCAATAAACCATGACACACATCGTATCTTTTCTTAAGGAGGTTCATTTTAGGGGTTCATTTAACAGTACCTCTTTCATCAACAGGAGACCTAGAATACAAATATGCAATGAGATTAAAAACTGTGATAGCTACTGAGTGGATACAACAAATCTGATAAAGATATCTCATCAATTGCCATTGTTGTATATTTTTTTAAATTGTAAAGAGACATTAAATTAGGTGAGACGTAAAATGGGAATTATTCCATTTTTTTCTGGTCGATCAGAAAAAACGTTCAGTTAGAATGGAGCAAAAACAGCATCATGTTGAGATATGACAGAGTCTATCTTCTTCAATTACTTTAAAGTACCTTCATTAAAAATTTTTTTGAATTAATGCAGTTAATGATATAACAGAAGTAGTCTGTATTTATTCAATCAAATTTAGCCGAGGACATGAAGTGATAAAGCAGATAATATGAAGACACACTTTAGAGCACAATTATTTTGGAGTTTTTGAAATTCAATTTGTCAGTTGTAATGTAGTTTCTTTGTGCTTTTTCTATAAATCCTTTGTTTCATATTTAAGCATTGTGCAGCTTCAATCGGTCTACTGTGGTTTACTTGTATTTCTTCACACATTTGAAACTCCATGTTGAAGTTGGTGACTTCTTTATTACTGAATAAAGTCGCTTACTAATTTCATGTTCTTTGACACATATCATCATCCAGTCTTCTGCAGATTCCAGGTATGTATGTATGTATGTACGCATTATTATTATTCCCACGGTGTGTTCAGGATAATTTATCTGTTAGTGTACTTAAATACATAATGTTTAAAGCAAGTAAACAATATATTACAGAATATTGCAAAAGAATATTCAGTATTTTTAATCATTTCACCCCATGCAAGGCAATAAATCCACTAAGACAAATAGGGTTACTGAATGAGGAAGAATAAGAAAAACAGATAAAAAAATTATTAAGAAGCGAGAACAATAGAAGGATAATCAAGAAGACAGTATATAACGATTGACATTGCATTTAAGTTTTTGAAGATCAACGTTGTCTGGAAAGCATGGAATTGGAAGAGTTTTCCACAAGTGAGAAGTTAGCGAGAATCATTAAAAGAGTAATCAGGAAGACAGATTGACATTGCATTTAAATTTTTGAAGATCAAAGTTGTCTGGAAAGCATGAAATCAGAAGAGAGAGCCACAGGTTGAACGTGCGGGGAAAGAAACTTTTAGCATAGAAATTAGTTACATCTAGCCAATTCGGCTGTGACGTGAGACCTTTGGGCCAATCAAGTCTAGGTACCATAAACAAAGTTCAGAACAATTACCATGAAAGTATTTATAGAAAAAAGCACAAAGAAACTACATTACAGCGATGGAAAAGTGACTGGAGACTGGATGACAGGTCAAACCCAATAACATTGCAGATTCTTCCTTGGATTTTATCAAGAATCTTTAAATACAGGGTGTCCATAAAGTTCGTGTGCACTTTTAAAAAATTATAACTTTATTTGTATTTGCTATAGAAATAATCTGTAAAAAAATGTTATAAAGTTTAATGTACCTAGATTTAAGTATAGCTAAAATAACTAATGTGATTTCAGGCATTACTGTAAATCAGTTGGCAAATGTTTTCCGTGAACTGCAAAATCGTATTACCCTTTCTATTGCTAATGATGGAGGACATGTGGAAACTTAAATAAAATTTCAATAAAACTTTAAAAAAAATATAGATTTACTTCTCTCTAATCCTTTTTACAAATGATTTCTATCTTAAATACAAATAAAGTTATACATTTTTTAAAGTGCACACAAACTTTATGAACACCCTGTGTATAACAGCTGCAAGAGACCATATGTGGAACTAATATTCGAAGCATGAACAAATGGCGGACTTTGAGATAAGTAAAATATGTAAAAGTGATTCTGCGTTGAAATGAATGAAGAAATTACTCCTGATAGTGTTAAGAGTTCCAGGAATCGACTAATAGACATATTTCACTCTTTTCTGCTAATCCCCAGCACCTACTGCCGAGATTTTAAATATCACACATTTCTTCATTACTTAATCGGACCTCTTTTAACTGAACAGCCAATCATCCATTTGCAATGCGATCGCATTCCACAAGCAGAATAATTATCTCCCTTTACTAACACTCGGTCGACCAATCATATATCAACATAAGACTACTCGGCTTGTGGCTTCACAACTTTCATTGCCAATCTAATAAAGTTCCGTACAGACATGATCTGAAGCATTGTTTCAGATGTCCTACTATCGCTGGCAGCCTGTTGTGTCTATGAGGGGGGTTGGGACTCGGGCCAGGAAGTGAGGGGAAAAGGGAACGAACTATCACTTGGTTGTCCGTCCGCCATCTTGCCTCTTCTTCCCTTTGCTTCCATTTAGCTTCCAAAAGCCCGCGCTCGGTACGAATTTGATTAATAGCTTGTAGCGGCAAGATAGAGCGACGTGTCTCACCGGTCACGTTCTACTTTGCTTGATATGAAATTGACTAGGACAGATCACGTCTGCTTCTCATTAATATGACCCATGGTCAGTTCTAGTGCTTGGTCGTTCAGAAAGTGGGGGAGAGGAAGAAAAGGCAGGGTTGTTGCCTGAGTGGGTAGAAGGAGGAGTAGAAGATAAGTGAGCAACGAGAGTCAGCCGAGAGAGAAGGAGTAAACGAAAGGGAAGCTAAACTAAACACTGTTAATGGCGAAGACAGAATCAGTGAGAAAGTTAAGCCAAAAGAACGAAAGCTATTTAACGTTAAATATTAACAGTTAAATTATACTCCATGCTTTAGTCCACACACACACACATATATATATATATATATATATATATATATATATATATATATATATATATATATATATATATATATATATATATATGTGTGTGTATTAAACAACAAAATTTACAATGGACAAAGATATCAACATTTGTGTTTGCGTGAGAACGTAAACTGTTTGTAATTTGGTGAATGTACGTACGTGTAGGTGTGTGCGTGTTTCATGGCGTTTAACGTAGTTTTTTTTTAAATCTTCATGCAAAAAAAAAAAACAAAAACAAATCAAATCCTGTAAAATAAAATAAATAATAGTAAATTTTGCGGAATTATTCTGTATGCAATATTTCAAACTGGCAAGAGTGTTCAGTTACTAGTTGTAGCGGATCGAGGGTTTACGTGTTGTTAAATTAATAACACGTATGTTTATTCCCGTTAGAAGAAGGTCCAACTACAAGAACATGGTGGACTCAAGTTGAGTCCAACCGATTAATGTAAAGAAAAGAAACAGAAGACCGACATATATATATATATATATATATATATATATATATATATATATATATATATATATATATATTTGTATATTTAGGCAGCAATCCTTCATTTATGAAAGTTTCATTAAAAACGACAGACAAGGTACTACGGTTAAGTTTTTTATTTAATTATTCTTGTGTACGAACAAGAGCTTTGTTTGCTGGACAAAGGGTGTGTAAGAACTGTCCAAATGTTTTATTTTTCCTAGCGCTTTCGGCTATACCTTTAGCCATTATCAAGGATGATTTGATTTTTCAGCTTAATTGAGTGTGTGCATTATGTATATGTCTTAGTGTGTAGTAGTGGTGTTTTAATTTCCAAATACGGTTAGCACGTTGTGGCTTTGTTCGTAGTTAATATTGTTGAGGGTAGGCTTTTTCCTTTTTATTATTAAAGCCTCCATTATTTTTAACCTTTTTACAGGTGGAAGCAATTAAACCTCTTGTTCGTACACAAGAAAAATTAAATAAAAAACTTAACCGTAGTACCTTGTCTGTCGTTTTTAATGAAACTTGCATATATATATATATATATATATATATATATATATATATATATTAAACAACAAAATTTACAATTGACAAAGATATCAACATTTGTGTTTGCGTGTGAACGTAAACTGTTTGTAATTTGGTGAATGTACGTACGTGTATGTGTGTGCGTGTTTCATGGCGTTTTCCCACCAATGGGCAAAACCGCAGATCTCTACCAGAGATCAAATTTTTAAATGTGTCCGCTGAAATGCAAAGTCAAAAGAGATCGAGGCGAGAAATCACCCAGTATTTATAGTGAACAATTTGGAAATTAACGAGGAGTTCACTCCGACATACAATGTTTGTTACTGTTTCGTTTTGAACTAACTCCTGAAGATTTTCCACGGGCCTCTTCGTATGCCAACTGCATCTAATACAGGAAGTTAAAATAACCGCAAAAGATGCGACCTCCCGGAGGATCACTCGATTTCACTTTTGTTTAATCTAGTACAAAACAGACAAATACCGCCATGTTTTACTCTAGATAAATCGGACTAATGTCTGAGTCTTTTACTCTAATATAAAACAAATGCCTACTTTTTTTTAAACTAGTGTAAACCGGGCCAATATCGACGTATTTTACTCTAGCGTAAATCGGACATCTCTACGTATTTAAATTTAATGTAAAGGAAGGTTACGGCGATACCACGTTGAAATACCGGTTCCCGTACAATCACCAAAGTTAAGCAACGTCAAGTCTGATGATTATCTACATGGATGATCGCGTTGGAATTCCAGTTTGAAAGTTTGGATTTGCGGTTGGTGTAATGCATAATGGCTCGGAATTGCTAATCGGAAAGCCGAATTCCAGTTGGGTTCGTGATATTCACTTACCCGCAAATACTGTTGGGAAAGGTATGAATTAACCTCTTTCCCCCAAGTATGGGTTAATTAGTAAGACTTGTATACCTAAATCATCATTATCCCCTCTTTTTTACAGTTTAAAAATGTTTTCTAGCTTTAAATAACCTGGTAACGGTTGATTGACCGTAGAAAACGAATTGATCAATCAATCCATCTTGTGTAAACCGGGCCTATGTCTACATATTTGACTCTAAACTCGATCTATGCTTCCGTTTTTGACTAGATTTAACCTGAACTGTGTCTACGTTTTTTACTCTAGTTTAACCGGAGTTATGCTTACGTTTTTGACTCTAGTCCAAGCCAGACCTATACATACATTTTTACTCTAGTCTAAACCGCATCTATGCCTACGTTTTTACTCTAGTCTAAACCGGATCTATGGTTACTTTTATGTTATGGACGACCGATGGCAAAAAGTTGTTTTTTTTTGTTAGATTCTCCGCGTAGAACTTCGTTTTTTCAGTATCCTCGGCGCCACTGTCATGGTCCAAGGTTAGGACCAAGGAAGAACAACACAAACACAAGAGTAGAAATAACGAAGATATATTACACAGAATAATAATACAAGATGTGGAAGGTGTTAGTATGACTGTCAGTCTGGTTTGGAGTGAACTACTATTGGCTCAGTCCCCCTACGAGGAATGTATGTGGCACAAGGCCGGGTTTAACGTGGGTTTCTCCGAGCACGTATGCTCGGCCAAAAATATTCCCCAAGAACCCGCATAAGCGGGCTCGGGATCTGTTTATCTCCCCGGACGAAAGCATCGTCCGAGTTCCTCTCTGCCAAAGCAGAGAGTTCGACAGAGGTCGCAAACAGTCAGAGACTGATCACGAGTCGATTCCGTCACCATATTTAACAACCCTCCCACGTGGGTCACATGTGGCACAAGGTCGGCTTAATGTGGGTTTTCTGAGCCTGTAGCCTCGGCCAAAAGTATGCCCATTTAGAACCCGTATAAACGGGTTCAGGGAATGTCCCCCCCCCCGGACGAAACCTTGCCGCTCCGCAAAGCCCCGTCCGGGATACTCTCTGCCAAAGCAGAGAGTTCGACAGAAGTCGCACACAGTCAGAGACTGCTCATGACTCGATTCCGTCTCGATATTTAACAACCCTCCCACGTGGGTCGAATGTGGCACAAGGCCGGTTTAATGTGGGCTCCCCGAGCCCGTAGGCTCGGCCAAAATGTATGCCCATTTAGAACCCGTATAAACGGGTTCAGGGACTGTCTACCTCCCCGGACGAAACTTTGCCCTTCGGCAAAGCCTCGTCTGGGTTCCTCTCTGCCAAAGCAGAGAGTTCGACAGAAGACGCAAACAGTCAGTGACTGCTCATGACTCGATTCCGTCTCATCCCTCTCTCTTGAGAGGCGCATAGTGTCAGGAAGATTTCACTCTGTCGTTAAAGGTAAGGTCCCATTACAGTTTTTGACTCTAGTCTAAACTCGACCTATGCTTACGTTTTCGAATCTAGTCCAAAAAGTGGACCTATGCCTACGTTTTTGACTCTACTAGAAACCGGAACTATGTCTACCTATTTGATTTCAGTACAAAACTGTCTTATATCTCGGCCTCAGTCACTTTCCTACCACCATAATCTAGCTTTCCTATGCTTTTTTGTAAAAATACTTCCATGGTAATTATTCTGATGAGCTCTTCTTTTGGGTAACTTGAATCAAGAAACACACCGACTGCTGAATGAAACGTCCAGAATGTGGGATGTTCAGAGAACTCCTGTCCCAGGTAGTATTGGGCCGTTGCGGTCTACAACACCCAATTTAAAGGACAACATCTCGACAAAATCTGAATAAATCCTAGTATGCCATCGCTCAAAATGTCTGCCTAGTTTAGCACAGCGTATAATCCGATAATTTTTCTCTCTGAAGGCGTGCGACTTGATGAAGAGCGCCCATAACGCCAGATCTCTGGTTGGGAACGAAAACATACGAAAAACTATAGTAATAATGAAAATCTGATATTTTAGTGCTTAGCTTGATAGGGAAATCTAGGCAAATCAACAAGACATAATTGTGAAAAATCATGTTGAAAATACATGTCTGCTGATGGATGTTGCAGCCCCAGCCGACAAAGACAGAAAAGGGGCAAACTAATATGTAGATCACATTCCTGGAAGCCCGAACAAAATCACTCTCATGTGTACTTCTAAAATCTCGTGTGGATTTCTCTCCATACAGTGTGACTGCAATTATCTTTTTTTTCCTTCCATATAGCTTCGAAGCTCATTTATTTGAATCTTCTCATGCAAATGAAAAACTTGTCTCTTGATGTCCCTGGTTCAGACTTGGTGGCATCGCTAACGCATTACATAGTATTGGTAATATCATCCGTTTTCTTATAAGGAAATATTTATTGACCGGGAAGCGAATATTACTGTCGGTTAAATTTTTTGTCTTAAACAGTTTTTAATGAAAATAGGTTACTTAAGTCTAGTAGTGAGGGAGGTTTCCTTCCTAACCTTTTGTTTGAAGCACTGCGGAACGGCAACATCTTGGTAATGTAATTATTTTCTATTCCAGTTACACGAGCTATCCATTTTAGTTGTTGCCGTCGTTGTAAGTCTTTAAGTGATGTTGCTTCTGTTATTTGGTACTGTTCTTTGTTTGTGATCATGTAACTCCAGCCCACAAGGTGCGATGCAGGATGCCGTCTTTGCCAAGACACACGGGTTTCACTCTCTCGAGGCAAAAATTAACAACAACAACAACAACAATATTATTATTATTATTAATAATAATACTAATATACTCTGATAGATGTTGCAGTCCCAGCCCATAAAGGCACATCTTTGAAAACATCTGAGAAATTAAGCAAATACAAATCTCGTGATAGACTTCGATAGAATGTGGCACCGCAAGACAACCAGATTACCTGTTGTTATTTTGGCTTTAGGAATGATATAAAACTGAGTAAAGAAATAAATTGGTGAAATTTCTGGCATCCCTAAAATATGCAAATTGAAAAATAAACAATAAATAGATCATACTCATCTAGGGTCCACTTAAATATGTTGAATCTATCTTACACCACAGGAACAGCCTAATTCTTTATGGCTGATATTGTGTTTTATTATTAGTAGTAGTAGGAATAGCATTAGCAGTAGTATTAGCAGCAGCAATAGCAGCAACAACAACATCAATAATAATAATAATGATACGCAAATACAGTGTCAATAATAATAAGGTTTGAGAAACTAATTCAATACAAGGAGTACATCGAGGTAAAAATCAGTAGAATGTGGAACCGCAAAACAACCCCGTTACGCGTTGTTATTGAGACATTGGGAATTATATCAAAAGGAATAAAGTCATAGAGGGGTCAAATTACCGGCTGCTGCCCTAAAATATGCAAATTGCAAAATAAGTAAATCATACTCAGCTAGGTCCCAGTTAAGGATGTGGAAAATGTATTGCACCACAAATACGAAGACTTTGGGAATTAAATCAGTAGAATGTGGCACCGCAAGACAACCACATTACACGTGGTTATTTGGGCTTTGGGAATGATATACAAAAAGAAGTAAAGTCATAGTTAAATGAAATTGGCTGCCCTAAAATATGCAAATTGCAAAAGAAAAAAAAGAAAGAAAAAAGAAAAAACAATAGATGAGTAAATAATACTCATCTAGGGTCCAGTTAAAGATGTTGAAAGTGTATTGTACCACAGGGACACTCAAATTTTTTATGACTGATATTGTGATTTCTTCTTCTTCTTCTTCTTCTTCTTCTTCTTCTTCTTCTTATTATTATTATTATTATTATTATTATTATTATTATTATTATTATTATTATTATTATTAACAATAGTAGTAATAGTAACAGCAGCAGTAACAGCAACAATTATAATGTTTTCTGACAGATGTTGCATCCTCAGCCGAGGGACATCTTTGGGACATCTTTGTAAACGTTTGAGGAACTAAATAAATACGAGGACCTCGAGATAGGAATCAGTAGAATGTGGCACGGCATGAGAACCACATTACTTATTATTTGGGTTTTGGGAACGACGTAAAAAGGGGTAAAGACATAACTGAATGAAATTGGCTGCCCAAAATATGCAAATTGCAAAAAAAAAAAAAAGAAGAGAAAAAATAGAATAAATATACGAATTATGCCCCTGAATAACAATCCTACTTTTCACAGATTTCTCTACTTACGATGATAATAAGATTCTTTTTCAGGTTGAGGGGTACTTCATTTGTTTACATTTTCTGGTAAAAATGAAATTTTGTCACTTGAAGTCTCTGGCCGAGGAGTGCATTCAACTCGTACCATCCAAAGCAAAAGCAAAAACGTTTGGCTGTTCAGCATGTGACTGGTAAGCACTTATAATCTGGTTGGCATATAAAGCTATTTAACATTATCATCTGATTGGTCCGATCAAATCGGATTTATTTCGAAAGCAATTAGACAAAGGTGACGCGTTTGTTGCAAACTGACCTGCTTGACTCCAGTTGCTTCATGTAATAGACTTTGGGAAGGATACTTGTGTGTTCTAACCCTGAGGCCACAAAGACATCAACCTTGATCATTATTACGTGGAAAAATTATATAGCTGCAGTGGAAGGCAGTCACAGTTCTCTCCCACTCGAAGTACTCGATGATAAATGAAATGGCCGAACCTCACTCATGGGCAGTAGTCAAATTGCTTTGAAGCAGGTTTTACTGCCAGCTTAAAATGTTCGCCTATTTTTCGTCGACGCAATATTTTATTTGCAATAAAAATAAACATGATGGATTATTTAATGCTTGTATCTTATTTTTTAAACATCATCCATAGATGGATAGATAAATAGACATTAACCGACTGTGATATATATATATATATATATATATATATATATATATATATATATATATATATATATATATATGTATATATATATATATATAGAGAGAGAGAGAGAGATAGATAGATTGATAGATAGATAGATAAATAGATAGATAGATAGAAAATGAAACGACTCTGATAGATAGATAGATAGATAGATAGAAAGAATAAACTGAGATATGAACAGATAGATAGATAGATAGATAGATAGATAGATATTAACCGATTCTGATAGATAGATAGATAGATAGATAGATCGAAAATGAAACGACTCAGATAGATAGATAGATATTAACCGACAATGATAGATAGATAGATAGATAGATAGATAGATAGATAGATAGATAGATAGATAGATAGATAAAATAAGATATGATAATGAACATGTAGGCTGTGAACTTCTAGGCTTTACAGTAACTCTGGGAGAGATCACATAATTTGTCATGATCAGCATTTTGGAAAACGTCCCGACGGTCACGACGACTTGTTAGTTTGTGCTAGCATAACCCTCGATAACTTCAGACCATTTCTAACCGCCCAATTTCACTAGCAAGGCTTTAGTAAACACCTGATATGGTTTTGCGGCACTTTCCAAACGTACCGCGTGTTAGCGTCTCAGCCCCAGGACGATGACATCAAGATATCACTTTCTTAACAAAAGTACGCATGATGAAATTCAAACATGAGTCTCGTGGTCGGGAAGCAATCTTTTCAAACACTACATACATCTACCGGGTGTAACAGCAAAATGGTCCAAGTCGTATAATTGCATAATTATTTATACCACAAAATATTTAATATGTAAAAATCCACGAATCTAATTGAGTTTCTTCTTTCCAGGTTTACAGATAAGACATTTAGCCATCTTGACACCATTTGTCGTAAGAATCACTGACGAACCCTTTGAGTTATTCAGTTTGTAAGCAGCCAGGTTAAAAGCGTTTTGTGTCAGCCTCACTGTGTCTTCCCAACTGAGCAATGGTGAGAGGGAAAAAATCATTCAGGCCTTCGCTAATGGTGCCAGCATTGATTCCCTGGCTTCCATCTTCAAAGTCCATTCAAGAACCATTGATAGAATGGTGAATAAGTTTAAAAAAAGAGGCAACAGTAGAGAGGAAAACTGAATCAGGAGGTCACACCAGCAAAAGGGATCATCATTTCAACTTAGAGCTGAAGAGATCAAATAGAAAAGATCCAACGTTTAGCACATGAGAAAGGAGCTTCAGTTATGACTGTCCAAAATCTGTGAAAAAAACAAACAAAAAAAACCACTTGAAAATGAAATTATATGTGAAACATGGCACCTTTTTCTCCAGGACAGAAAGATAGAGAGGGCAAAGATCATCTTGAATAAGTTGGAAAATGATCCTAGTATATATATATATTTATGTTTTAAAAATATGATTCCTTTGCTACATAAGAGTTCTCATGTTTCAAAAACAAGAGTCAAGAACTTCAGATTATTTACCTAACGAGTTCTTTCCTATTTTTCTACACACACACACACACTCACACACACACACACACACACACACACACACACACACACACACACACACACACACACACACACACACACACTCTCACACACACACACACATATTTGTCCAAAATCAGTGGAAAAAAACAACTTGATCATCTTGAAACTGAGTAGAAGCTGGTTATTGGAGACACCTTTCCTCTGAATAATAACTCTTTACATAATAATAACAATTTACCCTATGTATGTGTGTGTACACACACATACAGAGGGTAAATTGTCCAAATTGTGTAACAGCATAATTATCCAGCCCACTATTTAATATCTATAAACACACACACACACACACACACACACACACACACACACTGAACTAATTGAGTTTCTTCTTCCCAGGTTTTCATATAAGACGTTTAACCATCTTGACACCATTTGTTGTAAGAATCACTGATGGCCCCTTTAAGTTTTTCAGCTAAAAGAAAACCGGTTAAAATCTTGTTGTATCAACCCCACTATCTTCCCACCTGAACAATGGTGAGAGGAAAAATCATTCAGGCCTGCAGTAATGATACCAACATTCATACTCTGGTTTCTATCTTCAATGTCCACTCAAGAAGCAAGAACGGTGAATAAATTTAAAAAGAGGGAACAGTAGAGAGGAAAACTGGATCAGGAGGTCATCAATTCAACTTAGAGCTAAAGAGATCAATTAGAAAAGATCCAACTCAATCCATAAGACGTTTGAGCCTTGAGGGGGGAGTTTCAGCTATGACATTCCAAAGAGCAGTGAAAAAACTTGATAATGAAATAGTACGTGAATTTCTGTGAGTTAACATGTTACTCCAGGACAGAAATTTAGAATTTTAGAGGGGGCGAAGACCATCTTGAATAAGCTGGAAAATGAGCCTGGAATAATACATACATACACACACACACACATACACATACACACACATACATACATACATATATATATATATATATATATATATATATATATATATTCATATATATATATATATATATATATATATATATATATATATATATATATATATATATATATACATGGACTTTATTTCAATCCTTTATGGGTTTCCGATCCTTAACTATGATTATTTAATGATGAACATTTCCTTTTCGTTTATGATCGATTTCATTACGATTCTTCTGTTAAGTTTGAGGTGTAATTATACGTTATTATTGCTCAAAATAGTCCCATAGTCTTATTAAAACCTCGGTGGGTTGCAGTAAGATATCTTTAATCATTTCTAAGAGACAACGGTTCAGAGCTTAATCTAACAATTGGACCAGATTGCAATCAAAAGAGTCACGGCTGGTGCATGAAAAGAAAGTCCTGTGCAAATGAAAACCCAAATCAAACGGCTGTCAGGAGAGTTTCCAATGCTGAGAATATGCAAAGATTGAGGGACTCTTAAACTCTTGAAGAAGCCGAAGGTCCAATCAAGAGACCCCCACCGGCAGTAAGTAACTTAAATGCCGCCCGACAGGGTGACTTTTAAGCCAGTACATACATACGTGGGTATTATCACATCTTACTCAGATCAAAGTCGCGTAGTCAACACTCGCATAATTTTAATGGGTCCCGTCTAGTTTCGACGTCTGTGGCCGATTGATAGCTTGGAACTACATGCTCTACAAGTAGCCTGTGTGCTAGTTGCTATCTCGGGCCCGATGACGATCTGCTAACACATGTATTACCAGTAGGTAGATGAGGCAGGTTGGTATATTTGGATTCTGGTTGTTATAATGGCCTTTTAGATGGTTTACATAATCTGCCCTCGACAAACAGTACGCGTGTTCAGACACCATATATCCAAGGCTTCATATTAGTTGGCAAATCAAAGTGAATGCCTCTTCGGCGATCACGCTTGATCTGAGCATGCCCCAGATATTGATACTCAAAGATGTTGCATCTATCCCTTATATAGTATTTCCTTTCTGTACGGTTTGAAGTCAGTTCTTCCCAAAGCTGCACTCCCACGTGCAATGCATTCAGATTAAGTTTCAAGTTATCTTTAAACCTCTTCCTAGGCTTGTGTTGTGGACGTTTTCCCATCTTCGGTTGTTTGGGAATCTTATTATCCCCCATTCTCTCAATGTGTCCTGTAATCGCATCTGGTTGAGGATTATTATTACGTATTATACATAGATGCATAAATACTTACATACACACAAATAGAATGAGATAGAAAACTGATATATCGACAGAACATCAATGAATGAATTGGATGACAATGCAAATTTTATTTTGCCAGCGGCCCAAAGGTGAAAATTGTAGAAATTGGACGCAAGAAATTGAATGCTTTTAAAAATATAAAAGTTATTTAATACAAAAAAAATATCAAAGACATTTAAAAGCTAAAAACAAATTCCTTTCCAATTCTTCCATTACAATAAATAAAAAATGTTCTGACTTCAATCGCCTTCTTTAAACTGGACTATTTTTTTTCTTTCCGATTTATTTTCAAAATTGTCTGCTTTCTTTACATCTATTCTCGATTTTTCTACTGGTTTTGGGATTTCCGTTTTAAAGTATTTTCCCGCGTTTTCTTTATATTGTTCTTCCTCGATAGTAATTTACAAATAATTGTTCTGCTTGATTCTCCTGTATCCGTAAATGTGCTTAGGGCCAATATCAAAATCTTCAATTCTTCTTACGTTTTTCCTGCAGGACTTGTTATTCGATTTGTAGTTTTCGTGTTTTTCATTCTCTCTTTGTGCGGACTCGCGCCAATTCTTTATTTCTCATCTCATCGTTCGTTTTATTTCTCCACTCAACCTTCCCTTTATTTCTTCTCTCTTTCTTCCCTTTATTTCTCCACTCAACCTTCCCTTTATTTCATCTCTCTTCCTTCCCTTTATTTCTCCTCTCTTTCTTCCCGTTATTTCTTCCCTCTTTCTTCCTTTTATTGGTTCTCTCTCCCTTCCCTTTATTTCTTTTCTCTTCCTTCCCTTTATTTTCTCTCTCTTACTTCCCTTTATTTCGTCACTCTACCTTCCCGTTATTTCTCCTCTCATCCTTCCCTTTATTTTCTCTCTCTTCCTTCCCTATATTTCTTCTCTCTTTCTTCCCAGTATTTCTCCTCTCACCCTACCCTTTATTTCTTCTCTCATCCTTCCCTTTATTTCTTTTCTCTTCCATCCCTTTATTTCTTCTCTCATCCTTCCCTTTATTTCTTCTCTCTTCCTTCCCTTTATTTTCTCTCTCTTCCTTCTCTATATTTCTTCTCTCTTCCTTCCCTGTATTTCTCCTCTCTTCCTTCCTTTTATTTCTCCTCTCACCCTTCCCTTTATTTCTTTTCTCTTCCATCCCTTTATTTCTTCTCCCTTCCTTCCCTTTATTTCTTCTCTCTTCCTTCCCTTTATTTTCTCTATCTTCCTTCCCTTTATTTCTTCTCTCTTCCTTCCCTTTATTTTCTCTCTCTTCCTTCCCTATATTTCTTCTATCTTCCTTCCCTTTATTTCTCCTCTCTTCTTTCCTTTTATTTCTCCTCTCATCCTTCCCTTTATTTCTTTTTCTCTTCCTTCCCTTTATTTCTTCTCCCTTTCTTCCCTTTATTTTTTCTCTCTACCTTCCCTTTATTTTCTCTCTCTTCCTTCCCTATATTTCTTCTCTCTTTCTTCCCAGTATTTCTCCTCTCACCCTACCCTTTATTTCTTCTCTCATCCTTCCCTTTATTTCTTTTCTCTTCCATCCCTTTATTTCTTCTCTCATCCTTCCCTTTATTTCTTCTCTCTTCCTTCCCTTTATTTTCTCTCTCTTACTTCCCTTTATTTCGTCACTCTACCTTCCCGTTATTTCTCCTCTCATCCTTCCCTTTATTTCTTTTCTCTTCATTCCCTTTATTTCTTTTCTCTTCCTTCCCTTTATTTCTTCTCCCTTCCTTCCCTTTATTTCTTCTCTCTTCCTTCCCTTTATTTTCTCTCTCTTCCTTCCCTATATTTCTTCTCTCTTTCTTCCCTTTATTTCTTCTCTCTTCCTTCCCTTTATTTTCTCTCTCTTCCTTCCCTATATTTCTTCTCTCTTTCTTCCCAGTATTTCTCCTCTCACCCTACCCTTTATTTCTTCTCTCATCCTTCCCTTTATTTCTTTTCTCTTCCATCCCTTTATTTCTTCTCTCATCCTTCCCTTTATTTCTTCTCTCTTCCTTCCCTTTATTTTCTCTCTCTTCCTTCCCTATATTTCTTCTCTCTTCCTTCCCTTTATTTTCTCTCTCATCCTTCCCTTTATTTCTTCTCTCTTCATTCCCTTTATTTCTTTTCTCTTTCTTCCCTTTATTTCTTCTCCCTTCCTTCCCTTTATTTCTTCTCTCTTCCTTCCCTTTATTTTCTCTATCTTCCTTCCCTTTATTTCTTCTCTCTTCCTTCCCTTTATTTCTTCTCTCTTCCTTCCCTTTATTTTCTCTCTCTTCCTTCCCTATATTTCTTCTATCTTCCTTCCCTTTATTTCTCCTCTCTTCCTTCCTTTTATTTCTCCTCTCACCCTTCCCTTTATTTCTTTTCTCTTCCATCCCTTTATTTCTTCTCCCTTCCTTCCCTTTATTTCTTCTCTCTTCCTTCCCTTTATTTTCTCTCTCTTACTTCCCTTTATTTCGTCACTCTACCTTCCCGTTATTTCTCCTCTCATCCTTCCCTTTATTTCTTTTCTCTTCATTCCCTTTATTTCTTTTCTCTTTCTTCCCTTTATTTTTTCTCTCTTCCTTCCCTTTATTTTCTCTCTCTTCCTTCCCTATATTTCTTCTCTCTTTCTTCCCAGTATTTCTCCTCTCACCCTACCCTTTATTTCTCCTCTCATCCTTCCCTTTATTTCTTTTCTCTTCCATCCCTTTATTTCTTCTCTCATCCTTCCCTTTATTTCTTCTCTCTTCCTTCCCTTTATTTTCTCTCTCTTCCTTCCCTATATTTCTTCTCTCTTCCTTCCCTTTATTTTCTCTCTCATCCTTCCCTTTATTTCTTCTCTCTTCATTCCCTTTATTTCTTTTCTCTTTCTTCCCTTTATTTCTTCTCCCTTCCTTCCCTTTATTTCTTCTCTCTTCCTTCCCTTTATTTTCTCTATCTTCCTTCCCTTTATTTCTTCTCTCTTCCTTCCCTTTATTTCTTCTCTCTTCCTTCCCTTTATTTTCTCTCTCTTCCTTCCCTATATTTCTTCTATCTTCCTTCCCTTTATTTCTCCTCTCTTCCTTCCTTTTATTTCTCCTCTCACCCTTCCCTTTATTTCTTTTCTCTTCCATCCCTTTATTTCTTCTCCCTTCCTTCCCTTTATTTCTTCTCTCTTCCTTCCCTTTATTTTCTCTCTCTTACTTCCCTTTATTTCGTCACTCTACCTTCCCGTTATTTCTCCTCTCATCCTTCCCTTTATTTCTTTTCTCTTCATTCCCTTTATTTCTTTTCTCTTTCTTCCCTTTATTTTTTCTCTCTTCCTTCCCTTTATTTTCTCTCTCTTCCTTCCCTATATTTCTTCTCTCTTTCTTCCCAGTATTTCTCCTCTCACCCTACCCTTTATTTCTCCTCTCACCCTTCCCTTTATTTCTTTTCTCTTCCATCCCTTTATTTCTTCTCCCTTCCTTCCCTTTATTTCTTCTCTCTTCCTTCCCTTTATTTTCTCTCTCTTCCTTCCCTATATTTCTTCTCTCTTCCTTCCCTGTATTTCTCCTCTCTTCCTTCCCTTTATTTTCTCTCTCTTCCTTCCCTATATTTCTTCTATCTTCCTTCCCTTTATTTCTCCTCTCTTCTTTCCTTTTATTTCTCCTCTCATCCTTCCCTTTATTTCTTTTTCTCTTCCTTCCCTTTATTTCTTCTCCCTTCCTTCCCTTTATTTCTTCTCTCTTCCTTCCCTTTATTTTCTCTCTCTTCCTTCCCTATATTTCTTCTCTCTTCCTTCCCTGTATTTCTCCTCTCTTCCTTCCTTTTATTTCTCCTCTCACCCTTCCCTTTATTTCTTTTCTCTTCCATCCCTTTATTTCTTCTCCCTTCCTTCCCTTTATTTCTTCTCTCTTCCTTCCCTTTATTTTCTCTCTCTTACTTCCCTTTATTTCGTCACTCTACCTTCCCGTTATTTCTCCTCTCATCCTTCCCTTTATTTCTTTTCTCTTCATTCCCTTTATTTCTTTTCTCTTCCTTCCCTTTATTTCTTCTCTCTTCCTTCCCTTTATTTTCTCTCTCTTCCTTCCCTATATTTCTTCTCTCTTTCTTCCCAGTATTTCTCCTCTCACCCTACCCTTTATTTTCTCTCTCTTCCTTCCCTATATTTCTTCTATCTTCCTTCCCTTTATTTCTCCTCTCTTCTTTCCTTTTATTTCTCCTCTCATCCTTCCCTTTATTTCTTTTTCTCTTCCTTCCCTTTATTTCTTCTCCCTTCCTTCCCTTTATTTTTTCTCTCTTCCTTCCCTTTATTTTCTCTCTCTTCCTTCCCTATATTTCTTCTCTCTTTCTTCCCAGTATTTCTCCTCTCACCCTACCCTTTATTTCTTCTCTCATCCTTCCCTTTATTTCTTTTCTCTTCCATCCCTTTATTTCTTCTCTCATCCTTCCCTTTATTTCTTTTCTCTTCCTTCCCTTTATTTTCTCTCTCTTCCTTCCCTATATTTCTTCTATCTTCCTTCCCTTTATTTCTCCTCTCTTCTTTCCTTTTATTTCTCCTCTCATCCTTCCCTTTATTTCTTTTTCTCTTCCTTCCCTTTATTTCTTCTCCCTTCCTTCCCTTTATTTTTTCTCTCTTCCTTCCCTTTATTTTCTCTCTCTTCCTTCCCTATATTTCTTCTCTCTTTCTTCCCAGTATTTCTCCTCTCACCCTACCCTTTATTTCTTCTCTCATCCTTCCCTTTATTTCTTTTCTCTTCCATCCCTTTATTTCTTCTCTCATCCTTCCCTTTATTTCTTCTCTCTTCCTTCCCTTTATTTTCTCTCTCTTACTTCCCTTTATTTCGTCACTCTACCTTCCCGTTATTTCTTCTCTCATCCTTCCCTTTATTTCTTTTCTCTTCCATCCCTTTATTTCTTCTCCCTTCCTTCCCTTTATTTCTTCTCTCTTCCTTCCCTTTATTTTCTCTCTCTTACTTCCCTTTATTTCGTCACTCTACCTTCCCGTTATTTCTCCTCTCATCCTTCCCTTTATTTCTTTTTCTCTTCCTTCCCTTTATTTCTTTTTCTCTTCCTTCCCTTTATTTCTTCTCCCTTTCTTCCCTTTATTTTTTCTCTCTTCCTTCCCTTTATTTTCTCTCTCTTCCTTCCCTATATTTCTTCTCTCTTTCTTCCCAGTATTTCTCCTCTCACCCTACCCTTTATTTCTTCTCTCATCCTTCCCTTTATTTCTTTTCTCTTCCATCCCTTTATTTCTTCTCCCTTCCTTCCCTTTATTTCTTCTCTCTTCCTTCCCTTTATTTTCTCTCTCTTCCTTCCCTATATTTCTTCTCTCTTCCTTCCCTGTATTTCTCCTCTCTTCCTTCCCTTTATTTTCTCTCTCTTCCTTCCCTATATTTCTTCTATCTTCCTTCCCTTTATTTCTTCTCCCTTCCTTCCCTTTATTTTCTCTCCCTTCCTTCCCTTTATTTATTCTCTCTTTCTTCCCTTTATTTCTTCTCCCTTCCTTCCCTTTATTTTTTCTCTCTACCTTCCCTTTATTTTCTCTCTCTTCCTTCCCTATATTTCTTCTCTCTTTCTTCCCAGTATTTCTCCTCTCACCCTACCCTTTATTTCTTCTCTCATCCTTCCCTTTATTTCTTTTCTCTTCCATCCCTTTATTTCTTCTCTCATCCTTCCCTTTATTTCTTCTCCCTTCCTTCCCTTTATTTTCTCTCCCTTCCTTCCCTTTATTTATTCTCTCTTTCTTCCCTTTATTTCTTCTCCCTTCCTTCCCTTTATTTTTTCTCTCTACCTTCCCTTTATTTTCTCTCTCTTCCTTCCCTATATTTCTTCTCTCTTTCTTCCCAGTATTTCTCCTCTCACCCTACCCTTTATTTCTTCTCTCATCCTTCCCTTTATTTCTTTTCTCTTCATTCCCTTTATTTCTTTTCTCTTCCTTCCCTTTATTTCTTCTCCCTTCCTTCCCTTTATTTCTTCTCTCTTCCTTCCCTTTATTTTCTCTCTCTTCCTTCCCTATATTTCTTCTCTCTTCCTTCCCTGTATTTCTCCTCTCTTCCTTCCTTTTATTTCTCCTCTCACCCTTCCCTTTATTTCTTTTCTCTTCCATCCCTTTATTTCTTCTCCCTTCCATCCCTTTATTTCTTCTCTCTTCCTTCCCTTTATTTTCTCTCTCTTCCTTCCCTATATTTCTTCTCTCTTCCTTCCCTTTATTTCTCCTCTCTTCTTTCCTTTTATTTCTCCTCTCATCCTTCCCTTTATTTCTTTTTCTCTTCCTTCCCTTTATTTCTTTTTCTCTTCCTCCCCTTTATTTCTTCTCCCTTCCTTCCCTTTATTTTTTCTCTCTTCCTTCCCTTTATTTTCTCTCTCTTCCTTCCCTATATTTCTTCTCTCTTCCTTCCCTTTATTTCTTCTCTCTTCTTTCCTTTTATTTCTCCTCTCATCCTTCCCTTTATTTCTTTTTCTCTTCCTTCCCTTTATTTCTTTTTCTCTTCCTTCCCTTTATTTCTTCTCCCTTTCTTCCCTTTATTTTTTCTCTCTTCCTTCCCTTTATTTTCTCTCTCTTCCTTCCCTATATTTCTTCTCTCTTTCTTCCCAGTATTTCTCCTCTCATCCTACCCTTTATTTCTTCTCTCATCCTTCCCTTTATTTCTTTTCTCTTCCATCCCTTTATTTCTTCTCTCATCCTTCCCTTTATTTCTTCTCTCTTCCTTCCCTTTATTTCTTCTCTCTTCCTTCCCTTTATTTTCTCTCTCTTCCTTCCCTTTATTTCTTCTCTCTTCCTTCCCTTTATTTTCTCTCTCTTCCTTCCCTATATTTCTTCTCTCTTCCTTCCCTTTATTTTCTCTCTCTTCCTTCCCTTTATTTCTTCTCTCTTCCTTCCCTTTATTTCTTCTCTCTCCCTTCCCTTTATTTCTTCTCTCTTCCTTCCCTTTATTTTCTCTCTCTTACTTCCCTTTATTTCGTCACTCTACCTTCCCGTTATTTCTCCTCTCATCCTTCCCTTTATTTCTTCTCCCTTCCTTCCCTTTATTTCTTCTCTCTTCCTTCCCTTTATTTTCTCTATCTTCCTTCCCTTTATTTCTTCTCTCTTCCTTCCCTTTATTTTCTCTCTCTTCCTTCCCTATATTTCTTCTATCTTCCTTCCCTTTATTTCTCCTCTCTTCTTTCCTTTTATTTCTCCTCTCATCCTTCCCTTTATTTCTTTTTCTCTTCCTTCCCTTTATTTCTTCTCCCTTTCTTCCCTTTATTTTTTCTCTCTTCCTTCCCTTTATTTTCTCTCTCTTCCTTCCCTATATTTCTTCTCTCTTTCTTCCCAGTATTTCTCCTCTCACCCTACCCTTTATTTCTTCTCTCATCCTTCCCTTTATTTCTTCTCTCTTCCTTCCCTTTATTTTCTCTCTCTTACTTCCCTTTATTTCTTTTCTCTTCATTCCCTTTATTTCTTCTCCCTTCCTTCCCTTTATTTCTTCTCTCTTCCTTCCCTTTATTTTCTCTCTCTTCCTTCCCTATATTTCTTCTCTCTTCCTTCCCTGTATTTCTCCTCTCTTCCTTCCTTTTATTTCTCCTCTCACCCTTCCCTTTATTTCTTTTCTCTTCCATCCCTTTATTTCTTCTCCCTTCCATCCCTTTATTTCTTCTCTCTTCCTTCCCTTTATTTTCTCTCTCTTCCTTCCCTATATTTCTTCTCTCTTCCTTCCCTTTATTTCTCCTCTCTTCTTTCCTTTTATTTCTCCTCTCATCCTTCCCTTTATTTCTTTTTCTCTTCCTTCCCTTTATTTCTTTTTCTCTTCCTCCCCTTTATTTCTTCTCCCTTCCTTCCCTTTATTTCTCACTCTTACTTCCCTTTATTTCGTCACTCTTCCTTCCTTTTATTTCTCCTCTCTTCCTTCCTTTTCTTTCTCCTCTCACCCTACCCTTTATTTCTTCTCTCATCCTTCCCTTTATTTCTTCTCCCTTCCTTCGCTTTACTTCTTCTCTCTTCCTTCCCTTTATTTTCCCTCTCTTCCTTCCCTTTATTTCTCCTCTCTTCCTTCCTATTATTTCTGCTCTCATCCTTCCCTTTATTTCTTTTCTCTTCCTTCCCTTTATTTCTTCTCCCTTCCTTCCCTTTATTTTTTCAGTCTTCTTTCTTTTTGTCTCTCTACTCACCCTTCCCTTTTTTCATCTCTCTTCCTTCCTTTTATTTGTTCTCTCTTCCTTCGCTTTATTTCTTCTCTTTTTCCTTCCCTTTATTTTCTCTCGCTTCCTTCCCTTTATTTCTCCTCTCTTCCTTCCCTTTATTTCTTTTCTCTTCCTTCATTTTATTTCTCCCCTCATCCTTCCCTTTATTTCTTTTCTTTTCCTTCCCTTTCTTACTTCTCTCTTCCTTCCCTTTGTTTTTTCTTTTCTTCCTTTTTATTTCTCCACTCACCCTTCCCTTTATTTCTTTTCTCTTCCTTCTCTTTATTTCTTCTCCCTTCTTCCCTTTATTTCTTCTCTCTTCCTTCCTTTTATTTTTCCTCTCTTCCTTCCTTTTATTTCTCCTCTCATCCTTCCCTTTATTTCTTTTCTCTTCCTTCCCTTTATTTCTTCTCCCTTCCTTCTCTTTATTTCGCCACTCTTCCTTCCCTTTATTTCTCCTCTCTTCCTTCCTTTTCTTTCTTCTCTCACCCTACCCTTTATTTCTTCTCCCTTCCTTCGTTTTATTTCTTCTCTCTTCCTTCCCTTTATTTTCCCTCTCTTACTTCCCTTTATTTCTTCTCTCTTCCGTCCTATTATTTTTCCTCTCATCCTTCCCTTTTTTTCTTTTCTCTTCCTTCCCTTTATTTCTTCTCCCTTCCTTCGCTTTACTTCTTCTCTCTTCCTTCCCTTTATTTTCCCTCTCTTCCTTCCCTTTATTTCTCCTCTCTTCCTTCCTTATTATTTCTGCTCTCATCCTTCCCTTTATTTCTTTTCTCTTCCTTCACTTTATTTCTTCTCCCTTCCTTCCCTTTATTTTTTCTGTCTTCTTTCTTTTTGTCTCTCTACTCACCCTTCCCTTTTTTTCATCTCTCTTCCTTCCCTTTATTTGTTCTCTCTTCCTTCGCTTTATTTCTTCTCTTTTTCCTTCCCTTTATTTTCTCTCGTTTCCTTCCCTTTATTTCTTTTCTCTCCCTTCCTTTTATTTTTCCTCTCGCCCTTCCCTTTATTTCTTTTCTCTCCCTTCCCTTTGTTTCTTCTCTCTTCCTTCCCTTTATTTTTTCTTTCTTCCTTTTTATTTCTCCACTCTCCCTTCCCTTTATTTCTTCTCTCTTCCTTCCCTTTATTTATTCTCTCTTTCTTCCCTTTATTTGTTGTCTCTTCCTTCCCTTTATTTCTTCTCTCTTTCTTCCCTTTATTTTCTCTCTCTTCCTTCCCTTTATTTCTTTTCTCTTCCTTCCCTTTATTTCTTCTCTCTTCCTTCCTTTTATTTCTCCTCTCACCCTTCCCTTTATTTCTTTTCTCTTCCTTCCCTTTATTTCTTCTCTCTTCCTTCCTTTTATTTCTCCTCTCTTCGTTCCTTTTATTTCTCCTCTCACCCTTCCCTTTATTTCTTTTCTCTTCCTTCCCTTTATTTCTTCTCTCTTCCTTCCCTTTATTTCTTCTCTCTTCCTCCGCTTTATTTCTCCTCTCACCTTTCCCTTTATTTCCTTTCTCTTCCTTCGTTTTACTTCTCCTCTCACCCTTCCCTTTATTTCTTTTCACTTCCTTCCCTTTATTTCTTGTTTGTTTATTATTTTGACGTCTTCTGTTTTCATCTAAAAATTTTCTGTTTTAACTTTCTTTCTTTTCGCCTCCAATCCACTTTCTCAGAGTTCTCAATTTATATCGCATCTCCCTTTTAATCATTTATCAATTTCTTTTTCTTTTTCCGCCTTCCATTATTTACAGGGTTTCTCTCATTTTCATTATTTCCTTGTTTCAGTCATTATTATTAGTGACAAAATCAAAATAATTCACTTATTGAAATATGGACACAGAATCTCAGCGATTCTTTCGTATCAACTCTTCAGCAGATGTTTCTGGTGAACCCAATTTATTTACAGCTATTTATTTCCTTCTTTCTTTCTTTCTTTCTTTCTTTCTTTCTTTCTTTCTTTCTTCCTTTCATTCTATTCTTTCTTTCTTTCTTTCTTTCTTTCTTTTTTCCTGCCTTTATACATTACTATATCTTTCTTTCATTCTCTCTTTCTTTCTTTCTTTCTTTCTTTCTGCCTTCATACGTTACTATATCCTTCTTTCTTTCTTTCTTTCTTTCTTTCTTTCTTTCTTTCTTCCTTCCTTCATACTTTACTTTTTCTTTCTTTCTTTCTTTCTTTCTTTCTTCTGTCTTTCCTTCCTTCCTTCCTTCCTTCCTTTCTTTCTTTTTTCCTTTCTTACTTCTTTCTTCCTTTCTTTCTTCCTTTCTTTCTTTCTTTCTTTCTTCCTTCTTTCTTTCTTTCTTTCTTTTTTTCTTTCTTTCTTCATTCCAGATTTCCCTTTTTTCGATGGATCTTTTCTCTTTGGTTTTCTTTCTTTCCATTTTTCATCAGTCCCTTTTTTCTTTTTTCCTTTTTTCTTTTACTTTTTTAGTACCCTTTTTCTATTTTGTTCCATCTTTCATTTTTTTCTGCTTATTTTTGTTATTTTTATGTTTCTTTTGCCTTGGATTTTGCATTTGCTTTTCTTTTGCTTTTCTTTTTCTTTTCTTTTACTTTTCACTATTTCATATTACATTCTTCATTAATTTTCTTTCTTTTCTTTTTCATTTTAAAATTTCTTTTTGTATAACGTATTTTTATTTCTCCTTTAATATTCCCATTTACCGTTATGGCCTAATTCTTCTCTTATTTTTTACAATATTCTTTGCAATGTTGCAAGCGTCTGTCGCTTTCTTCTGTCTATTTGTTCTCTTTCTAATTGAGTTTTTTTCTTTCTTTCTTCTTTTCCATTTTTCTTTTCTCCTCATCACGGATCTCCACCTACCCTCTGTCTTTGACCGTCATCTTAAATGGCAAATAGCTTTTGTTTCTAGTAAACAATATGGCTGACATCTCTAGGATTCCCTACATAGTTGCGTGTACAATTCACTGACCTTAACAGTTTAACAAGATGAATTTAATTCTTTTTCGAATCACTTGATTTGTTGAAAGACACGGCTTTATACACAACGTCATTAGCCTCGTGTGTTCTCCCGTGTATTACTCAGTGGCCGAGCACGAAACTGTAGATAATTTAATTATGAGGTTTCACCGATTCTGTCTCTCTAGAGCGGCTCATTTTCTGCATTTGGGTTGGTTAGAAAATTCTTCTTAATATGAAGGTTCTTATTTCAGTGACAATTATCATTATCGGATCCCTAATGGCATAATGCTTACCAGCTCGGTACCAAAAGTCAGCGATCCGAGTTTGAATTTTAATTAAGTTTGTTAAATTGACTTTCGGGCAGAAAAAAATCGAGGAGACTCTAAGTATGAATCTCTCTTTCTCCTCCCAGCTATGGGTTAAATTCTAGTGAAGATCGATCTCTTCAACTTTGGCTGTCCACCAGCTTAGGAAAAGAATAACTCTGATTTCAAGACAGGTTGCGACTCACAACGTTTTCACCGTTGTACAATTTGGCTTTCCTCAACTGTTTGTCAATGAGGGTAACCTTCAGGACATTTCGAACTGAACCCTACGGGTAGATTGTTCTTTTTCCGCTGATAATATCTATTCATATATATGTTTAGTTCGTATTTAGTACTTCTCAGTTATTGATTGTCTTGCTTTTACTGAAAAGTATGCCCTTCCAAGGGAATAAAGCCACTAAGACACAAGGGGTTACTGGGTGTGGAAGAATTAGAAAAAAGAAACATTACTAAAGAGTGGGAACAAAATAAGAATAATCAGGAAGACATTAGACAGCGATTGACATTGCATTTAAATGTTTGCAGATTAATGTCGTCTGGAAAGCATGTGACCGGAAGAGAGGCCCACAAGTGAAAAGTGCGAGAAAAGAAACTGTTAACATATAATTTATGAACTCAACTGTAATGTATTGCGCTTAAATTCATCAAGCCTAGGTACCATAACGAGAAACGCACCCGGACAATTATCATAAAAGTATTTATAGAAGATATAGGGGGGGGGGGTAACTTTACGGCGGTGGGTAAGTGAGTGAAGCTGAAACGCTAGATCAGGACCAATAATATTGCAGATTCTTTGGATTTGATCAACGATTTCTAGATTGGAATAAGATGCTTGATTGTAGGTCATCTTTTAGATCACATAATATCAAAACGAGTTTTAAAAAAAAAATCTTTAACTTTTCACCTCAAGCAAGATGGCAGTGCTACTAGCACGCAAGGCGTTACAGAAAGTGGGAGCAAGAATAAGGAGACATGAAAGAGGAAAGGAGAAGTATGGGGAATAGATCAAGGCATCTGGAGATGTCGATTGACATTGCATTTGAATAGTTGACAATTACAGCTATCAAGGAAACAAGTAAGAGAAAGGGAGTTCCACAGACGGGAAGTGTCAGACATGAAGCTATTGGAGTAGAAGAGACAGCTACATTTAACTGTTTGGATTTTGCCTGGGATGCCAACCTAGTACCACGTTTAAATTCCTGCAGTTTGGGAACTAGCAAAAGTAGCTCTTCAGAGAAGTTACCGTGAATGTATTTGTATAAACGACAAAAGGAGGCGACGGCACGTCTGTGAGAGAGCGACTGTAAACGAGATGCCAGATCAGGGCCAACCACATTGCATATCGGTCTCTGGATTTTGTCGAGTACCTTAAGAGGAACAGCGGGGGCTCCAGACCATATATGACAGCAGTATTCCAGGCAAGGGCGAATGGTTGATTTATAGATATGAAGGATGGAATCGGGTGAGAAAAACGTTCTGGCACGAGTTGAGAACCAAATTTTTTTTGCTGTAGATGAAGCTATTGATTCAATGCAATTATTCCATCTCAGGTCAGGGGACAGTGGGAGACCAAACAGTTGCAACGAGGTGCTCTCGTGGAGTTGAGCATTAGACATTATAATGGAAGGCAGGGGGAGTTGACTGTGGTGGGTAACAGAGAGCAGTTTTGTCTTTGAGCCATTAAAGTTAACCAGCCATTTCCTGCCCCAGTCAACAACCGATTGGAAGTTCTTTTCGAGACCAACGGCCAGGTTAGTTTTGTCAGCGATACCAGATTTTCTATTTAGGCAGGAGTAAATAGTGGTGTAATGTGCATAGATGCCTACTTTGGAACTGATGACATCGGGAAGATCGTTAATGAAGATAAGGAACTGTGTAGGACCCAGGATAGAGCCTTGCGAGACACCTGCGTTCGCGAGAAAGGAACTAGAGGAGAATCCGTTAAGGACGAACTTCATAACACGATTTGACAGGAATGATTGTATTAAGTCAAATCATCGCCCTGAAATACCGTATCACTGAAGTTTACGAAGGAGGCTGACATGGCAAACCCTATCAAACGCTTTAGAAATATCTAGAGCCAGGGCACGAGCTTTTCCATTGTTGTGAAGAGCTTAGTAAACAAATTCAGTTATGGCCGTAAACACATCAGCTGTAGATCGGGCAAAGTGGAAACCATATTGCTCGTCAAAGAGAGGATCATGGGATGTAAGGTCCTTAACCACTTCGGCGTTGATTAAAGCTTCAAAGATTTTGCCGAAGAGTGGTAGTTAGATGGGTCAGAAGTGTTGTCAGAGTTCTTGAAGACAGGTACAACAGATGAGGACTTCCAACAGGATGGAAAGAAGGAGTCGTTGAGGCAGTAGGTGTATAGTTTGGAGAGGACAGGAGCCAGTTCAGGAGCACATTTTTTCAGGACTATGGCTGGTATCCCGTCCCCACCTCTAGCCTTATGGGATTCTAATTTAGAGATGATGGCCAATACCAAAGATGGGGTTAAATGCAGGTCTAATGGGGGAAATTTGGTGTGGGTACACCGTATGATTCGAGCGTTGAATTCGATGAGAATTTACGAGCAAAGCACTCGGCCTTATCGGCTGAAGAAATCAGAACCTCAAGCATTTACAGTAGAATCCATGACAACTGGACTAAGAATGCCTTCCGGATATGAGGAATTGGTTACAAAGTCCGGATAAGGGGGGTTATATTTAGATTGAAATAAAAGAATTGAAATCAGGTTTAACATTTATTTTCAATGTTTTATAGCAACAAAAAAAATAAGCTAATGGTGAATGAAATATAACGGAATTGATTTTAAGGAAAAAGAAATAAATTATGTAATGTTAATGAAAATTCATTAAATTAAGTCTGCCACGTATGCAAAACAAATAATGTAACGAGGATTTTTTAATCGCTGTTGCATGATGATTATTTCTCTTCTAAATGTCATACTCAACTTTTTCGCATTTCGTTTTGCTTTTGTTCTTGAAATTTCTTTTTAAAACGAAAGACACTTTTCAACTCTGGGTGCGTTATTGCACTAGTCAAAGCTGAATGTTGGCTTTCTTTCCATAAAACTGACAACCTTTTCAATAACTTTTTCAATTTCAGTCCAGGTTTTATCAAAATCATGCATCTCGTCGCTATCTTGTTGTAGTTGTGTCTCATTGTCTTCCTTTCCTCTTATTACCATCATCTTTTTGCACCAATACAAGCCATTAGGGTGAAATAAGCATAAGCAATTATCTAAAGTAAATTTCCTGAAAAAAACGAAATTTCAAATCAGTTACATGTCACTCAAATAATTCAAATATACACATTAAAATCATGTCCGGATATGCGTAATTTCGTATATGAGGCATTCCGGATATGAGGCATTCCGGATATGAGGGATTCCGAATATAAGGGATTCCGAATATGAGGCATTCCGGATATGAGAGATTCCGGATCTGAGGCATTCCGGATATGAGGGATTCTATTGCATTTGGTTTGACGATAGGTAAATATTCATCATTTTTATTTATTAACTAAGCCTTTACTTGTTTCGGCAATAGGTACATATTACTCGTTTATATTTGAATCTGTAAGCATTTACAGCCCTGTGCAAATGAATTGAAACAACCGCTTTAGTTCCCTTTCTTTTACTATACGCTCAGTTTTAGATCCACTGGAGTGAAAGGGTGTAATCGATTTCTATTTTTCCTCAGATCAAGTCATTTGCAGTGGTGTGCAGTAATATGAATCTGTTTTCGGAGTGTATGATGAAATTTATTTGGCCTTGAAAAATATTGCGTCATCCGTGATTGCGTCAGATTTTCATCACGCCCAGATACTATTGCCTCGACTGTCGATTAGTTGTCCTACGGTCATTGTTTGCGATAGACGTTTCTACCAAGAAACGTACGAAAATTGTAACGCTGCACGAACACACTGGCAAGCCTTACCAGTGAGCAAATCAAAGTACTGTAGACTGGCACAGATTCTCTCCTGATTTAAATCCAGTCGAGAATCTGTTGTCAGTTTGCAAAGAACGACTTCGTGGAATGGATATACAAAGTATTAACACGTGCATTGGGTAATGTTTCATTGGAAAAATACGAAAAAAAGTAAATAACAACGGGGTTATTCGTTTTGTTGCAATTAATTTGCACAAGGGTGGAGTTGGTTTGGGGATAAATAAATATTGGTCGTTTAAATTTACATTTATAGGCATTAATTTGCTGCGGTAATAGATACATTTTGACCGTTCATATTCACGTTGATAAGCGTTAATTTGTTTCGGGGATAGGTCAATATTGATCGTTTATATTTGAGTCCATAAGAATTTACTTAGTTCGGAAATAAGGAAGGAATGACCATTTATATTTGAGACTGTAAGCATTTACTGATGTGAACTGCATCGGAAAATCAGCTTAAGGATACACATAAGTAAGCTTATAATTACGATTCAAATGAACAGAGTTTGAAGCAGAATTAAACTAGAAATAGGACAAGAATACTGTGGTTTGGCTCAGAGCATTAACACAAGATGTGCTGTTTTTATCGTCTGAATGCTATCAGAGAGAAGGCTATAGATATACAAACAGCTCTACATTTAGGAGACTTGACTGAAAAGTGCAGTCTGACCAAGAGATAAGTGTAAGTCTACTTTATGCGCTGTGTCCCTTCAGGACGTAGGCGATCATGGCTCTCCACTTCCTCTATCCCTTGTAGCGCTCAATAAATTTCGTCCCTCTGCCACCTCCCCCAGACCACATTCTATCATCCACTTGCTTAATCTCGCTTGGTATGTCATGCGTTGCTTTCCCTGGTCTCTCTTTCCTTCTATCCCTCCTGTGAGTATCAGATTCTCCAAGTCCTCCTTTCTTGAGACTTGTTGCCTCTTCCTGATGTTAAGTATAAGCCTGTTCTTTGTTTGCATCCTCTCTAAAACCATAACGTTGCTCACATGTACATTCCATAGTATCCTCAGCATCCATCTGTAGAATCACATCTCCGTCGCGTCGAGTCTCTTCTTCGTCTCTTCAAAGAGACCGTCCAACATTCGCTGCCGTAAAGGAAGACAGATATCACGTAGCAGATCAGTAGTCTTTTCTTTGTTACAAAAGAAATCCTCCTGTCTCGCAATACTCTACACACCTTTTGGAATGTGTTTTTGGACATCCCAATGAGTCTAGGGATCTTAGTGTCGCACTTACTGTCCTCTGTCAAAACACTTCCCATGTATTTAAATTTCCGCATATGTTTGATTTTAATGTCATCGCACTGCAAATCGCATTTTGGGCTCATCTTTTTGCATTCTGTCTTCTTGTAGGTGGCTTTATAATTTCTTTACTATAGACACGCCAATTAGTAGACTAAAAGACAAGGAAATCAACACACTGGCCGACGAACTGTTGTATTTCGATCAGCCTTCTTCTTTTATGTTCCCTGTCCCTTCAGGACGTAGGCAATCATGGCTCTCCACAACTTCATGACCCTTGTAGTTCTTAATAAGTTTTGTCTTTTCTTATTTCTCCTTGTTCTGCTATTAATTAACTCAAACACAATAAGTATATCACGCATTGCTTTCTCCTGTCCTTTTCCCGCTCTCCGTCCTGTGAGTATCAGGTTTTCCAAGCACTCGCTGTAGACGAAAATAAAATGAATGTCCTACCTTAGTAGAAGAATTTCTAATCTTGTGTCTACTTGAATCTTATTCTGTTATTTTTGTCTCTTTCTACTCAAAGTTTATTTATCACTGTCTAACCATTTGCGTCTTAGTGGCTTCATCGCCTTGCTTGGGGTGTAATCATTAAAAAGAAGAAACTGAATGAAAAGTATTTTTATGCTGATAATCAATTTTAACACATGCAAAACGAAACTGGTCACATTTAATCGTATAAGAGAACGTATTTTGTCACACATCAGCATGGCTGATGCTAACCTCCAGCGGAGGTAACTGAGTACGTCTTTTTGAGTTAAAATTTTCCGCTGACATGAAGTGAAAATATTGAATCAATTGCTAGGTCTGTTGCAAGGCAAGTAATCAGACTCTGTTGTGGTAGACGATTAATTAACATGTTTCAAACCATAGAAATAAGGTCAGTCCAGTAATCAGAAAAACACCGTCGAAGACATCACATGCGGAATCGTTCAGCTGTTATCATCCAATATCATTTTTTTATGTTCTAGAGGTGGAAACGTGCGCTGTACCCGATGTTAGTTTAATCAGACACGCGATAACCCATCCACTGTGAGGGAAACCGGGCCTATTTATTTGAAAATATTGTCTCCAACGACGACGACGACGACGACGACGACGGCAGGCTGCGAATAAAGTTGATGATGGTTGAACGCTTAAAGCTATGAAATATTTTTCCAGAAAAGAGAAGAAAAAAAAACCTTTGCGAGAATTGAACTTCTAGAACATTCTCTAGTGTTCGAAGTGTTTTTAATATTCGAATAATTAACTCTGAATTAGTTACGGTGCATTATCAGCTATAAACAAATATAACGGCCTGGATGTAAATTGGTTTTATGTAGGTATATATATTTCCGGCAAAATGGCGTCAAATTACAAAATAATAGAATTAGTCGCTATTGCCATGTCGCTAAGGGAAACAAGATTTTTTCAAACAAAAAAAAAAGTGCCACTTTCATTTAAGCGCTATTAATTGGACAATTTCCTTTAACCGCGAAAACTCTCTGAGGAACTAAAGAGTAAATGAAAGGAGCGAAATGGCTTCAAGAATACAAAAGAGAAAGAAATTCAAAGATGAGGTTGAAAGGAGAGAGAGAGAGAGAGAGAGAGAGAGAGAGAGAGAGAGAAGATAAACGAGAAAACAGAAGATGTTAGTAGGAGAGGGGAATCCAATCAGTGATGAAGAAGAGGGTCCAGAGCATGAAATAAAAATATAATTGAAAAGAAAGAAAGAAAGAAATAAAGAAAGAATTGAGTTGCAGAGAGTGGAAAGAATGTGAGATAGATAATGAAAAAGAAAGAAAGAAAGAAAGAAAGAAAGAAAGAAAGAAAGAAAGAAAGAAATGAATGAATTGGAGAGAGTGGAAAGAATGAGAGATAAATAATGAAAAAGTTGAAATAAATAAATAAAGAAAGAAAGAAAGAAAGAAAGAAAGAGAGAAAGAAAGAAAGAAAGAAATGAGTTGCAGAGAGTGGAAATAATGAGAGATAAATAATGAAAAAGAAAGAAAGAAAGAAAGAAAGGAAGAAATGAATGAATTGGAGAGAGTGGAAAGAATGAGAGATAAATAATGAAAAAAATAAAAAAGTTGAAATAAATAAATAAAGAAAGAAAGAAAGAAAGAAAGAAAGGAAGAAAGAAAGCCAGAAAGAAATAAAGAAATGAGTTGCAGAGAGTGGAAATAATGAGAGATAAATAATGAAAAAGAAAGAAAGAAAGAAAGAAAGAAATGAATGAATTAGAGAGAGTGGAAAGAATGAGAGATAAATAATGAAAAAGTTGAAATAAATAAATAAATAAATAAATAAAGAAAGAAAGAAAGAAAGAAAGAAATGAGTTGCAGAGAGTGGAAAGAGTGAGAGATAAATAATAAAAAAGAAGTTGAAATAAAGAAAGAAAGAAAGAAAGAAGAAAGAAAGAAAGGAGAAGGTAGATAAATAGAAATGAAAATGAAAATAATGAATGAAATGATCTAAAAAAAGAAAGAAAAACTGAACATCGGATAATGGGAAAAGAAAGGGAAAAGAAAAAAGCAGAACAAAAAGAGAGAGAGAAGAATTCATATAAAAAAAGTAATAAAAGCAATATCGCATAATTAGAAAAACGTAAAAAATGAATTGTTTAAAAAAATTAAAATGGGCTCCTCCTGTAGCGCCATGAATTTTTACACCCCCCTCTTATGGGCTGAGATTTGATGGAAAGAGAAATCAAATAAGGATTGTAATCTGACTTACACAATAATGTCTTTCCATCTTAATTCCTTCTCGAAATTACGATTAATTGTAAATACAAGGAAGAAACACTTGACTGCATATCCCCACATAGCTAGCGTCGAAATCTCCGATGAGCTGCTTTCGCTGGTTCCCAAGCCTCATGAATTTAAGCGTCCGACGAGGCTGGCATCCCGTTCCCACCACTTCAACGTTGAAACTGTTAGATGTAGACGTCTTTTCTACTCCAATAGCTTCATGTATCGCACTTCTCGCCTGTGGAACTCAATTCCTTATTCTTGTTTCCCTGGCAAATATAATCTCCAACTATTTAAGTGTAACGTCAATGGACATCTCCAGCTGCCTTGATCTATCCACTTCCCTTCTCCACATCCTTTCACCTTTCATTCCTATCGGCTCTCGCTCCAAATCTTCTGTAACCCCCTTGCCTTGATCGATCCACTATCTTTCTCCACATCCTCTCCTTTACAACTCCTATCTGCTCTTCCTCCAAACCTTCTGTAACCCCTTGCGTGCTAGTGGCTTCCAGCCTTGCTTGGGGTGATAAGCTTAAAAAAAAAAAATTACAATTGAGCTAGCTTAGATGTAGCCGTAACTTCTATGCAACGGTTTCTTTTCAAGCACTTCTCGCTTGTGGAACTCCCTACATGCAGTGTAATGTTGTATAGAATTCGGCTGAATGAAGACGTTTCATTGTGTAGACGAGATCTGCCGGCTAATATTTGCTGATGAGCTCTGCGTACCACTATTTTCGGTATTATGGTACCAGTCACTTCCCAAGACTTGATTTATCGCAAACTGATAAAACCAAAGAATGTACCCCTCCTAATTGATTTTTAATCTGCATCACCCCCAAGCAAGGCAGTATAGCCATTAAGTCACAAGAGGTTACAGAGTGTGGAAGACTTAGGAAGAGAATTTTTTGTAATGGGACTGAAGATAATAGCAGTAATCAAGAGGACAGTAGATAGCGAATGACACTACATTTACATTTGTGCGAATTAATGTGGGGCTGGAAAACGTGGAGCGGGAAGCGAGTTCCACAAGCGAGAAGTGTGAGAAAAGAAACCTTTAGCATAGAAGATACGGTTACATCTAGCTAGCTCAACTGTAAATTGACGAGATCTCGACGCTAGCCTAGTATTGCGCTAAAATTCATGAAGTCTAGGTAACATAACACAAGATACTTATACTGACAGAGAAAATACCTGGGGGATAAGATACGTTGAGTCAGGGTGAGAGATACGGAGACAGTACACAGGGTGTTCACAAAGAGTTATACGAGAGTCCAGAGAGAGAGAATTACGGCTTCACTTACAGAGACTTGTACATATACTTTCTACTAACCCGCATTCCTGGACTAATTAATCTTCACTTCAAGTCTGTATTCTTACGTTTAACACACTTATTTTTCTATCTCAATTACTGGCGTTATTTATTTATTTGTGCAGGATTCCATTCCCGGAATCCACAACAATAACGAAGAGCTCATTTGAACAATTACCATGAAAGTATTTCTAAAAAAGAAAAAAAGATACAGAGAAGCAACTTTACATGAAAATAGCGAGAGAGTGGCGAGAGACGAGTAACGTTAAGTTGCAGGGTGTGAAACAATTCATCACCCACAAGGCCGCGTAAAAAGGCTTTTGAACATTGTTATGGTTGCAAAGTGAGCCTTGATCAGCTCCATTCTATATATGACAATAACACCCAAACAAGAGAAAAAACAAATCAAGAAACAATCCACAGTTTGTAGCATTTACTTTTTAAAAAGTGCTCAGTGCAAAGCAGAGCAAAATATTATTACATTTTTATTATATGAGTTTCTAATGAAACATTTTAAATCGCTATACAAAAGCTTCCATGTTTCAATACTATGATTGTACTTCCTCAAGCGAACGAAAGCCTGAAGAAGTACAATCATAGTATTGAAACATGGAAGCTTTTGTGTTGCGATTTAAAATGTTTTATTACAAACTCATATTATACAAATATTATATGACAATAAAGGTTTATTTTGGGTTTGACCTGCTTTTTGTAAAAGAAGAGCATACCAGACAGAACCAGACATTTCCCAGACCGGGACAAGCAGCCAATTATTTTCTCAGCTTTTATACGGATGGTTCATATATACAATTTCCACTTGAAGTCTGGCGTCTTGCTATCTCGTTTGAGGCTAATTGTATCTCTTCTTGTTTTTGGGGTAATGTTGATGCATTTTAGGTTTTAAGTTTATTGTCGATTGTGGCTTTCGTGGAGTTGGTATGTACGACTAAATGCCTACTTTTGTCATGGTTGTTGAGCCTTGTATTATTTGTGGATTTTTCTTATTTTCTTCTGTGAATTTTATTGGCTTTGCCTTCGACATCGTACATAAAGATAGGTATCGGCTATTCGATGATTGGTTGATTTTGTTTACCGACATATGAACACCACTATGGGTTATTTAATGCCGGAATGAAAATATTTTGAACACAATTTGATGACTTCAAGTATAGATAAAATGTATTTCTGGTATTCTTGGCACAAAAATATATTCCTACAATTGCATGGTGCTGTTTTTTTTTTTTTTTTTTTTTTTTGGAGGTTCACTATTTACCAATAGCTGGGACCCTAACCTAAAAATGTTTATATATATATATATATATATATATATATATATATATATATATATATATATATATATATATTGGATGAGTTTAAAAGTCTCTTTTAGATTTATTTCACTTCCTATATATATATATATGAAGAAATATAGTCTTAAAGTGTGCTATATTTATGGGATAAAGTGCTCAATATCAGAGATAGAGCGTGTGTAAATATAAAAATGAACATAGAAGTCAACACTTAGAGGCGACAGGCTGTTTCATGCTAGATGCAATCTTCAGGCCTGACGATTGCATCTAGCATGAAACAGACTGTCGCCTCTAAGTGTTGACTTCTATGTTCACTTTTATATATATATATATATATATATATATATATATATATATATATATATATATATATATCCCAGATCACCTCATGTTGATATAAATCTATTTCACCCAACACTAATCACGTTGGTCTTGTTCAATACCTCAGTAATTTTGTATTTGTTTCTGTGTAGTATATATGCTCTGTTATAATAAATACTTTGAGCTCTCTTTCAGGATCAGTTTTAATATTTAATATTATTAGGATCCAGCTGGATTATATACCAACAGATCTATTACTAGTACGATATATATTTATATATATAAAAAGTAGACATTGAAGTTAAACACTATTGGTGACAGTCTGTTTCATGCTTATACAGAATCGTCAAACAGTGAGAGTATAGAAATACGTTTTCATAGTAAAATTTCCAGCAATAAATTTTTAATATTGTAAAATGACCAACAATAACTCTTTTTAATATAACAAGACTACCCGTGACCCGTTAGGTCACTGACGGTTCAGGTTAAAATATTAAAATATTTTTTAATATTTAAAACATTTTTTTAAAGAAAGCTAAAATATATAAATAATTACTCTAGAAATATCTAGATGAATCTTTTTGTGTCTGTCTCTGACTTTAAAATATTTTAATTAAAAAAAAATCTGTTTGAAGATAGTTAAAATAAAGATATTTATTGTATAAACAACCTGTATTTTTAAATCTTATTCACTGAAAATATTTTTAAATCAGATTAACTTAAACCATTATGTAACGGACGCACGCACGACGCAATCGCAAACTTTTAGTATCAGAACCAACCAATCAAAAAATATCCAGTAGATTTTTTAAATGAATTCTGCTCACGTTGAATTATATAATTTCACGTGTATCATTTATGCCGTATTGATATTTGATATTTGACTATTCATGACCCGTTGGGTCACTGACGATTTAGGTTATAAAACATTAAAGTTGATTTCAACATCCCATTGAAATCACTCGCCTGCTTAACAAGTTCATGTTTAGTGTTTAACTGATTGTTTACATCATTTAATAGGAATAAAACTTCCGGGATAAACTTGGACTCCAGTAACAGCATTTATTTATGGCATATGTGAACATTTGTACAAAATGCAAAAGGAATTTTTATATTACCGTATAAACAAAACATATTTTTAAATCTTATTCATTTAAAATATTTTTTAAAATCAGATTAACATTAAAATATTTTTTAAAAATCAGATTAACATTAAAATATTTTTTAAAAATCAGATTAACATTAAAATATTTTTTTAAAATCAGATTAACATTAAAATATTTTTTAAAATCAGATTAACATTAAAATATTTTTTAAAAATCAGATTAACATTAAAATATTTTTTAAAATCAGATTAACATTAAAATATTTTTTAAAAATCAGATTAACATTAAAATATTTTTTAAAAATCAGATTAACATTAAAATATTTTTTAAAATCAGATTAACATTAAAATATTTTTTAAAAATCAGATTAACATTAAAATATTTTTTTAAAATCAGATTAACATTAAAATATTTTTTTAAAATCAGATTAACATTAAAATATTTTTTAAAATCAGATTAACATTAAAATATTTTTTAAAAATCAGATTAACATTAAAATATTTTTTAAAAATCAGATTAACATTAAAATATTTTTTAAAAATCAGATTAACATTAAAATATTTTTTAAAATCAGATTAACATTAAAATATTTTTTAAAAATCAGATTAACATTAAAATATTTTTTTAAAATCAGATTAACATTAAAATATTTTTTAAAAATCAGATTAACATTAAAATATTTTTTTAAAATCAGATTAACATTAAAATATTTTTTAAAAATCAGATTAACATTAAAATATTTTTTAAAAATCAGATTAACATTAAAATATTTTTTTAAAATCAGATTAACATTAAAATATTTTTTTAAAATCAGATTAACATTAAAATATTTTTTTAAAATCAGATTAACATTAAAATATTTTTTTAAAATCAGATTAACATTAAAATATTTTTTAAAATCAGATTAACATTAAAATATTTTTTTAAAATCAGATTAACATTAAAATATTTTTTTAAAATCAGATTAACATTAAAATATTTTTTTAATATGCCAAAAAAGTACTTTTAAATCATATTCACTTGAAATTATATTTTACATATTCCAAAAATATATTTTTTTAAATATTTCAAATATTGTTTGTTTAAAGAAAGCTGAAATAACTGGACGAAATGGGATCTCTTTGTGTCTGCATAAAGATATTTTAATTAAAAAAAAAAGAAAGTTAAAATAAAAATGCATATTGTATAAATAATTCGTATTTTTAAATCTTATTCACTTAAAATATTTATCAAATCAGATTAATTTAAAGATATTTTTTTAAATATTTAAAATATTGTTTGTTTAAAAAAAATGAATTATAAGTAATTACTCTACAAAGAACTGAACGAAACAGCAAAGCGGGATCTGTTTGTGTCTGTCTTTAAGTTAAAAATATTTTAATTAAAAAATTGTCTGTTTGAAGAAAGTTAAAATAAAAATACTTACTGTATAAACAAACCATATTTTTAAATCTTATTAAATTAAACCAAATTAACTTAAATCATTATACGCCGGACGGACGCACCACCCAAGCACGCTCGCAATCACGGTATTTTAGTATTATACCAATAATACTTTTTTTTTAAATTAAAATGACTAGCAACACAATTTTATAGAATTAACGACAATTGATTTCTTAGCAAAATGACCAACAATACATTGCATCTGTAGTTGAAGGCATACAATTACTTTTGAAAGATATTTATTGGAAGCCATAAAATTTGGGTTCAAAATATTTATATTTTGGCATTAATAACACCTAGACGTTGATATGCCGCTTAGCGAAATCAGCCAAAATATTCGAGAAACGGGGACACTTTGAGATCGAGGAAGGCTTACTGGGAAATTTCGTCTCAGTTGCGTCTATATCACATCTTATCGCGCCACGTTTCAATCCGTGATCAGGTCTACACTGTGAGAGGAGCGTCTAGCACGATGAACGATCGATATGAAAATCTTTTTGTTACTGTCAACTTTTCCACTTAACTCCAGTAAGATTTTTCTGGCAAGCGGCAAGAAAACTTTCAGCTTGGCAAATAAAGATAACAGACGAACACAAAAATAGTTTATATAGTGACATGCAGAGAATTAAATTATGCGTTTTCTTTAATCTCTGTGCTTATAAAGCAAACCGATTTTTTTTTTCTTACCTTTACAAAGTCGCGACAAAAGATTGCTTAGGTTTCAACCAATTCGCTTTTTATGTCTGGTCGGGATTTTTTTTTTAACATTTTCAATATAACTTTTAGTGTGATATACAATGTTGTTGTTATTGTTGTTGTTGTTATTATTATTATTATTATTATTATTATTATTATTATTATTATTATTATCTGTAGAATTAGTGGTAGTAGTATTTTTTCAGGGGTAAAAAACGAAGCCAGAATTAGAGTGTAATGTATCCAATAATGGGTACATCTATAATATCGATGATATAAAATACTGAAAAAAAATAAATAAATAAAAATAAAAATATGTTTCTTTGTGGTTTTTACCTTTTTCTTTACGTCATAGACATTTATTCTATTTACTTGAGAAAAAAAGTTAAGTAAGACATTTTAGGAACTTTTTCTTCGTCTTTTTCCATATGGTATGAATTTTTATCACCTTATATTTTTTTTTTCGTTTATTCCTTCTTGTATTTTCCGTCTGAATTTTGTCATATTCTTTCTTCGACTCATTCTTATAGATTTCTGAATTATTTTCTTTCTTTCTTTGTCTAACGCTTTCATCATTTTCTTTCTGTTTTTTCTTTTGTAATCATTTTTCATTCATTCTGTCTTTCTTCCTTTCTTTCCTTTAATGTCGCCTTGACTCTCTTCTTGTTTTTGATTCTCTTTCTGTTTTACATTAAGTCTCTCTCTCTCTTTCTTTTTCTTTCTTTCTAATGCATTCCTTTTATAATATTTTTCTTTCTTTCTCTCTTTTAATATATTTTTCATTATCTAACTGTTTTTCATTAAGTCTTTCTTTCTTTTCCTTATTTTCCTTCTGTTTTTCTTTTATGTTTATGTTTCTTTCTCTCTCTCGGTTTTTCTTTTAATGTATTCTAGATTCTCTTCCGGTTTTTCAGTTTCTCTCTCTCTCTTTTTTCTTTCTTTTTTTCTAAAACATTCCGTATTTTATTGCTATGATTCTTTTCTATTCTTCATTCTTTCTTTCTTCGTTCTCGTTCGTTCTTTTCATATAGTCTTGACTCTTTTCCTGTCTTTCATTGAGTCTTTCGTACTTTCTTTTTTCCTACGTTCACTCTCTTTTTCTTTTTCTTCCTTCCTCCCTTTCTTTCTTTCTTCCTTTCTTTCTTTCTTCCTTTCTTTCTTTCTTTCTTTCTTTCTTTTACACTCTCCCTTCTTTACCCCAGACTCTACTCTCATTTTTCCTATCCTTCCTTCCTTCCTTCCTTCCTTCCTTCCTTCCTTCCTTCCTTCCTTCCTTCCTTCCTTCCTTCTCGCTCATTCACGCCATTCTCCTTCCATTCTAATTTTTCTGGTAAATTAGTTTTATATTTAAATACGTTTTATTCCTATTCCTTACTTTCTTTTCGTTTTTTCCGTGGATGTGTGGCTGGTGTAATGGATAGCACCTAGGAATAAGAAGCCGACAATCCTAGTTCGAATTCTAGTCGGTTTCATCGTATTCACTTACTCGCAAATACCTTTAGGAATGGTATGTATCCGTCTCTTCCGCCAGCTATGGGTTAACTAGTGTGACTTCTTTCTAGAAGATCATTGTTATTCCCCAAAATTGTTTATGTTATATTTACTAGAAAAAAAATCTCAAAATCCAAATAATGATTAGGCTTTACATAACTCAAAAAGGGTTGATAAGACGTAAAATACCAATGAACCATTCTTACTCTTAACTTTAATTCTTCCTATACTCGTTTATTTAATAATTCGTCTTTTTTCTCTCACGTTTTATATTTTCTTAAATTCTTTCATTCAAATAATTTTCTTTGTTTTTGTTTTTCGTTTTTTCTTTCTTTTTGATTTATTATTCATTGTCCTTCTTACAGTCTTTCCTTACGAATTTAAATAATTTTTGCCCTTTTTTCCTCAGCCAGTTCTTTCTTTCTTCTTCTATTTAATTGTTTTTCAATTTTCCTTCATGCTTTCTTTTACATGTGTAGCTTATATTTTTCTTTCTTTCTTTCCCTACTTCTTTCTTCTCTTCTTATACGTTTCTCTTTAGCTTCCTTTCTACTTCACACTCACTCATCTCTCTCTCTCTCTCTCTCTCTCTCTCTCTCTCTCTTTCTCTCTTATATTATGGAAGTATTTCTTATTTTCTTTCTATCCTGTTTTATGCGTTTATTACTTTATCTTTCTTTCTTTCTGTCTTTCTTTCGTTCTTTCTCTCTTTTTCTGATGCATTCAATATTTTTTTTGCTTTTATGTGTATTTTTCTTTCTTTCTTTTTCTATTGTTCGTTCCTCCTTCCTTCCTATCTTCCTTCCTTCCTATTGTTCGTTCCCTCCTCCCTTCCTTCCTTCCTTCCTATCTTCCTTCCTTTCTATCTTCCTTCCATTCCTTCCTTCCTTCCTTCCTTCCTTCCTTCCTTCCTTCCTTGCTGTCTGTCATCCTTACTGCCTGCTTTCCTTCCTTCCTTCCTTCCTTTGATTTCTTCCTTCCTTCCATTCCTTCCTTTCTTCCTGCCTGTCTGCTTTCCTACCTTCCTTCCATTCCTTCTTTTCTCTCTGTCTTTCTTCCTCCGATACTTCCTTCCTTTCTGTGTGCTTCCTTTCTTCCTTGCTGCCTGCCATCCTTACTGCCTTCCTTCCTTCTTTCCTTCGATTTCTTCCTTCCTCCCATTCCTTCCTTTCTTCCTGCCTGCCTGCTTTCCTCCCTTCGATTCCTTCCTTGCCTGCTTGTCTGCTTTAGTTCCTTCCATTCCTTCCTTACTGCCTTCCTCCCTTTCTTCCTTCCATTTCTTCTTTACTTCCTCACTTCCTTTCTGGCTGCCTGTCTTCCTTACTGCCTTCCTTCCTTCGATTTCTGCCTTTCTTCCATTCCTTCCTTTCTTCCTGTCTGCCTGCCAGCCTTCCTTCCATTCCTTCCTTACTGCCTTCCTCCATTTCTTCCTTCCATTTCTTCCTGCTTTCCTTACGTGCCTTCCTTCGATTTCTTCCTGCTTCCCTTACGTACCTTCCTTCCTTCCTTCGATTTCTTCCTTCCTTCAATTGCTTCCTTTCTTCCTGCCTGCCTGCCTGCCTGCCTACCTCATTCAATGGCTGTGGTTGGTAATCACTTTAGTAGGACAACACTGAATTTAAAACCATTGTCTCCGATTATCAGAAAACAGGACTGAAAGAAAGAAGCAGAGCGTACTAGGGATTGAGACTTTTTATCAAGATTTCTGAGGATGAAATGGTTTTGGGGTTACTTGGCGTGTGTGTGTAAATCTCATAATGGTAAAAGTACCATTACACAACAACGGGAACTTCACGAGGCATACTTTAACTGAAAAGCTTTCTCAAGTAAATTTATTCCATAGTCGGTGTTTTTTTTTTATCTCTGACAGCTTGATATTTTTTTTTCAAACTATTTATTTTGATTTTTTCGATTGCGATATAAATTTCTGGGCTTTATCATGTTTTTTTTTTTATATTTATCTAAGTATTTTATTTGCGTTTTGCGTTGTCCGTACACAAAGAAAACGCACATGCGTACATAGACATAGTCGTATGATTTTGTATATTTATGTATATATCAGTTTAAATCTACGGATGCGCATAAGTATATCGGTATATACCCAAGTAGATACAAATGTCGAATTACATATACGAAAGGGGGTAAAGAAATCCAAGAACTGATACCTGATCAAATGAATTTTGATCTGAAATTTTTGCAGCATATTCTCAGAGTAATATTAGAAAGAACAGTCCACATGCAAAATGATGTATAACTATGTTTTATAGATTACTAACAGAATACGCCATCTCGCTATCGCTTCGCAGATTAAGATATATTCACTACTTGAAATCTTTGAAACAAAATTTTAAATGAACATTTCATTCATAAATTGGTTTGTTATAGTTAAGGGAAGTTTTACAAATAGATTTCAACTTGTTGAAGGCCAAGTAAAATGCAAATTTCAAACACTTTTCTGCACTATATAAGACGATAAACAGAACTATGTTTGATATGAAATTCAAAATAATCCTTATAAATTGTCCCCTGTTCTGTCATTCATGAAATAAAAATAATTGTTTGTACTGTCAATGTCTAGGGATATCATGCCTTGTTCTTATTTGAGTGCTGCATTCACTATCTGGACTAGGAATTGATGTGAATTACTATGTTACCAAACCGACATGATTCTAATCAGCTAAGCTATTATGGGGCATTCCTGAGTGTAGATATCTCTCGGTGTACTTCTTTAGGACTACTCAGGTACCGAAAGCCCTGTTTCCTCTGAATCTGATTTTATACTAGCCGACCGAGATTGAACTCACAGTTACTATACCAACAAATTCACAAAGCAAACGTTTTAATAATTTAGCTATCTGAAGAAGGCCGGGCGCACAACGGTCGAAATGTCGTGATAATGACAACAAAGATGAGGGCATTAGTCAAATTGTAATAAATGTAAATAGATATTTTCTTTTTTAACGAGTTTATGCATCGATAAACGACTTCAACATTTTTTTTACAATGATGTTTCCTCTGTACAAGACCAAAGAACCACTCGAGGTAGAGTGTTACAGAGTAAAAGGTGTTAGAGTTTTCAGGTACCTTGGTGTACTAGTGAGCCAACCAAAATGAGCTAACTCATTTTATAGTTGACCAATAGAAGTATTAATCAATCAGAAAGCTTAAAATATTCAATTCGACGTGTATAAAGGCAGCCATGTTTTTTCCGAATATTCACTGCCAAACCTCGAGACCTTCGAAGACTGAAGAATTACGGAACAGCTGCTGCTGCTATTGGCAATATAGTCAGATCCAGTAGAGTGTCTGATTCGTGTGTGTTAATCTTTAACGTTGTTTCATTGAACAGAATACGTACTGCGCTGGATTCTATATTCATAGACTATGGTGAACATGGTCAACAAAAGGCGCCAACCTAAGTAAGGAAGTTATGCCAGCAAGCCGCAAGGGGCCACCGGATCAAAAGGAAAAGGCATTAGAAGGAAGTGGAAACCCAATCCTAAATAGGAAACCAGAGATAAACCCCTACTCCTGAGAAAAAATGGGGAGGATGATAGGCGAACAATATTAAATAAAAGTTCAAAGATTTAGGCAGATTTGTTAGAAGAAAATATTTGAAGTAGATTTTAATATTGGCACGCAGCAGAGTGGTTAGAACGTTTGCTTGTGACCAGGAAGCCCGGGTTCGGAACTCACCAGGTTCGATTTGACAGGAAGGTGACTTCTTAATGTTACCGGCCTGGGGGAGGCGATCTCAGCGTGCGGCACATTCGGAAAGTGCCTGAAAAATCATACGACGGGTTAACCCAAGGCTTGCCAGTGAAATTGGGTAGCATGAAATCACAAGTCATCATGACCGAGGGTTTCAGCGTCATAACCTTGCTCAGAATTTTGATACCTCTAGATAACACGCTCTCTCCCAGAAACTTTAACTAAGGTCTGCTCAGCATAGTTGCAGTATAAAACACAGTTTGGCTCTGTGGGTGTTGAACAAATAGAAACGTGCCTGAGCTGGCGTCTGCTAGGGGGATTAGCTAACCGCCCTGGTAGACTGGCATCCTCCTAAACGTAAATGGCGCAGCCACTCGAATCTGTAAATGACGTAGATTTCCCAAAGAACAGGCAACCCAACCCTTGAGAGGAAGCATAAACCTCTCCTGCTGTTCAAAAGACTTGCGTGGAGGCAAACCTATTTACTTCTATCGAGGAAAAAAGTAAATCAATATCAAATAAAAGTTCACAGATTTAGGCGGGTTAAGGGTTAAACCTCTACCCTTGTTCAAAAGATCAGACAACAGGCAAAACTATCTGCTCCTATTAAAACGATTCGGTTGATTTTGCAGAGAAATGCTTTTCTAAATGTTTACTCTTACTTTTTAAAAGCATCTCGGATGCGTCACTGAAGATCGTCTTGTCGGATGGAGTCGACCGGTTCCCTTCAAGGTGGACGGGTTCTCGTGTAGCATTTTCACCTCACTCCAATTCACCGAAGAATGCGCGTCGAGGGAGATGTTTCTCAGAAATGTGGTCGACGTGGCCGACCCAACATAGCTGCCGATCGATAAGCATCTTTCGATGGGCGTTAACTGTGAGTGCTTCCAAATTTCGACATCGGGTATCTTATCCCGCCAGTATAACCTGATGATTCGTTGCAGGTAGAATTAGCAGCCATCAAACAACGTCGAAAGACTTTGTAAATTGTAACCTTGGTCGTACTTATAGTCACTTATAGTCAAATTCGCTTGACGAGAAAATGGAACTAATGTCTTTGGTTTAATAACAAAATTAAATTCGAAGGCTTTAGCTTCCATTTCTGAAACATGGTTATCACTGTGTAGCGAAAAACCCATATTTAAATCAATTAATTTATAATATATATATATATATATATATATATATACCATGTATATATACATATATTTACTATATATATGTATATATTTATTCGTGATAATCTGTTTTTGCTTTGGGTTCAGTTGCAACAATTTCAAGTCTTTGTTGGCACAAAAAACATCCAAAGTTTCTACGACTCTGTGAAGGCATTCACAAATTGCTTGATTGAACGATTCGTTTTCTACGACTTATCAACCTTTTGCAGGTAATTTAAAGCCAAAAAATATTTTTTAATTGTAAGAATTTTTTTTTTAAATAGCAAAGGTTTTAGTGATACAAGTCTTACTAATTAACCCATATCTGGAGGGGGAAGAGGAAATTTATATCTTTCCCAATTATATTTGCACATAGGTGAATTTAACGAAGTCAGCGGGAGTTAACGATTCAGAGACGCGTAAGTTCCATTGATACGGTGTCACAGAACAAATGTTTGATTTAATCCAATCGTTTCTATCAAATCTTGAAATGAAGGTCGTTTGGAACGGGATCACTTCCAGATCCTTTCACATGAACGTAGCTGTCCCACAAGGCTCTATCCAGGGTTCGTCAATAATCTCCCAGATCTTCACAACTAGGTATTTATGCAGATTACAGTTCCATTTACCATTGACTCAATAGAAAATCCGTCAGATCTGCCACAGTAAACCAGATAGCTCCTCTTGAAATGGACGTCCGACCAGGGGTAAACTGAGACAAGAAATTGCTTGCAAATTCTAAAGCCTCCAAAACAAAGCTGCTTTCATTTAACTACCATAGAGAACATTTTCTGAGCGCCATCGGTTTGTCTCCTCACAAGTCTTTTGAAGAGCAGTACAGGTTTTTGTTTCCTGTTAAGGATTGAGTTTCCGATTGTAAAATCTAACTCATTTATAGATTCGAATGGCTACTCGAATCCGAGGAAGCATGTCTACTAGGGCGGATAGCTAAGCCCTATTACAATCGCCAGCTCAGGCACATTGCTACTACCACATTGTTACACGGCTCCTCAAAACCTTCCTCTCAGAGGCCTTGTTGCAGGGTTTAGTTTATCGTCATACCTAGGACTGAATGACAGATTTAATCTAATCTACATGGCAACACAGCGCCATCTACTGTCAATTTTCTTTACACTTAATAACTAAAAACAAATGATTATATGAACATGTGACCTTGTTTTGTTGTGAGGAATTCGCGCCCAAAGTTTGTAAAAGTATTTTTCATGTATATATTTATATAGTCATGTATCTACCTATCTACATATATTTACACACACATAGACATATATATATATATATATATATATATATATATATATATATATATATATATATATATACGTGTGTGTGTGCGTTAAGAAATATACATATCTTACATTAATTGAACAACTCTGAGTTTATATATATATATATATGTGTGTGTGTGTGTGCGTGTTTATATATATATATTTACTACATATATATATATATATATATATTTACTATATATATATGTGTATATAATTACGATATATATATTTATTATATATATGCATATATTTACTATATATATATTTACTATATATCTATGTATATATTTATTATATATATATGTATATATATATTTACTATATATATATATAATTACCATATATATATGTATATATATATATTTACTATAAATATGTATATATTTACTATATATATGTAGATATATATACATTTACTATATATATTTACTATATATATATGCATATATATATATTTTCTAAATATATATATGTATATAATTACTATATACATATATATATGTATATATATATATATATATATATATATATATTATTACTATAAGAAATTTGCATCTTGTTAGTCACATTGATATTTTTTGTGCTTCCGTCTCGACGAGTTTTCTTTTAAGTTTGCTTCCCTTAGACGAAAACCGGGAAAATGTTATCGTAAAAAAAGTTCCATAAAATATGAGAGAATTCTCAGATTTTTATGATTTCATTTCGACATTGTCAGATTTATCATTAACCTTCCACATACGTATGCCATTTACACACACACACACAGACACACACACAGACACACACACACACACATTTATTATATATATATATATATATATATATATATATATATATATATATATATTATGAAATGGACAAAGTCCGATAATTATTCAAAGACATTTTTATGTTTAACATTCTTTTTATAGATACAAGTATTTAAGTAAATGGTCTGTTTATAATAAACAGTATTAAATAACATTTACTGGCCTGAATGTCCGAGAAATTTTCATAGAAAATATTTGTCCTCCGACAGGATTCAAACCTGTATCCTATACGGAACCGTCATATAGCCTGACGTGCATTTTTAACCGATTCGGCCACAGAGGATACACCATGAGCAGTTATGAATGTACGTGAGAGATTCATGGAAGACTGAAGTTGAGAAGCAGTAAATTCGACGTTGCCAACCGAACGATCCTCCGTGGCCAAATCGGTAAAAGCATGTCAGGCTATATGACGGTTCCGTATGCTTTCTGCATTCTGTTGAGGTTTCTTCTAAAACTCGATGAATTACTTAATTTATGATATATATATTTAAACGCAGTAAGTATTTTTAGATTGTAAGAAAATTTTTATATATAATAATGCTGTAGTTTGGTTTGTTTGGTCTATTTTGTTGTGTGCATATCAACATCTCAATAGGTTATTTAATGCCGATAAAGTTTTTATTGTTGGTTATATATTTTTTTTATCTATCTATCTATCTATCTATCTATCTATCTATCTATCTATATATATATATATATATATATATATATATATATATATATATATATATATTCGTTTGGTTTGGTTTGTTTTACGGCATATCAACCTAAATGGGTTATTTAATGCCGACAAGATTTCTTATGCTGGTAAAACTTTTTTTTTTCAAAAATATATAGTAATTAATATTTTTGCAAAAATGTTTTGCTGGTAATCTATTTTTCCCAAAATGTATTGCTGGTAATATATATATATATATATATATATATATATATATATATATATATATATATCATGACATTCAAGAGGAAGTCTTCTCAAAACACGTCTAATTTCTTCACTGTTCTTTGCTAAATGAATTTACACACTGGTTGCAGGTTTACGGCCCTATTATGTTAAAACAACAGTTCCCGTACGATCATCGAATTTAGTCAAAGTCGAGCCTGCTCAGTACCAAGATGGGTGATGAATAATGCCTTGGAATTGTCAATCAGAGAGCTGGCTTTCAATTCCAGCAGGGTTGGTTTAAAAATAAATAAATAAATCTGTCTCTTCTCCCACAGCTGGAGGTCAATTAATAAGACTTGTATCACTAAATCATCCCGTCCTGGGTATGGTTGTTTACTACATCCGCGTCCTGGGTAAGACTGTAAACTACGTCCGACAGCAAGGCCTTTGATCAGGAGGTTCTGAGGAGCGTGGAACCACCTCTTAATTACTGGGTTTCCCAGGTCCACCCCGACCCGGAAAGGTAGCAACTGTCAGGGTCCCAGCTTTGGTCAAATACCTACTACCCCCCTCCAAGAGGGGTCAAAATACTGTGAAAGTAGAAAAAATAGGTTTTAATACCAGCAATACTTTTGGGGAAAACCTTTTACCGACAATACGTTTATGAAAAAAAAAATATTACCAGCAATACATTTTGGGAAAAATAAATTACCAGCAATACATTTTTGCAAAAATATTAATAACTATATATTTTTGAAAAAAAAAAGTTTTACCAGCAAAAGAAATCTTGTCGGCATTAAATAACCCATTGAGGTTGATATGCCGTAAAACAAACCAAACCAAACGAATACATATATATATATATATATATATATATATATATATATATATATATAGATAGATAGATAGATAGATAGATAGATAGATAGATATGAATGTACCAAGAGAGACAGATGAACATGAAAAGACCAAGATAGATAGATAGATAGATAGATAGATAGATAGATAGATAGATAAAAAATATATAACCAACAATAAAAACTTTATCGGCATTAAATAACACATTGAGATGTTGATATGCACACAACAAAACAGACCAAACAAACCAAACTACAGCATTATTATCTATAAAAGTTTTCTTACAAGCTAAAAATACTTACTACGTTTAAATAAGCTTCGAAGTATTGATAAGCCGTAGGAAACGAATCAATAAATTTATTAAAACGTTAGATGCTTTGAATAAAGAGCAAGTGAATGCAAACACCTTAATATCCCAGCAGTCTCTTCGGGATTCTTTGTTCAATCAATGTTCTCAGTAGTTACATCAGATGATTTTCCTAGAGATCAATTGATTGCAAGCCACTAAAGTACTTAGACTTAGATGAAACTCAAATGAGAATTAGAAATGATATCCCTAGACTAGACTAGGGGAGGCACGGTGGAGTAATGGATTGAGGGATCGGAGAGCCGAGTTCGAATTCCAGTCGGATCCATTACATTCACTTGGAAAAGGTATGAATCCTCTTCTTCTCCCCCCAGCTATGGGTAAATAGCAGGACAGACCGGGTCCTGTAGCCTTGGATGGCAACTGGTCTACCGCAGAAAGAAATGGCAACTTACTTCGAGAAAAAAATCTACATCGTCAGTCATATATCGAAAGATATATGATCAACTAAGCGTGTATCACGCATGGCACATAACTGACTGACTATCTCTAGACACTAACAGCGGAAGGAGAAAAATCTAAAAGAGTTTGATTTAAAGTTCCCGGATCGATAACTGACAACTGGAACTAGAACAGTCTACCCCAATGAGCAGAATAAAGGGTTCAGTTCTACATTCCAACCACTTGAAGAAGGCCGGAGCGTACAACGGCCGAAAACTTGTGATAATATGACAACAAAGATGAGGACAAAAGTCCGAATATTGTAAATAGTTTACATAATACCTCATCTCAGAAATATAGACAGATACTGAAGAAGGCCGGAGCGTACAACGGTCGAAACGTTGTAATAAATATGGCGACAAAAATGAGGACAATAGTCCGAATAATGTAAATAGTGTACATAATACCTCATCTCAGAAAAATAGACAGATGCAGAAGGAAAAGATTTAACATATCGCATCATATCGCATCATGTTCAATTATAAGCAAATATTTAAAAAAAAAAAAAAAGCTAGCAAAAACTATGCCGCACTAAAATAAGTACAAGACATGCGTAGCAGAAAGATAACAATCTACCGCCGTAGCTTAAATACGTTGTCCACATATGTAAATAATGATAAATTTACCACTCAAAATTCCAGACAAAAATTATGAAGACGAGTTATCAATTTTTTTTTTTTTTTTTTGCATTATTCATCAGATATTCCATCTGTTCACTTATTCCTCTTTGTTTATTTTGTTTTGGTTCTGTTCCGCAAGTTATCTTGGCTTTTCATATTTCTTGATATTTTTTTTTTGTTGTTTTTATGTATGAATAGCGTAAAGTTTATCTGCCGGAGAATTGGAATGGTCGAGCCGAGTTCAAACACTCTCCTCATCCCTAAACATGGACAACCGAATATTAGAGAAATATCTACCCAATATATCAAATAAAGCATTCTGAAGAAAACTTAATGCATTGAATATTTCAATCACATCTGATCTTGTACTTCTGCTATATATTAGGGGGTTCTTAAATAAATAATCCCTACCCCAAAAAATCATCTCAGCTTCATTCACTGTCCCGCCGCTGTAATGTCGCTACCCTGTGTCCTTTCTATAAATATTTCCATGATAATTGTTCGGATGAGTCTTGGGCCTAAAATTTATGAATTTAAACGCAGTACTGGGTTGGCAGCGAGGTCTCATTATTTTACACTTGAAATAGCTACCCGCTAAAAAGTATCTCATCATTTTACAGTTGAAATAGCTACATGCTAAAAAAAACAAAATCACAACATTATACAGTTGAAATAGCCGTGCAAATATGTGAAATAATAATAATAACAATAATAATAATAACAATAATGATAATAATAATAATAATAATAATATGCCTCAAAGAGATACAAAAAATTGTTCTGACAAGTACATCCCACACTTTACGAAGGGCTTTATCTATGTAATTATTTTTTATTTTTTTTGCAGTGGAAAGTGTCATGATGCCATTTCTAACCTTAGGTCCCTGGGCGGGACCTGGAAAGAAATGTGTAAACGCCAGATATCAAAGGAAATAATAATAATAATAATAATAATAATAATAATTTTTGGATTCAGTGGAGAAAAGTACCAGGGATTTTATTGATTTCTTCTTGGCTTCCTTTCTTTATCAGACTCAAAGTTCCAACCACTACTGTTCCTGTTGTTATGGTTGGAGTTTCAGTCACATGAACTGTTGTCGTTGGGGCTTCTCCAGGAAATAAAAAAAATAGTTCTACCAAGCATAGCTCATATCCTACGAAGCTTTTTTTAAATAATAATAATAATAATAATAATAATAATAATAATAATAATAATAATAATAAACCCGGTTATGGAGATAGGTCCTATAACAATTTTATGGGACTTCACAATACACACAGACAGAACAATCAAAGCTAATCGCCAAGTCATCATTGTTAGAGACACCAAACCATAAAAGTGCCTCCTTATTGATATGGCAGTCCCTGCAGACTGCAATGTATCTTTGAAGATATTCAAAAAGCTGTCAAAATACAAGGACTTTGAAATCGAAATCTCAAAAATGTGGCACATGGGAACATCAACAATCCCTGTTGTAGCTGGAGCCCTGGGATTTGTTAGAAAAGATTCCAGTAGACTCATAGAAGAGATTCCTGGAAGTCCATGCCTTAAAGAAATACAAAAAATTGTTCTCACACGTACAGCCCACACTTTACGAAGGTCTTTATCTATGCAAAATATGTCTCTTTCTTTTATTTTAATTGCTAAGTCGAAAATTTCATGATGCTATATTTTACCTTCGTTCTCTGGGAGGGAACCGGAAAGAAATGAGTACGCAGCAGAAATCAAAGGAAATAGAACAACAATAATAATCATAATTTTTGGATTCAGTTGAGAAATGTACCAACGACTTTGTTGATTTCTTGTTGAATTCCTTTCTTTATTAGACCCAAAGTTCCAACCATTACTGTTCCTGTTGTGATTGGAGCTTCATTCACATGAACTGTTGTGGTTGGACCTTCTCACAAGCATAGCTCATATCCTTCGAAGCGCTTTGTTCAATTAAGCTTCTTTTAAATAATAATAATAATAATAATAATAATAAGTAAGTTAAAGCACAATACAGCGGCTGAAGCTGCAAAATACTTAAAAAAGAAAGCAAAGACAAATGCAACCGGCCAGATACAGAAACAATGGCAAGATAAACCGCTTCATGGCCAATACTCTGCCCATACCAAACAAGCTGACGTAGACAAAAACTGCACCCATCAGTGGCTACGTAGCGCAGGGTTGAAAGCTGAAACTAAAGGTTTTATCCTTGCTGCACAGGACCAATACTTGTTAACTCGGAATTATCAAGCACATATACTAAGATACTGTGTTAGCCCAAAATGCAGATTCTGTGATAAATATCCAGAAACCATTGATCATCTTGTATCAGGTTGCACGATATTGGCACCCACTGAATATAAAAACCGGCATGACAGAGTGGGCCAATATCTGCACTGGAAAATTTACAACTTCTTTGTGAAGGAAACTGACAGAAACTGATACGAACACCACCCAGACCCGGTTACGGAGATATAACCTGTTACAATTCTATGGGACTACACAATACACACTGACATAACAATCAAAGCCAACCGCCCAGACATTGTTATTAAAGACCACAAACAAAATAACTGCCACCTTATTGATATGGCGGTCCCTGCAGACTGCAATGTATCTTTGAAGATATTCGAAAAGCTGTCAAAATACAAGTACCTTGAAATAGAAATATCAAAAATGTGGCACATGGGAACATCGACAATCCCTGTTGTAGTTGGAGCCCTAGGATTGGTTGGAAAAGATTCCAGTAGACTAATTGAAGGGATTCTTGGAAGCCCATGTCTCGAAGAGATACAAAAAATTGTTCTCACAAGTACAGCCCACATTTTACGAAGGGCTTTATCTATGTAACATTTTTTTGTCAGTAGAAAGTGTCATGCTATTTCTAACCTTAGGTCCCTGGGTGGGACCCGAAAAGAAATGTGTAAACGCTATAAATCAAAGGAAATAAAATAATAATAATATTTCTTATGGCTTCCGATCTTAACTGATTGGAGGTGTTAATAAACATGTTTTGATTTGGGGAACTACGATGGGTCATAGTAAATATCCAGTATCGTACCACAGATTTGCTTGATCATATGATCTGACCATGACCAGTTGGGCATGATGTTTAGAAGATGACATTGTTCATGAGCGGAGATATTGACGGAGCAACGTGTTTGTGTATGTTTTTTAAACTTTAAAGATGTGGCAGTCGTATAAATATTTGAGAACACTTGGGTACCCGACTTGAAGGTATTTCTAACTGGGCCACATCTGCAAGTTTACGTGGTGGTTTTATTTTTTTTTAAGTAGCTGTCAATCTCTACTGGGTAAAGTTCTTCAAGAACTGGGGTAGTTTGGGAGCAACGTGTCGGGGTGTCGTGATTTTTTTTCAAGATGACGGGTGTGGCAGACGTATCCTGACATTTCAGAGCACCTTCAATCGGAGGCTGTTTTAACGGAGCACGTTACCCGACATGAATATATTTCTAATTGGCAATGACCTGCAGAGGTTTGGCGATGTTTGGTGATGCCCGGGGCCAAATCCTTGATTGTATGCCCCTAAGGCGCATGTAGTGGGGGACTATAGTGCTTAGCATCGAGAAGGGAGAGAAAGTAAGACATTTGAAATATACCAGGTGTAACAGCAAAATTGTCCATAATCGTGTAACAGCAAAAATTATCGATCCCACAAAATGTCCAATATCTATAAAAAAAACAATAAAATAATTTATTTTTTACAGGTTTTCAGATATGACCTTTAGCCATCTTGACACCATTTGTCGTAAGAATCACTGAACACCTTTTGAGTTATTCAGCTAGAAAGTGAACAGGTTAAAATAGTTTTGTATCAGCTTCACTGTCTTCTCAACTGAACAGGAAAAAAGATCATTCAGGCCTTCAGAAATTGTACGAACATTCATACTCTGGCTTCCATCTTGAAGGGCCATTCAAGAACCATCAAGAGAATGGCGAATACGTTTTAAAAAGAGGGAGGAAGCGAATACGCTTTAAAAACAGTAGGGAGGAAAACTGGATCAGGTAGTCACAACAAGAAGAGGGATCGTTATTTCAACAGAACTAAAGAGATCAATTAGAAAAGATCCAACTCAGTCCATAAGACGTTTGGCATTTGATAGAGGATTTTCAGCTACGATCGTCTAACGAGCAGTGAAAAAAATCTTGCGTAAAAAATCGTACGTGAAACGTGTGAGGGACCTTGTCACTCCAGGACAGAAAGTTAGAAGGTTAGAGAGGGCGAGGATCATCTTGAATAATTTGGAAAAATAACCTGGAATTATATATATATATATATATATATATATATATATATATATATATATATATATATATATGCAGAAATATAGTCTTAAAGTGTGCTATATTTATGGGGTAAAGTGCTCAATATCAGAGATAGAGCGTGTGTAAATATAAAAGTGGACATGGAAGTCAGCACTTAGAGGCGACAGTCTGTTTCATGCTAGTGCAATCGTCAGGCGATTGCACTAGCATGAAACAGACTGTCGCCTCTAAGTGCTGACTTCCATGTCCACTTTTATATTTATATATATATATATATATATATATATATATATATATATATATATATATATAAAATTATTTCAATACTTCATGAGCTTCCGATCCTTAGCTAAGAAGATTAATTAAGGTGAAAATATAATTTTCGTATATGACCGATTTTTATCACCATTCTTCTGTTAAGCTTGGAGAGTAATTATACATTCTTATTGCTCAAAGTAGAATCCAGTAGTGTTATAAAAACCTCGGAGTATTGCAGTAAGATATCTTTAATCATTTCTAAGATACAACGGTTCAGAGCTTAATGTAAAAATTGCTACACGATTTAGACAATTTTGCTGTTACAGGCAGCAAAAAAAAAAGAAAAATCAGATGAAACATGAAAGAATTATTATTCAAATTAAATGCAAATTAAATTTTTATTTCGAAAATTCATTGGATGCCCTCCCCATATTGATGCCTGGGGACTTCTCACCTTCTGCCTCCCCACCTTCTGCCTCCCCCACCTTCTGCCCTCCCACCTTCTGCCTCCCCAACTTCTGCACGCTAGTGCTAACTGTGCCCCATCTGTAAGTTTACCTGCTGGTTTTGTAAAAAAATCCCTCACCATATCATGCTTATTTGGCTGTGCTGCATGTGCCTTATATGTCTTTATTAGACAGGGTACCATGGCGTGTTGTTTGGACTATTTTACACCCCCTCCATTTGTTGAAATACTGTTCTTTCGCTCAATAATAATAATATTAACTATCATACCTCCTAATCTTAAATGAATTGAGTTGGTAACCCGTCTATTAACACCCTACCCACAAGGCAAGGTATGGCACAAGGCCAGTTTTTAACGTGGGGCGTTCCGATCCAAATTGCCTGTAGGTAACGTATACACGGGTCGGGTTTTTCTACCTCAACAAACGAGACTGTGCTTCGTCTGGGTTCCTCTCCGCCCGGAGGCAGAGAGGAAGACAAGAGAGGAAGACGAAGAGAAAGCCTCCTCCTCAAGCTGTAAATGATTTTGTCTTGATGAATTAAAAATGGCTGCAGTAAATATTCTGTTTAGTACCACAGATTTGCTTCTTATTTGACTGACCTTAATCTGTTCTGAAAGCCTCCTAGGGGACGACGCACTGTACACGTCTGTTCATGAACTGGAGTAATAGGAGAATTCATTGACCAGTTGTGAGTGTTGTTTGAGTCCAGTTTAGATACTTCGGAGTTCAGTCAACCCCGCCCGATTGGAATGGCTTGCCCGACTTGACTGCTTTTTCTAACTGGAACCCACCTGTAAGGTGATGTGTTCCTTTTATCAGTTTCTTTTCTCGTACATATGATTGTGATACGTGTGATTCGTATACATTTATCAGACTAGCTGTATTAGATTTTGTATATTTGTACCCCGGAATCATTTCTATCTCAATCAATAATAATAAGTGGAAATCTCAAAAATGTGGCAGATGTGTACATCCATAATTCCAGGTGTAGTTGGAGCCCTCAGATTGATTGGAAAAGGTTCCGATAAACTCATTGAAGGGATTCCTGGTAGCCCATGCCTTAAAGAAATACAAAAATTTTACTCAAAAGTACTGCTTCACATATTACGAAGCTTATCTATGTAATAAATGTGGGTGTGTAATCCCGATAGAGTTATAAGTTATTGTCACTTAGAAAAACGTTCATGAAAGTTTCTGTGACGTACGGTGGCCGTTAATAATTAAGTATAAATAACATTGTTAAAATAAAACAGTATTTAATTACAACCGCAAATATATACTTAACAAGAACAAAGAAGTAAAAATCAACCAAAGATAATTAACCATTTCAGTGAATACCTTGTTAGTATATATATATATATATATATATATATATATATATATATATATATATATAGATAGATAGATAGATAGATTTGTGTATTTAGGCAGCAATCCTTCTTTCAAGCACATTTCATTAAAAACGACTGACAAGGTGCTTTTATTTAGTTTTTTATATAATTTCTCGTGTGATCTAATAAAGTTTTTCTTTTCAGAGGATAAATTATATAAAAATTGTCCGAATGTTCTTTTCCGAGCGCTTTCGGCTATACATTTAGCCATTATCAAGGATTGTATTTCAACTGTTAGAATTAGAAATAGTTTGTGTGTGTTTTATAAAGTGATTCATTTTTTTTTATTTTTTTTATTTCAAAACACGGTCAAGATATTATGTCCATGTTCAAAGTTAATATTATTAAGGGTTGGTTTGTTTAATTTTATAAGTAAGGCTTCCATTATTTTTAGCCTTTTTTTGCAAGTGGATGATGCTATTATATTAGTGTTGTCGACAAGTATATTCCGAATAGTGTCCGGTAGGTCTCCATGAATATTTAAATGAGATCTAATTGAGCTATTGTCAGAAAGGTGTAGGGTTAATCTGCGTGTTAAACGATTTGTAGTGTGGCCTATGTAATTATTTACGAAAGTTGATTCTTGAGGAATACAATTCCTTAATGGACATTTGAATTCGTAAATAATATTTGCTCTATTTAATTTTGTTGTAGGAGGTGAATTATTATTTTTAACTATAAGGTTACAAGTTTTAAATTTTTTATAATAAATAATTAATCTAATTTTTTTGCTATTATCAACTGGTGCTATGTATTTTTTTATAATGTTATTCATTCGGCATTCATCCTGTTTGTAGTTATCGTTCATCTGATTTTTATAAAAAATATTAATATTATTGTTTATGTTTCGATTCTCGCCTTTGCTATTAGTTACTTTGGACAAGAAACGCCTAATGTGGAAATCCAACAATTGATTAGGAAATCCGTTATTGATCAGCGTTTGCTTTATATTTTTTAATTCTTTAAAGAAAAGCGTGCGTGAAGATGAGTTCTCGTGCGCTCGCGTGAGGAAATTCTTAATAACACCTATTTTATAAAACACACACAAACTATTTCTAATTCTAACAGTTGAAATACAATCCTTGATAATGGCTAAAAGTATAGCCGAAAGCGCTCGGAAAAGAACATTCGGACAATTTTTATATAATTTATCCTCTGAAAAGAAAAACTTTATTAGATCGCACGAGAAATTATATAAAAAACTAAATAAAAGCACCTTGTCAGTCGTTTTTAATGAAATATATATATATATATATATATATATATATATATATATATATATATATATATATATATATTAGGACCTTGAATAAATTATCGCTGATTTTTCATGAAAAGTAATGTTTTATTTACAAAAATTAGTAAGAAACATGTCACTGTATGTATTTCCATCACTAGCCACTACCTTTTCCCATCTTTCTGGCAGCATTTGAATTCCACGTCGGCAAAACGTCCTTTGAGGCTAACCACGAGTCGACCCATTTGGCATCTTCAGAAGAATGAAAGAGCTGCATAGCCAGGCCATGTGGTATCGATCGGAACAAGTGATAATCGGACGGGGAAATGTCTGGTGTATACGGCGGGTGGAGTAGGACTTTCCATTTAAGCGTATCCAAGTAGGTTTTCATCGGTTACGCAACACGTGGCCTAGCGTTGTGATGTTGCGAAATCACTTATCTCTCCTCTTATAGCGGGGCCGGTTTTTCTTCAATGCTTGGCTCAAACGCATCAATTGTAGTCGATAGTTTTTGGTCGGTTTGAGCAGCTTATAATAAACTAAACCCAGCTGATTTCACAAAATGCAGAGCAGAAGCATGGATATTCGGTTTTGTCGCCGATGTTGATGCATGGCCGGCCTTACCCGGCGATCTTCTACGCTTAGGGTTATCGTAGTGTATCCACTCTTCATCGCTGGTCACGATAGGATGCAAAAAACTTTTCTTTTTCTGCCGTGGAAGCAGATATTCAGAAGTGACGCCGTTCGGGCGGAACTTACATATCACCAGAGGAATATGAAAGGAATGATGGTTGTTCCATTCAGTGTAGACGGCGTAGTGAGTTTTTGTTGTGAGGGTTAGAGATGGTAAAATGAATGAACGTAGCTCGTCTGAACGTTTCTCACGGGAACAGGAATCGAGTAGCGAGATGCTTACAACGTTTCGTCTGTGAAAAAGGAATAGCAAGTTAAAAAAACAATATATCACCCCACAAGACCACGTAGACAATTACGGACTTGATGGAGATTGTAAAGTAAAGGCGGGGAAATCTCTTGCCCATATATGGCAGGAGCGTTCTATTTTCGGCCTGCTCCGGCAAACTGATATTTTTTTTTCTTTTATTCGATATCCAAATTGTGTATCAAAACTGCCAATTTTCCCGACTTGTCACCTCCTTAAATTCCCCAGAAGATATATACAGTTCTTAATTTTCCTTTAGATATTCATCCCTTGTTTTTTTTTTTTAATTCTTTTCATTGCCGTCGCATAGTTTCCTTTTCTTTTCCGCCATTTTTTACGTCCATTTTTTTTTCATTCAAAATGGATGGCATTGATTAGTGGTTTCCTAGACGCATTAATTTGCAATCGTATTAAGATTACGTCCCCATATAATGCACGAACGCGCTTTGCCTTTATATCATCAGACATATGTGAGTCTCTTATGAAGTCAAATAAAAAAGAATAGTGGAAAAAAATTTGTTCGTTTTTGTTATTGCGTTTGTTGTTTGCGCGGTTCTTCTTTTCACTATTTCGTAATTCGTTTCTTTTGTCGATATGATCATCAGTGGAAGACAAATCGAAAAGAGAGAAAAAAAAAGTCTTAATGCAAACTGACAAGAGGCGAAAAAAGTCAATGATTGAATTTTTCAAACTGGTCTCAGGCAGTCTGTTTTCAGTGTAGAAAATCTTAGCAATTAATGGGTAGAGACCGCAGGCCGATGAAAATAATGAAATCCTACATCGACACGAAAATCAATAAGCCATAATGTACGTTGTGCTAGTCTCAGGAGAGCAAGGCGAGCGTGGGAGAGGAAGGAGACAGAGAAGACGTTAGAAATGAGTGAGAGGGAGTACCATGTCGGTGATGGAAGCAAGGAAGTCTGGAATAAAGTTATTTAGACAGACGAAAGATAGATAGATAGATAGATAGATAGATAGATAGATAGATAGATAGATAGAAACAGGATCAGATAGATAGATAGATAGATAGATAGATAGATAGATAGATAGATAGATAGATAGATAGATAGATAGAAGAAAGAAAGAAAGAAATGGAATGAGGTAGACTGATATGAAGAGACTGGAAGAGAAATATATCGAAAGAATGGAAAATAGACAGGGGCATAAAAACAAACAGATGGATATCTATCTATCTGATCCTGTTTTTATCTATCTATCTATCTATCTATCTATCTATGAATCTATATATCTATCAATCTATCTATCTGATCCTGTTTCTATTTAACTATCTATCTATCTATCTATCAATCTATCTATCTATCTATCTATCTATCTATCTATCTATCTATCTATCTGATCATGTTTCTATCTATCTACCTATCTATCTATCTATCTATTTATCTATCTGATCCTGTTTCTATCTATCTATCTGACCCTGTTATTATCTATCTATCTATCTATCTATCTATCTACCTAAAGTTTTCACATCTATCTATCTATCTATCTATCTATCTATCTATCTATCTATCTATCTATCTATCTATTTGATCCTGTTTCTATCTATCTATCTATCTCATCCTGTTTCTTTCTTTCTTTCTTTCTATCTATCTATCTATCTATCTGATGCTGTTTCTATCTATCTATCTATCTATCTATCTATCTATCTATCTATCTATCTATCTATCTGATCCTGTTTCTATCTATCTATCTATCTCATCCTGTTTCTATCTATCTATCTATCTATCTATCTATCTATCTATCTATCTGATCCTGTTTTTATCTATCTATATATCTATCTATCTATCTATCTATCTATCTATCTATCTATCTATCTATCTATCTATCTAAAGTTTTCACATCTATCTATCTATCTATCTATCTATCTATCTATCTATCTATCTATCTATCTATCTATCTATCTATCTATCTGATCCTGTTTCTATCTATCTATCTATCTATCTATCTATCTATCTATCTATCTATCTATCTGATACTGTTTCTATCTATCTATCTATCTATCTATCTATCTATCTATCTATCTATCTGATCCTGTTTTTATCTATCTAAATATTTCACATCTATCTATCTATCTATCTATCTATCTATCTATCTATCTATCTATCTATCTATCTAAAGTTTTTACATCTATCTATCTATCTATCTATCTATCTATCTATCTATCTGATCCTGTTTCTATCTATCTATCTATATATCTATCTATCTATCTGATCCTGTTTTTATCTATCTATCTAAATTTTTCACATCGATCTATCTATCTATCTATCTATCTATCTATCTATCTATCTATCTATCTATCTATCTATCTGATCCTGTTTCCGTCTATCTATCTATCTATCTATCTATCTATCTATCTATCTATCTATCTATCTATCACAGGCGGTTCATTATCTATCTATCTATCTATCTATCTATCTATCTATATCTATATATATTTCATTAAAAACGACTGACAATGTGCTTTTATTTAGTTTTTTATATAATTTCTCGTGCGATCTAATAATCGAAACATAAACAATAATATTAATATTTTTTATAAAAATCAGATGAATGATAACTACAAACAGGATGAATGCCGAATGAATAACATTATAAAAAAATACATAGCACCAGTTGATAATAGCAAAAAAATTAGATTAATTATTTATTATAAAAAATTTAAAACTTGTAACCTTATAGTTAAAAATAATAATTCACCTCCTACAACAAAATTAAATAGAGCAAATATTATTTACGAATTCAAATGTCCATTAAGGAATTGTATTCCTCAAGAATCAACTTTCGTAAATAATTATATAGGCCACACTACAAATCGTTTAACACGCAGATTAACCCTACACCTTTCTGACAATAGCTCAATTAGATCTCATTTAAATATTCATGGAGACCTACCGGACACTATTCGGAATATACTTGTCGACAACACTAATATAATAGCATCATCCACTTGCAAAAAAAGGCTAAAAATAATGGAAGCCTTACTTATAAAATCAAACAAACCAACCCTTAATAATATTAACTTTGAACATGGACATAATATCTTGACCGTGTTTTGAAACAAAAAAATGAATCACTTTATAAAACACACACAAACTATTTCTAATTCTAACAGTTGAAATATAATCCTTGAAAATGGCTAAATGTATAGCCGAAAGCGCTCGGAAAAGAACATTCGGACAATTTTTATATAATTTATCCTCTGAAAAGAAAAACTTTATTAGATCGCACGAGAAATTATATAAAAAACTAAATAAAAGCACCTTGTCAGTCGTTTTTAATGAAATGTGCATGAAAGAAGGATTGCTGCCTAAATACACAAATCTATATATATATATATATATATATATATATATATATATATATATATATATATATATCACAGTCGGTTCATTATCTATCTATCTATCTATCTATCTATGTGAATTTCTTGAAACTTCGGATTGACGTGTCGTCTCTCCTAGAATTCAGAACGCCAGAAATTATACCAACGTTGCTTTACCAAGTGAATGCATGTGTAACATGATTAAACACACAAAAGTAAAAATCACGTAAATTCTTTCTTCTTTTTCTCCATAACCCATCCTTTGATGAAGCTTTAATAAAAGTGAAACATGTTAAATTGATAAATGTTTCCTAATTCTTCTTAACCCCTTTTTTTCACTTCACTTGAAGCAAAGGTGGCAATGACAATAGCCCGCCGGGGTTTACAGGGAGTGAAATTGAAAGCGAAGACTAAGAACCGGGATGATTGAGATTAGGACAAACGATGAACTGGATTTAAGAAAACAGAAGATGTCGATTGATGTGGCATTTAAATATTTGCAAATTGTAGTTTTCAGGGAAGCAAGTAAACGGAAGGGAGTTCCAAAGGCGGGAAGTGTGAGAAGAGAAACTTTTGGAGTAGAAGTTGCTGTCATATTTAACTATCTATCTATTTATCTGATCCTCTTTCTTTCTTTCTTTCTTTCTTTCTTTCTTTCTTTCTTTCTTTCTTTCTTTCTTTCTATCTAAATTTTTCACATCTATCTATCTATCTGATCCTGTTTCTTTCTATCTATCTATCTATCTATCTATCTATCTATCTGATCCTGTTTCTATCTATCTATCTATCTATCTATCTATCTATCTATCTATCTATCTGATACTGTTTCTATCTATCTATCTATCTATCTATCTATCTATCTATCTATCTATCTATCTATCTGATCCTGTTTTTATCTATCTAAATATTTCACATCTATCTATCTATCTATCTATCTATCTATCTATCTATCTATCTATCTATCTAAAGTTTTTACATCTATCTATCTATCTATCTATCTATCTATCTATCTATCTGATCCTGTTTCTATCTATCTATCTATATATCTATCTATCTATCTGATCCTGTTTTTATCTATCTATCTAAATTTTTCACATCGATCTATCTATCTATCTATCTATCTATCTATCTATCTATCTATCTATCTATCTGATCCTGTTTCCGTCTATCTATCTATCTATCTATCTATCTATCTATCTATCTATCTATCTATCTATCTATCTATCTATCACAGGCGGTTCATTATCTATCTATCTATCTATCTATCTATCTATCTATATCTATATATATTTCATTAAAAACGACTGACAATGTGCTTTTATTTAGTTTTTTATATAATTTCTCGTGCGATCTAATAATCGAAACATAAACAATAATATTAATATTTTTTATAAAAATCAGATGAATGATAACTACAAACAGGATGAATGCCGAATGAATAACATTATAAAAAAATACATAGCACCAGTTGATAATAGCAAAAAAATTAGATTAATTATTTATTATAAAAAATTTAAAACTTGTAACCTTATAGTTAAAAATAATAATTCACCTCCTACAACAAAATTAAATAGAGCAAATATTATTTACGAATTCAAATGTCCATTAAGGAATTGTATTCCTCAAGAATCAACTTTCGTAAATAATTATATAGGCCACACTACAAATCGTTTAACACGCAGATTAACCCTACACCTTTCTGACAATAGCTCAATTAGATCTCATTTAAATATTCATGGAGACCTACCGGACACTATTCGGAATATACTTGTCGACAACACTAATATAATAGCATCATCCACTTGCAAAAAAAGGCTAAAAATAATGGAAGCCTTACTTATAAAATCAAACAAACCAACCCTTAATAATATTAACTTTGAACATGGACATAATATCTTGACCGTGTTTTGAAACAAAAAAATGAATCACTTTATAAAACACACACAAACTATTTCTAATTCTAACAGTTGAAATATAATCCTTGAAAATGGCTAAATGTATAGCCGAAAGCGCTCGGAAAAGAACATTCGGACAATTTTTATATAATTTATCCTCTGAAAAGAAAAACTTTATTAGATCGCACGAGAAATTATATAAAAAACTAAATAAAAGCACCTTGTCAGTCGTTTTTAATGAAATGTGCATGAAAGAAGGATTGCTGCCTAAATACACAAATCTATATATATATATATATATATATATATATATATATATATATATATATATATATATATATATATATATATATCACAGTCGGTTCATTATCTATCTATCTATCTATCTATCTATGTGAATTTCTTGAAACTTCGGATTGACGTGTCGTCTCTCCTAGAATTCAGAACGCCAGAAATTATACCAACGTTGCTTTACCAAGTGAATGCATGTGTAACATGATTAAACACACAAAAGTAAAAATCACGTAAATTCTTTCTTCTTTTTCTCCATAACCCATCCTTTGATGAAGCTTTAATAAAAGTGAAACATGTTAAATTGATAAATGTTTCCTAATTCTTCTTAACCCCTTTTTTTCACTTCACTTGAAGCAAAGGTGGCAATGACAATAGCCCGCCGGGGTTTACAGGGAGTGAAATTGAAAGCGAAGACTAAGAACCGGGATGATTGAGATTAGGACAAACGATGAACTGGATTTAAGAAAACAGAAGATGTCGATTGATGTGGCATTTAAATATTTGCAAATTGTAGTTTTCAGGGAAGCAAGTAAACGGAAGGGAGTTCCAAAGGCGGGAAGTGTGAGAAGAGAAACTTTTGGAGTAGAAGTTGCTGTCATATTTAACTATCTATCTATTTATCTGATCCTCTTTCTTTCTTTCTTTCTTTCTTTCTTTCTTTCTTTCTTTCTTTCTTTCTTTCTTTCTATCTAAATTTTTCACATCTATCTATCTATCTGATCCTGTTTCTTTCTATCTATCTATCTATCTATCTATCTATCTATCTGATCCTCTTTCTTTCTTTCTTTCTTTCTTTCTTTCTTTCTTTCTATCTATCTATCTATCTATCTATCTGATCCTGTTTTTATCTATCTATCTATCTATCTATCTATCTATCTATCTATCTGATCCTGTTTCTATCTATCTATCTATCTATCTATCACAGTCTATTAATATCTATTTATCATATATCTATCTATCTTTATATATGTCTGTATATATATATATATATATATCACAGTCGGTTCATTATCTATCTATCTATCTATTGAGGAAAGGACAAACGATGAACGCGATTCAAGAACACAGAATATGTCGATTGATGTGGCATTTAAATATTTGAAGATTGTAGTTTTCAGGGAAGCAAGTAAACGGAAGGGAGTTCCACAGGCGGGAAGTGTGAGAAGAGAAACTTTTGGAGTAGAAGTTGCAGTCACATTTAAATATTTCAAAAATAAAATGGTGGAACCTAGATGCCAGTCTAGTAGCACACTGAAACTCACGTTGACGGGCACCAGAGCAGTTACTATAAAAATATTTATAGAATAGACTGAACAAAAGCCACGTCATGTCGGTGAGAAAGAGACTGGTGTCGAGATGTTAAATGAGGATCGATTATATTGCAGATCCTTCTTTGGATTTTGTCAAGAATCTCGTGATATAGTGGGAATACCCGACAAAAAAAGACAAACAGAGGGAAGCCACATAATGTCAATGAGAAAGTTGTAATACATGTTTAATGTAGTTTGAATGTAGCCATCCGACGTAGGAAGTAATGTGTCCAATGTAACAGCACCAATGTCTCGTAGCAGCTATTCAGGAATTCTTAAGGTCTTCCATATCAGAGGTTGGCAGTGGATATTTGGAGAGAGTAGGAAAACGTACTTTTGCAGGTCTCCTCATCTGACAGGTTAGCAGTAGATCTTCCGAAAATAGAAAACAAAATGGCCGCCTTTATACACATCGGGTCGAATATTTCTAGTCTTCTGATTGGTTAATCTTCTATGGGTGTACTATAAAATGAGTCAGCTCATTTTGGTTTGCTCACTCGTACGCAAGTACACAAAATAATCTAACAAAAGTGATTTATGTCGAGATGCCAGGTCAGGATCGATTATATTGCAGATCCTTCTTTGGATTTTGTCAAGAACCTCGAGATGAGCAGCAGGGGCACCAGACCCGACATGGCAACAGTATTCAATACCTGGACGAATGGTGGATTTGTAAATGTGCAACATGGACACTGACAAGAAAACTCTTCTCGCACGACTCAGTGACGCAAATTTTCTTCAGTAGATGCAGCTATTGATTCGATGTAGTCGTTCTTATTCAAATCAGTTGAAAACGTGAGGCCAAGAAACCGCAGTATGTTACTTTCAATGAGTCTAGCATCAGCCATGCTGATGGCGGGCAGGAAAGATTCTCGATGATGACCAGATGTTTCGGGTAAGGAGGCGCTCAAATTTACGTGCCATTTCCTGCTCCATTTAACCACAGATTGGGGGTCCTTTTCAAGAGCAGCGGTAAGGTTAACTTTGTAGGCTCGGGTGGATTTGCTACTGAGACAGGAGTAAATGGTACTGTCATCAGCATAAAGGCGTACTTGGGAATTGATGACATGAGGAAGATCAGAAACAGCGTAGGACCCAGGATAGAGCCACTGGGGACACCCGCGTTCGTGTGAAAAGATCTAGAATCGAGCCCGTAGAAAACGACCTTCATTTCACAATTTGATAGGAATGATTGATTAAATCAAACACACGTCAAGTAATTCCTTAGCCCTGAAGCTTACGTAGAAGAACAAACCCTGTCAAACGCCTTCGAGATATCTAGAGCCCCAGCTCGAGCTTCGCCGTTATTATGAAAAGTTTAATATGCATATTCTGTGATGGCCGTTAGCACATCAGCGGTAGATCTGGCAAAACGGAAGCCATATTGTTTGTCAGAGAGTAGGTCGTCAGTGGTCGGTTGCTTAATCAGTTCTGCATTGACTAAAACTCGAATCAGTTCAGTTATGTGCCATGCGAGATACACGCTTAGGCGATCATGTATCTTTCGATACATGACTGACGAGGCAGATTTTTATTCCGCAGTAGGTTGCCATTTCTTACTGCGGTAGACCAATTGCCATCCAAGGCTATAGAATCCGGTTTGTCCTGCTATTTACTCATATCTGGGGGAGAAGAGGATTCATACCTTTCCCAAGGGTATATTAGCACGTAAGTGAATGTAATGGATTCGACTAGAATTCGAACTCGTCTCTCCGATTCCTCAATCCGAGCCGCTATCCATTACTCCACCATGCTTCCTTCAACTTGAATAATTTGCCGAATAGAGGTAGGAAACTAATAGGGCGAAAGTTAGGGGTGGGGTCCGCAGATTCTCCAATGTTCTTAAAAGCAAGAACGACAGAGGAGGACTTCGAACACGCTAGAAAGCAGCAAGCAATAGTTGTAAAGTTTGGAGAGAACTGGAGCCAGACCAAGGTTGGGATACCGCCATCTTCGCTTGGCTTATGGGAGTCTAATTTAGAAATGTTATCTGAGACCAGTGGCGAGGTCATGAGCATATCGCTCAGTAGGAACTCTGTCCTATTAGGTAAGACAGGTGTGGTTACGGCAAATGAGTCGAGTGTTTAGTTGGAAGAGAATTTCCGAGCAAATCATTCAAACTTATCTACTGCAGATATCAGCAAATTGATTGAATAGAGGATGAATTGAGGGTCTGCTGTTGTCCAGCACACTCGTCTAGAGTCGCCAATAATCTCTAGAATCGAACTTGCGAGATGCTATACGCTGTTTCATTCAATCAGTAAACAGTAACTACGGTTATTTGAGGAAGATGCTTGCACTCGTTACGAGCAGGGACAAAGAGGAGTCTGTTGGAATTAGACGTGCCGGCTTTCACCCAGGAGGAGACCTCAGACGCGCATTTTTGAAGAGGAGGTTTAAGAAACTTCATTCCAAGGAACGCCACGAAGGAAATCACGGAACGAGTCTCAATCTGCCCGTTCATAACAGAAAGATATTCTATTGGTTGGATGTTTTTGACTGGTGGGGAAGCTGAAGATGTTTAGACACAACTGCATGATCAGAGTTGCCAAGAGGGCAGAGCTACGTAGTACGACAAGAATCAGGGATAGAAGAAGAAGAAGAAGAAGAAGAAGAAGAAGAAGAAGAAGAACAACAACAACAAAAACAACAACAACAACAACAACAAGAAAAAAGATGGAAGAGGAGAAGAAGAAGCTATGCTAGTCTTTAAAAATGGAATAATAATAATAGTAATAATAATTGAAGAAGAGGTGAAGAAGAAGAAGAAGAAGACGACGACGACGACGACGACGAAGGAGAAAAGGAGAATGAAGAAGAAGAGCAAGGGGAAGAGGAGGAAGAAGAAACAGAAGAAAACGACGAAGAAGAAAAGGAGGAGGAGGTGGTGGAAGAAGAAGAAGAAGAAGAAGAAGAAGAAGAAGAAGAAGAAGAAGAAGAAGAAGAAGAAGGGGGAAGAGGAAGAAGAAGAGGAAGGAGAAGAAGGGGAGGAAGAAGAAGAGGAAGAAGAAAAAGAAGAGGAAAAAGAAGAAGAAGGGGAAGAGAAAGAAGAAAAAGAAGACGACGAAGAAGAAGAAGAAAAGTGAGAGGAGGAGGAAGAAGAGGAGCAAGGGGAAGAGGAAGAAGAAGTAAGAGAAGATGACGAAGAAGAAAAGGAGGAAGAGGTGGAAGAAGAAAAAGAAGGAGGAGGAGTTTGAAGAAGGAGAAGGAAAAGAAGGGGAGGAGGTAGAAGAAGAAGAAGGAGGAGGAGGAGGAGGAAGAAGAAGAAGAGCAAGGGGAAGAGGAAGAAGAAGAAAGAGAAGACGACGAAGAAGAACAGGAGGAGGAGGTGGAAGATGAAAAAGAAGGAGGAGGAGGAGTTTGAAGAAGGAGACGGAAAAGAAGGAGAGGAGGTAGAAGAAGAAGAAGAAGAAGAAGAAGAAGAAGAAGAAGAAGAAGAAGAAGAAGAAGAAGAAGAAGTAGAAGAAGAGAAACGAGCTTGAAATAAGACGGCATAAAAATACGAAAATTTTAAAGAAGGAACAAGAAGGAGAAAAGAAACAATGAGAATTTAAGACGAAGCAGAAGACACAAAAGAAGGAATTTGTTATCAGATAATCATGGCACCAACCATTCTAACAATACAAACAATACCAAAAATGGAGACAAGCAGAGAGAAAACTAATTTCTTTTGATTCCTAAACACTTCACGATTTCGCACTTGTCTTTTTGGCTAACCGGCAGCAAAAATCAATTTCTGCCGAATGCACCGTATTTCTCGTTATTATTCACTCTCATCTTCCGACCAACGTTCTCCGCCCTCATAGCCATAGCCTTCAGGTCAGATAACAAATTGCCTTCATCACCGGGAATTTCCACAATATCCACCACCGCCGGGCTAGGTTTAAAGTTGATTTCATACCAATGGTCATGTATCGGAACGTTTATCATCTCCTGTATTTTGTTAGCGCCCTGATGAAATAGGTCAGTCTTATAGAAGTAAGTACGATTAGTCTGAATAATGTTAGAAATATTCCCGCCATAAATGTCCACGAACAACTGAAGCAGGCAATGGCGGAAACATGCATAGTCTTATCCATTGAAAAACGATCTGTTTCAATAATTATCTGTATTCATTGACTCGGTTAATATATAGGATGTTATTGGAATTTTATGAGTTTTTTTTACTAGATAGCATATACATTTATAGATAGATAGATAGATAGATAGATAGATAGATAGATAGATAGATAGATAGATATGAAGGGACAAAAAGAGACAGATAGTCATGAAGAGACCAAGATAGATAGATAGATAGATAGATAGATAGATAGATAGATAGATAGATTCGGACGTTGTACAATAACTAAGAGTATCTTAGAAAACAGTTTCACACCAAAACCTTTTTTTCAAAAGATGCCTGATAATTGGCAACAAGTCATTGAAAATAATAATGAATCTATAATCGAATAAATTGTAATTATACATTATTTCCTTTAAGAAGTTGATAAAAAGAAACGGGAAAAACACCAAAGGCATGTCTTTCTCCTATCTCACATCTATCTATCTATCTATATATGTATATGCTGTTGCGGCCAAAATGTTCAGAACGACATTGTTTTCGTCAGAAAAGTAGGTATAATTTCTTATCAAAGTTGTGTTATATTCTATAATTTTAACAGACAATAAATACGATATGATTTGTTATTGTCAGAGATTTTGGTTTAAGTTGAGAGGATAATACAAAAGTTATGGATGATTTAGTGATTTACTGCAAAACACAAAACTGAAAATTATAGGATATAAAACAACTTTGATACTTTTGTAACGAAAACAATGCCGTTCTGAACATTTTACAAAAGTATCAAAGTTGTTTTATATCCTATAATATATATATATATATATATATATATATATATATATATATATATATATATATATATATATTGATACATGTTTCATTAAATTATATAGACAAGTTTTGTCTATTTATTTTAAGTAAATTCCTTCATATTGTTTGATAAGCTTAATAACATTATCATTGAAAGACGAAAGGAAATCGCCATATTGATATATGTTTAAACCCAATGTAAGCTTTTGGCTTACATAAGCCATTATCAAAGATGACAATCACATTTCAATATATCAACCAATACACGGACGAAACAATAATGATAGTCTGTTTTTGTTGCATGAAAAATTTCAAAGCAACGACAAACTCGTATATCCGAGACGCGCGAGCGAAAATCGCGTCGCAGCTCGTGACGTCACACTTGATCACGCGAGAGTGAAAACGAGAAGTATTAAGTATGGGAAGCCGTTGGTATAAATCAATGGCTTCTGTTATCAAGTATATGCATTTAAGAATGTTTGTGGAGATTTCGTAGTTTATTTTGTTCAGGTTAGGTTTCAATATATACAATATATATACATATATATATATATGAAATAGACAAAGTCCGACAATTATTTGAAGACATTTTTATGTTTATACATTCTTTTTATAGATACAAATATTTAAGTAAATGCTCTGTTTATAATAAACGATATTAACAACATTTACTGGCCTGAAATTCTGAATGTCGGAGGACGCATATTTTCTATGAAAATTTCTCAGATATTCAGACCGGTAAATGTTGTTCATACTGTTTATTATAAACAGAGCATTTACTTAAATATTTGTATAAATAAAAAAGAATGTATAAACATAAAAATGTCTTAACACACACATACACACACACACACACACTCACACACACACACACACACACATATATATATATATATATATATATATATATATATATATGTGTGTGTGTGTGTGTGTGTGTGTACTCCATGATTACTAATGAGTTATAACTGTGGTATTTTATGTAAAAAGCGGGTTGTCTCCCTTGATATCTTGATTATTCGAAATTCAGATTTTAATTAAATAATTTATTTTCTTTTAATTCTTGGCCTTTCGAAATTAAGAATTTGAATGCTATAAACTATAAATAATTAATTCTCATATTTTAAACAACAAAAATTAAATAAACAAGTCTTAGCATACAATTTAGAATCATCACCACGAGAACGCGAAATCTATAACGGTCAGAATATATTTCGCACCTGAAATCTGCACGTATGGATGAAACTCCGAGATGTGCTATTGATGTTGGATATTATGAATATTCACTATATATATATATATATATATATATATATATATATATATATATATATATATATATATATATATATATATATATATATATATATATATCATCTGAAAAGGAAATTATTAGATCGCTCGAAAAATTATATAAAAAGCTAAATAAAAGCACCTTGTCAGTCGTTTTTAATGAAATGTGCATGAAAGAAGGATTGCTGCCTAAATACATACATACATATATATATATATATATATATATATATATATATATATATATATATATATATATATATATATATGATCCTATCTTTCTTTCTTGCTCTTTCTCTTTTTCTTTCTTTCTCATTCTCTCTGTCTATCTATCTATTTTTATGGTCCTATCTATATATCTCGTCTGTTGGTATTGATAGTTAGACGTCAACAGACGATATATATATATATATATATATATATATATATATATATATATATATATATATATATATATATATACATACATATATATATATATATATATATATATATATATATATATATATGTTTCTATGTATGTATGTATATGTATGTGTATGTGTTTATGGTCAAATCTCTCTATCAGTCTCGTCACTTATTATCTGTTTATTTATCACAGTATCTGCATCTCTCTCATAATTTCTTCAAATATGTCTATCGAAACTATCCATCTATCTATCTATGCCTATTTGTTATCTATCTATCTATCTATCTATCTATCTATCTATCTATCTATCTATCTATGGGCCTTCTTATCTCTCTGTCGAACTATCTATATGGGCCTATCTATCTATCTCGGTTAATTATCTATCTATCTATCTATCTATTTCAGTCTCTTCCTTATCTATCTATCTATCTATCTATCTATCTATCTATCTATCTATCTATTTCAGTCTCTTCCTTATCTATCTATCTATCTATCTATCTATATATATATGGGCCTTCCTATCTATCTGTCTATCTATCTCGGTTAATTATCTATCTATCTATCTATCTATCTATCTTTTAAAAGAGTGATGGATTTTCCTTGAAACAAAAAATGGTTTCACGTATCCTCGCGAGTAGGAAAATTTTCCCAATAACGGCAATTGCTTGTGCACTTCCACTGCTGCCAAACACCCCCTCTCTATCTTTCGTTTCCCTGTCTGTCCTTTTTCTCTTTCTCTCCCCACTCTCTCCCCCCCTCTCTCTCTCTCTGTATATTAGATAGATAAACGTTGATTATATCGTGGCATCGTTTTCAACTGATAGTGCATTCCTTTCGACTGTAAAGTGACAAAAGACGCAGAGTGAAATGCATTTGCTTTGAGCCTTCGTCTTATTGCTTTTGAAAATAAAACGCGCTAATTGTTGTAAGTATGATTCAATTTATAGCATTGAGGTCGGTATGATAAGTAAATGCTAATATATTCCATTCTTAGCTTTAGTCAGATACAAAGCAGTAGTAAGAGAGTAGCCTCTGAAGAGCGGGACTCACAAGTTATTCAGCCTTCTAGGCTTTCTTTCTATCATCCTCCTGAGCTTAGACTTGCAAAAGGAGAAGCGAGTAGTATACAGTGAGGCTCGAACTCATTCTATTAGCGAATCCATCCCTACGGCTAATAACAATATTCTTATGCGTTGCATGAATACAGAGAATTGATAATCTGAAGATGAAAGGGCTGTGGAATAATATTAGCAAAAATTAATGATAGTCATATTAAAAGGACATGTTAAAACAGAAAGAGTAAATTATAAGAAAGAAAGCGTTGTTATTATATTATATCTATCTATCTATCTATCTATCTATCTATCTATCTATCTATCTCAGTCTGTTCCTTTATCTATCTATCTATCTATCTATCTATCTATCTATCTATCTCAGTCTGTTCCTTTATCTATCTATCTATCTATCTATCTATCTATCTATCTCAGTCTGTTCCTTTATCTATCTATCTATCTATCTATCTATCTATCTATCTATCTATCTCAGTCTGTTCCTTTATCTATCTATCTATCTATCTATCTATCTATCTATCTCAGTCTGTTCCTTTATCTATCTATCTATCTATCTATCTATCTATCTATCTATCTATCTATCTCAGTCTGTTCCTTTATCTATCTATCTATCTATCTATCTATCTATCTATCTATCTATCTATCTCAGTCTGTTCCTTTATCTATCTATCTATCTATCTATCTATCTATCTATCTATCTATCTATCTATCTATCTATCTATCTCAGTCTGTTCCTTTATCTATCTATCTATCTATCTATCTATCTATCTCAGTCTGTTCCTTTATCTATCTATCTATCTATCTATCTCAGTCTGTTCCTTTATCTATCTATCTATCTATCTATCTATCTATCTATCTATCTATCTATCTATCTATCTATCTATCTCAGTCTGTTCCTTTATCTATCTATCTATCTATCTATCTATCTATCTATCTATCTATCTATCTATCTCAGTCTGTTCCTTTATCTATCTATCTATCTATCTATCTATCTCAGTCTGTTCCTTTATCTATCTATCTATCTATCTATCTATCTATCTATCTATCTATCTATCTATCTATCTCAGTCTGTTCCTTTATCTATCTATCTATCTATCTATCTATCTATCTCAGTCTGTTCCTTTATCTATCTATCTATCTATCTATCTATCTATCTATCTATCTATCTATCTATCTATCTCAGTCTGTTCCTTTATCTATCTATCTATCTATCTATCTATCTCAGTCTGTTCCTTTATCTATCTATCTATCTATCTATCTATCTATCTATCTATCTATCTATCTATCTATCTCAGTCTGTTCCTTTATCTATCTATCTATCTATCTATCTATCTATCTATCTATCTCAGTCTGTTCCTTTATCTATCTATCTATCTATCTATCTATCTATCTATCTATCTATCTATCTATCTATCTATCTGTCTGTCTGTCTGTCTGTTGTAACCTAGAAAAGGTTACTGATTGAGGAATAACCAAAACGGAGGTTGGAAATTAAATGGTAATCGTTATAACATCAGCAAAATACAATACTCGCCAGCTCCGTGAAGTAGGTAAACCACCCCTAGTAGTGGACTATATAGATATCATATTACTCCCATTTACAATAGTGTCCAACGTATTTATTAGGATTGAAATATACCCATTAGTGTTCATAGGTACGATATATAACAGAAAGATAAAAAAAATTTACATTACCGTAAGTTAGTAATATGGAAATATATAACGCAATTAGGAAAAACAGCTGGATGTTATGCCAGTTGAAAGTTAATTGAATTTAAGCCTAAGAAACACTTCAGCTTACAGATGGCTGGCTGACTGGCAGGGCTTAATATAAATAGAGTGTAAGAACGTCAGGAGAAAATCCCAGTGAGCTTTCCGAAGTACTGAGAACATATCTTGATCATGATAATGTCATTTATTTTTGCTACACTTTCTTTCCTCTTCTTGTTTTAACATATTCATTTTTAATCTATATTCATGAGCTGTAGATCGAACTTCCCATCCATAGCAAGCTTTAATAAAATCACTCTATTTTTTAAGCAATTCGACCGAAACAAAGTGATAATGCACAAGAACGCAAGTGGTTACTGGAACTGAAAGAGAATGAGAAGAAAGAAATCCTAAAACCAGGGATAAACCTGTACTCATGTTCAAAAGACCGTAGTGTAAACCGGACGAGTGTGAACTGAACTTGTCTATTTTGTTCGGACTCAACTTTATTGCAATATTCACTACGTTTCACTGATTGAAATTTGAACAGAATTAATTAGTTCTCTCGTTTGTTCACCTCTCGCTGTAGCCAGATATTGAACTCACGACCTTTTGAGTTAAGTCATTGGATCCAACCAACGTTTTTATCCAGTGGGCCATGTATTTTTGAGGACACCAGTCCCTGAGTTTTTGGAACTTATAAACTTAATGTCTGAGTATTCATTTTTTTTACCAGAGCGCATATTGCAATTTTGTTTTTAATGCTTTTCTCTAGCAGCCCTTATTACTGGTTCCCATAATGTACTCATTTCAATGCTTGGTCAGCTTAGGAGATTTTTGTGGCTTAGCATATGTGCTGATTCCTTAAGTTTTCGTATTTTCCAGTGATGTTCTCTGTCTGTTATTTCAACCTCATCCCACGGGGGGGGGGGTGACCTCCCTTTTCCTTCCATATGTGGTCAGCTACGCCTGATTTTTCTATTTCACCTCGGGTTACGGCTTTACGATGTACTTGTTGTTTTACCTTAAGGTGTGGTCTGTTTCTCCTTTCTTACCACTGCTACACGGCATGGGAGACACACAGTCCTTAGTCATCTTCTCCTCTCTGGGAGGGGGTCTTATTCAGAGGAGGTTTCTGCGAAGTGTCGAACCATGTTTGAAGATGGTCCTGATGTTATATTCATCGATAATCCGCTCACATAGGGTAGGTAGACTGAAGCTGTTTTCTGAGTGTTGTTATTCTCCTGTACCCTTCTATTCCAGCTTGTCAGAGTTGCTGCCATTTACTCAGGGTAGTTGTTACATTGTAGGGTACTGCATATGCTGACCATTTCTTAATCATATGTCTCTGGAAATTCCATCACCTGAAGAAAGCCGGAGTGTACAACGGCCAAAACCTTGTAGATATCTATCTATAAAAGGCAGGATGCGCGTGTGTGTATGTGTGTGTGTGTGTGTGTGTGTGTGTGTGTGTGTGTGGGTGTGTGTGTGTGTGTGATGGTAACGAATGCACGGCCGCAATTTTCGATGGATTTGCACCCAAATTAACATGGACATGCTCCAAGTAAGTGACAAAGCCAAGACCGTCGTTGCATTTGCGAACTACCATCGATAGGGGAAATAATCGATTTCTTCATCTTCTACAGAAGTTTTCATGTAGTTTGCGGCCATTTTCTACTGGCCAGAGTAAGAGCCTATAGCTGGCTTCCACGAATAGACAGGAAGATTCTATTGGCTAGCGTGAGAGCCAACAGCTGACTGACACGAATGTTAACTAGCATGCTAGCATGCAAAAAAATATCAATAGCTGCATTCGTCACAAGTGGGAAAAATTTAAATCTGCATGGCACTTTACTCCAATTGGCTCATTTGCTTGCTTAAACTCAACGTTGATTCTGATTCCGCAGAACTGGGTTGGGTGTAAAAAAGTATTTGTTGTTAACATTCTTTTTTCATTCAGTTTTTTCAGTTACGAGTCCTTTTTTAAAGCTGATCGTTTTGTGTTCATTTTGTTTAGTTCTTTTTTCGTAACAGATTTAATGTTTAGTATAGAGCTTAGAAAAAATTCACAGTTTGAGATAGGCAAGAAGTAAGGCATGTAGCAACATCAGCACGGCAAAGGGCACTCCTTTAAAGGGAAACATATTTTAAGTCAAGTGATAGCGATTGCTGTATGAGTCGTACGATTTTTGAATCAAGCACGGGCAACGCCGGGCCATGCTGCTAGTATGGCAATACAATGAGGACAACAGTTTTAAAAAAAACGTGTAAATATTTACGATACCTCATCTCAGAAATATAGACAGATACTGAAGAAATCCGTGGCGCACAACGGATGAAACGTCGTGAATATGACAACAAAGATGAGGACAACAGTCCGAACAATGGATATAATGTTAATAATTACAATACCTTATGTAAGAAATATAGACAGAATTTATCTATATTTCTCAGAAATCTATCTTCACCCACATTATTTAAAAAGAAAATGAAATAGAAACAGTGGAGGACCATGATCGGCCATCGTCTTGAAGGGACATGACAGTAAAATAAAAATACTTATTTTCCAAACTGTAAAGGTATGTATACACAGCCACACCGAGACGTTCTAAAAATTTGATCACGAAAAAAATTACTTACAATAACACAGTACCTTTCAGGTTATCCTTTTCAGTACGTAGACAGTAATCTCGCAAAAGATACGCCTCCGAGACGGTTGTAGCAAATGTCCGTACCACATTTGGCTTTCGCGAGCTATTTAGATTTCCCAAAGTTTTTAGGTAGAACACATTACATATGAAAACGTGTGTAATCCAATATTTAAATGGCTATTTTTTATGAGATATACGTATATACATACATATACACATACGTATGTCTTTGCCCGTGTACGTCTGTGTGTATGTGTGCGTGTGAAAGTGTTTCCGCTTTGTTGGTTAGCTTTTATATTTCCCATGTTTTTCTGTTTGATGGATTCTCCCGGTCGTCGATGAGAAGAGTTTTCATTCTGCGCAGCTGTGTATAGAGTGATTATATTGCGCATGCGCGACACTGGAGTACGGATCAATATTGTCGGCCAGATGACGACAAAAGCTGAATGGAAAGGAAAGAGAGACGCAAGACACGGGCAAAGGGATGAGGCAGGTGAGAGGGAATTTAACATGGAAGATCTAAAACGAGGATTGAACGGAACCATGAAGAAAAGAGAGAAGAAAAAGATGAGATGAGGTGTGAGAAAGGAAAAGGGGGAATTCTATCGGAGTAGAAAGGAAGGAATATGAAAACGGGGGAAGAGGAGGGGAAACAAGTAAAAGAAAGAATCAAGAATAGAAGGACAATTTTACGAATGGGTTGGGAAAATAAAGGAAGAAAGAAAAAAAGAAGAAATATACAGAAAGAAAAAAAACAGGAAGGAAAGAGAAATACAGGAAGAAAAAGATGAAAAAAGTATGATGGTTAAGATTAATATGAAAAATTGAAATAAAAAAGAAAGAAAGAAAGAAAGAAAGGAAAGCAAACAAAATAAAAAGAAAGAAGAAAGAGAAAGTAAAATGGAAAGAAAGAAAGAATGAAAGAATGAAAAAGAGGAAAAGAAACAAAACAGAAAAGAATGAAAGAAATGAGAAATAGAAATAAAAGAAAGAAAGAAAGAAGAAATAAAAAGGAGGACAGAAAGAAAGAAGAAATAGAAAGAAAGAAAGAAAGAAAGAAAAGGAAGAAAAGAAACAAAACAGAAAAGGATGAAAGAAATAAGAAATAGAAATAAAAGAAAGAAAGAAAGAAAAAAAGAAGAAATTAAAAGGAGAACAGAATGAAAGAAGAAATAGAAAGAAAGAAAGAAAGAATGAAAGAAAGAATGAAAGAAAGAAAAGGAAGAAAAGAAACAAAACGGAAAAGGATGAAAGAAATAAGAAATAGAAATAAAAGAAAGAAAGAAAAAAAGAAGAAATTAAAAGGAGAACAGAATGAAAGAAGAAATAGAAAGAAAGAAAGAAAGAATGAAAGAAAGAATGAAAGAAAGAAAAGGGAGAAAAGAAACAAAACGGAAAAGGATGAAAGAAATAAGAAATAGAAATAAAAGAAAGAAAGAAAAAAAGAAGAAATTAAAAGGAGAACAGAATGAAAGAAGAAATAGAAAGAAAGAAAGAAAGAATGAAAGAAAGAATGAAAGAAAGAAAAGGGAGAAAAGAAACAAAACGGAAAAGGATGAAAGAAATAAGAAATAGAAATAAAATAAAGAAAGAAAGAAGAAATTAAAAGGAGAACAGAATGAAAGAAGAAATAGAAAGAAAGAAAGAAAGAAAGAAAGAAAGAATGAAAGAAAGAAAGAATGAAAGAAACAAAATAGAAAAGGATGAAAGAAATAATAAATATAAATAAAAGAAAGAAAGAAAGAAAGAAGAAATAGAGAGGGGAACAGAAAGAAAGAATAGAAATAAAGAAATAGAAAGAAAGAAACAAAGAAAGAAAGAAAAGAAGAAATAGGAAGAAAGAAAGAAAGAAAGAATGAAGGAAAGAAGGAAAGAAAGAAGGAAAGAAAGGAAGAAGAAATAGAAAGAATGTAAAGACGAAAGAAGAAATACAAAGAAAGCAAGAAAGAATATGAAAAGGAGAGAAAAAAGAAACAAAAAAGAATAAAAATAAATAGAAAGAAAGAAGTAATAGGAAAGAGAAAAGAAGAAATAGAAAGAAATTAAGAAAGAAAGAAAGAAAGAAAGAAAAGAAAGAAAGTAAAATGAAAGAAAAAATAGAAAGGAAGTAAGAAAAAGGAGAACAGAAATAGAAAGGAAGCAAAAAAGAAAGAAGTAGAAAAACTAAAAAAGAAAGAAAAAAGAGAAAAAGAAAGTAAATATAGAAAGGAGTAGAGGGGAAATGAAAAGAAAGAAAGAAGAAATAGAAAAAAGCAAAAAGAAAGAAAATGAGAAAGAAAAGAAAAAGGAGAGAATAACTAGAAAGTAAGAAAAAAGAAATAAAGGAAAAAGAAAGTAAGAAAGAAAGAAAGAAATAGAAAACAAGAAAGAAAGTAAAAAAGAACGAAGAAATGGGAAGAAAGTAAATAGGGCGAAAGATATAAAAAGAAAGACAGAAAGAAAAGAGCCGAGTAAACCAACATAAACAAATAGCTTGAAATGAAGAAAGGAATGAGAAAAATGAAAATAAGTGAATGTACGAAAAGAAAAGAAATAAAAATCATTGAATTAAAATAGTAATTAGAGGAATAAGAATGAAAAAGAAAACGGTGATTAATAAAAAAAAAACGAAGGAGAAAAGGAAAAATATTAAAAGAAAAAGGAAGAACAGAAAATGAAAGAAATTCGACCGGTAAAAAAAAAATAATGTCAAAATAAGAACGAAAACCTAAAAGAATTCGAAAATAATTGATGTTATCTAAACATCTTTTGGTATTTTAGGAAATTGTAACACTATTAGTATTTTTTAAAATACCTTATTTAAAATATTATAGATATATCATTTAGTTCAGAGTTCATTCAGGTTTACATAGGACAAAAAAGATGTTTTTTTAGAAAAAATGATTTTAAAGACCAATATTTAAAAAAAAAGTTTCTTGTTGTTTATCGTATGTGGCCATAATGGCGAAACAAGGAAGCTGTATGGATTGAAACTTACAAGTTATGTTCACAACCAACTTCATCTATGTGTCGTGTCAATTCAGTTCATAAGCTACCATGACTTTCCATAATTATGTAGCTGTTAATAAATTCGCTTTTGTCATCTCTCCAAAACCTTGTTCCGCCATACCTTCACTCAAACTCGCTAGGTAAATTTATTCATTGTTTTGTTCTCTCTCACTTGCCTTTCAATCTTTCCCGCAAGTATCAATTTTTTCAAGCCCTCTTTCCTCGTTATGTAGCCAAGAAATTTCAACTGTCTCTTCCTGATTTTAAGTACAACTTTCATTTTTGTTTCCAGTTTCTCTAAAACTTTCTGTAACTTCAAGTCTCTCCTCCATCTTTGAGGAGATTGTCCAGCATTCACTGTCATATAGTTGGACTTATATTACGTAACAGTTCAGTGCCCTTTTTCTATGTTTCTATTGTCTCAAGATTCTTCTTCATCCTTATAGTTGGACTTATATCACATAACAGTTCAGTAGTCTTTTCTTTGTTTTAACGAATTTTTCCTGTTTCTTAATAATTTCTTTAGTTTCTGGTAGGCATATTTTATTTAGATTTAATTTAACACACAACTTGACAAATATTTATTAGAGAAAGCCGTCCTTCTCCCCTTTTTTCATCTATATGCCGGGTCCCTTCAAGCTATCATGGTCTCCACAATTTCCTCTCTTTTGTAAAGCATGTCTTTTCACTAACTCTCCTAATCGATTTTCCAAGCCCTCCTTCCACAGTATGTTACCGAGAAATGACAACTGTCTCCTCCTGATGTTATGTATCAGTTTATTTTTTGTTTCCAAACTCGCTGTTGCTCACAGGTTCGATCCATGGAGTCGTCATCGAATTTTTTATTTTGCTTCAAGTCTCATCTTCATCTTTAAGGAGAATGTTGACTGCTATATAGAAGGACAGGCACCACGTAACAGTTCAATACTATTTTTTTAAAATTTCTAGCACAGGTTTTCTGTCTCTTATTACTCTACTTAGCTTTTGGAAAGCATCTTTAGACATCCCAATGAGACTTCGGGTTTCAGTGTCGCCCTCTGTTAGATCACTTCCCAGATATTTAATTTGTAGTAATTAGGAATTTACAATTTCAAAGGAAAATCTTTCCAATTACATTAATAAAATACCAATTAGACTACAGTAAGTGAACGGGGCCCTCTCTCTCTCTCTCTCTCTCTCTATATATATATATATATATATATATATATATATATATATATATATATATATATGTATATATAGTGGGCCATATATATATATATGAAAAAAGAAAATATACAGTGTAATAAATAAATAACGACAAGTATAATAAATTGATTTAAATACATCCAAAAAAATAAAAAAAATAACAACCGATACCGATAAACTAGCCGTTTAGAAAAAACAAATAAAGATAATCAATCCAAATAAATAAATTAAAAACTGTTCCCGCCAAAATAATATTCAGAATAAACCACAACAATCAACCCTAAAATTCAACAAATAGCTTTATCTTCCCAAACAAAAACAAAACTATTAAATAAGCTATATAAACAAATTTTTATTACGTTAATAAAAACACCGATCAAAATAATAATAAATATATACGATAAAAAATAAAAATAAAAATAAATAAAAACAAGGAAAAAATTTGACCCAAATAAATAAACAAAAAACGACTTCCGGTAAAATAGCCGCCGTAATAGACTACCCACTATAAGCTATATAAACAAACGTTAATAAAAACACCGATCCAAATAAAAAATACAAATAAAATAAATATAAAAAACAAAAATAAATTAAATAAAAACAAGCAAAATAAATTGACACAAATAAACAAATAAACGACTTCCGGTAAAATATCTGCCAAAATAGACTACCTACAATGCACCACTGACCGGTATATATAAATAGCCGAGAGAAATAATAGCACCCGTGGCCTGACGATTGCATCTAGCATGAAGCAGACTGTCGCCTCTAAGTGTTGACTTCTATGTTCACTTTTATATTTACACTCGCTCTATCTCTGATATTGAGCACTTTATCCCATAAATATGGTACATCTTAAGACTATATCTCTTCATATATATATATATATATATTATGTCATTCGCAGACGGTACTGTTTCGCTGTATCACAACTCCTCTGTGCGACTAGACACCCGAATGCTTCAAGCCAGGATCGAAACCCAACTGATTTGTTGTTAGTCAGAGCTTCTACCACTGAGCTATCTTCACTTGGTAGAATTACACAGCTAATTCTAGCGTATTGTTTTTACGAATGGAAAAAAATGCCAATCAACCGGAGTGCTCCAATTCATTTTACTGAAGAGCGTTGCATTAGCGCAGGTGGCTGTTGTTTATGGAATTAGCCCAATTGAATTATATTTTCCAGAGCTAAATTATGTCATATATATATATATATATATATATATATATATATATATATATATATATATATATATATATATATATATATATATATATAATTATTTATTTGAATATTACAACATAAATATGTTATAAAATCACGACAAAAGTAGCCATTTTGTTTCAACACTTCTTGTGTCTTGTCAAGTGATAATATAGAATATAGAATAAATGGTTTTAAAAGTTTCAAATTAATCAACGATCCTTAGCTAAGAGTAAACGCTGTTACGTAAGCCAGAGTGGCCAATCAAAAAACAAGTATAGGATGATTCGAAAAATTTGACAACTAAGCAAGGCTATCTAGATATTAAAAGATTTATAAAATTTGAAATTAAAATTAAAAGTAAAAAATTAAAATTACCTATTTAGAAATCTAAATCAGATCTCTATTAAGTTTTAAATTGTAGAATTACTAAGGAGAAAAAAAAAAAATAAAAAAATAAAAAAATAAATCTAAAAATAAAAATAAAAGATATATATGCTATTTAATTTATATTTTCATTGAAATTAAGTTGAAAGTTGTATTTAGAGTCCCAGACATAGATGTATACATTTTTCGTTACATTTCAGCATGTTAGTCGCCTCTCACGTGAAATCACTCGAACAACGGCATGCCAAACGCTCGGACGCATCTAGATATATACACACACATACAAAAAAGCAAACCACACATAGGCAAATGCACTACACCTACACACACACATCGATACACACAGGCACACACATCTACATTCAATATGATCCAGACGGTCAAATGTCGAAGCTATTCGTGGCTTAATATGTTATTAAACGAATTTAAACTTGAAAAATTTAAACAAATAACCATATATAATATATATATATATATATATATATATATATATATATATATATATATATATACATATATATATATATATACATATACACACACATACACATATATATATACATATATACATTTTTGAAAACATATAGTTTTCGACACATTTACAGACAAAAGTAAATAACCACCTCCACATATAATTGAACACTCGCACATCCGCATATAAATTAATACATGCACCCGCATAGACACATATAAGGATAATAGGTACGCATACACAGACCTACGTACATAAACATACACATAGATAAGCACATATAAATATATTGACCCATACGTCGACGCAGAAAAGTAAATAAGGCAAGTGAAGAAATACATATAAAGATGCAACCATATACAAGCACACACATACATACATACACATCTAGATGTACATACATAAGCACGCATGCATATATGTATATACACTAAATATATATATAGACATTTACAAATACAAGTGTATACATGAAAAATTAAACAAACGTAAATTAAAACGACATGAGTATAAAAATGCATATACACATCCGCTAGTACATATATATACACACATACATACGCAACTACACATAGATATATACACATATATATCTACAGACATACATATACATACATACATACATATTCACAAATATATATACGCATATATACATATACATATATATATATATATATATATATATATACATACATATATAAACACACATACACATATACATACACACACATACACATATACGCACACACACATACATATACAAACACATATACATATATACATGAACATATAGACACATGCATAAAAAAGGAAAAAGAAATAAGCATACATAGACCAACTTATATTCTAATAATATTCCAACAACATTATGATAAAATATATTAAAAGTTAATCATAATTTAAGAAAAGAACAACGGTCTGTAAGCAATTAAAGGTACTTTATCAACAAAAGTAGATTTTAGTTTGTATCTATGATACACTCCAAGACACTAAAGCCTACATACAAATACACATACAATGACACACCAACATATATATATAAATATCTAATCCTATATAAATACCCATATCGACACATCCAGATAAACAATACAGAGACAGTCGAGCTCAACCATATAATCACCCGCACATACATATAAATATACACCCATATACAAACACATATACATAAACATATACATATTTAAACATACATATATATACATATATATGCATATATAAACCTATACATACACATAGAAACATACATACTACATATACATACATATATGCACACTCACACATACATATACATACATATGCAATAGGCATACATATATCTACACTCACACAAGTACACATAAATATCCCCATATACCCATACATATACTCACACATTTAGTGGTAGACACTTACCAGAATTTACTCCCTTACTCATACACATAAACAGGTTAACCTATGATAGAAGCCAATATACGCAACGATATACCTTCATAAAAAAAAAAAAAAAAAAAAAAAAAAATCATATATATATCCCTATATACACATATACATATCCTACAGTAGAAATAACTCTACATAACATACACATATATACATCTAAATACAGACACGTATGATACTTTGTAAGTACCCAGTACACATTCATATCGATAAGGCGACTATCATGCTAAAAAGGTAATAGTCTATTAAGTTTCATTTATCATTATCATAGAAAGTATATGATTTCTATACTAAGTTAAATTTAAGACGATGCTTACAGTTAACTGTTAGTTCATATCTTTGATTTAAAAGATCAGTCTTATTTTTAAATCTAATTATTTCAAGTTTCTCGTTAAGGCATAAGTAACACGGGGCATATAGTGAGTTACATGTCCGGGCCTTTCTAATTAATTTCCATTTAACCTTAGGTGTTTTATTTTTCTCTTTTAGACTCCAAAAGTATTTGGATAATGAAGTCATATATTTATAGTTACTATTATTAAAAGATTGCAGGTGACCCCGCCAGCGTTCCTTGAATGGTCTCATGGTGCAACCTATGTAGAATTTCTTTATATTTGGATTTTCTAGTGTTGATATAGTACTGAGATAAACTACAGAGCTAGTTAAACAGTTATTATTTAGTGGACAATTATTGGGATTCCTGCAGTTACATGATTTATTATTTGTGTCATTTTGCTTAATGTTGCTATGTGCAACCTTGTGGGTTGTCAGGCTCTCCGAATTTATATACTTGCTGAATATACTATTGTTATGTTTTTAATTATTTTTTCTAGGTTATCAGCACAACTATAGCTTAACTTAAGAGTATTAGAGTTAAATATTTTACTGAGTGAGTTGGTTCCAGATTTGGGGAAATGATTTTTAATGAGGTTTAGAAACAGGTGCCCCAATTTGGTTTTAACCATAATATTAAAAGGGGGAGTATACCATATGATTTTTCTAGATCTCTTTCTACCATTATTGTTGCTATTTATAGGGCTTTTATATTTAATATTAATATTTTTATATCCACTATTTTTAAGTGCGGAATTGTAAAGGTCACTATACTTATTAAAAATATCACTGTTTGAAGAGTTGTTACTGATCCTACATTCAATAGAATAGGGTATGTGTTTGATGATTGCAGGGGGGTGGTTAGAATTTGGATGAACGTATATTTGATTGGAATTAACTTTTACATATGGTTGGTATGTGTTGCTAGTGAGGTCTAGGGTGACGTCTAGGAAGTCTACTTGTTTAACATTAGTGGAAACTATTACTCTGAGACCTAGATCCTTAAATACCTTATGTATCATTTTTCTAATACGATCTACTTTAATTTTAGTGGAATTCCTAACTACTAATAACCCGTCGTCCCTATATAATCCTACACTATCAGAATCTAGGCAATCAAATGCACTTAAATTATACAAAAGAAATAATCCAACAAGATCAGAAGCTTCAGCAGAATCCAGAGAACCCATTGAAATGTCATAATATATATATATATATATATTATGAAATGGAAAAAGTCCGACAATTATTTTTAAGACATTTTTATGTTTATACATTCTTTTTATAGATACAAATATTTAAGTAAATACTCTGTTTTATAATAAACAGTATTAATAACATTTACCGGCCTGAATGTCCGAGAAATTTTCATAGAAAATATTCGTCCTCCAACAGAATCGAACCTGTATCCTATACGGAACCGTCATATAGCCTGACGTGCCTTAACCGATTTGGCCACAGAGGAGCGTTCAGTTAGCAAGGTCGATTTGACTGCTTTTAAACTACAATCTTCCATGAATCTCTCACGTACATTCATATCTGCTTAAAGCGTAACCAGTTGTAAACAAAGACGTCACACATGAAATGGACAAATCCGCCAATTATTTTAATTTAATCGGTTATTATAAACAGAGCATTTACTTATATATTTGTATCTATTAAAAAGAATGTATAAACATAAAAATGTCTTAATATATATATTATAAATTAACTGATTTAAAATATGTTTTGTCGCTACACAGTAATAACAGTAAAAATAATTAGAGCAGACCTACTTAAACCTAGAGAGCCAGACAAACCAACCAAGGTTTCACCTAAGCTGATCGTCCGGGAAGCCAGCCTTCCCTGACGATCCGCTTAGGTGAAACCTTGATAGGTTTATCTGGCTCTCTAAGTTTAACTATATATATATATATATATATATATATATATATATATATATATATGTGTGTGTGTGTGTGTGTGTGTGTGTGTGTGTGTGTGTGTGTATGTTTAAATAAAAAGAAAGAACAGTAAGATATATAATCCGGTGTTCTTATTGATATTTTTATTTTTTACAAAACAGTGATCAATGTAAATTTACAGAGCATTAGTATTATAAATTAACTAATTTAAAATATGTTTTTTTTTCGCTACACATTAATAACCATGTTTCAAAAATGGAAGCTAAAAACTTTAAATTTAATTTTGTAATTAAATTAAAAACATTAGTTCCATTTCATCCTCAAACGAATTCTGGAGGAACTTATTTTTTTAAATTTACTGAGTTTTAACTGTAAGGGAAATTCATAATTTACGGTTACCGAGGTTATTTTAGAAAATAGAAAAATAAAAATAAAAATAGATGATGATAAACAAAAATTATGCAACTGTAGAAACCCTCACAACTGTCCTCTACAAAATCAATGTCGCACAGAATCATTAGTCTACCAATGCAATATCTCTTCTATGGAAGATCTTGAAAA
>OZ038511.1:14033885-14196385 GCA_964036315.1 Acanthosepion esculentum | reverse complement strand
GAAAGAAAGAAAGAAAGGAAGAATAAAGAATGAAGTAAGTAAGGAGAACGAAAGAAAGAAAGAAATGAAGAAAGAATAAAGAAGGGAGTAAGAAGTAAAGAAAGAAAGAAAGGAAGAATAAAGAATGAAGTAAGTAAGGAGAACGAAAGAAAGAAAGAAATGAAGAAAGAATAAAGAAGGGAGTAAGAAAGAAAGAAAGAAAGAAAGAATAAAAAAGGAAGTAAGAAGAAAGAAAGAATAAAAAAGAAAGAAAGAAAGAAAGAATAAAGAATGAAGTAAGTAAGAAGAAAGAAAGAAAGAAAGAATAAAGAAAGGAGTAAGAAAGAAAGAAAGAAAGAAAGAAGGAAGAAGGAAGAAAGAAAGAAAGAAAGAATAAAGAAGAAAGTAAGAAGTAAAGAAAGAAAGAAAGGAAGAATAAAGAATGAAGTAAGTAAGAAGAAAGAAAGAATAAAAAAGAAAGAAAGAAAGAAAGAATAAAGAATGAAGTAAGTAAGGAGAACGAAAGAAAGAAAGAAAGAAATGAAGAAAGAATAAAGAAAGAAAGAAAGAAAGAAAGGAAGAATAAAGAATGAAGTAAGTAAGAAGAAAGAAAGAATAAAAAGAAAGAAAGAAAGAATAAAGAAGGAAGTAAGAAAGAAAGAAAGAAAGAAAGGAAGAATAAAGAATGAAGTAAGTAAGAAGGAAGAAAGAAAGAAAGAAATGAAGAAAGAATAAAGAAGGGAGTAAGAAGTAAAGAAAGAAAGAAAGGAAGAATAAAGAATGAAGTAAGTAAGGAGAACGAAAGAAAGAAAGAAATGAAGAAAGAATAAAGAAGGGAGTAAGAAAGAAAGAAAGAAAGAAAGGAAGAATAAAGAATGAAGTAAGTAAGGAGAACGAAAGAAAGAAAGAAATGAAGAAAGAATAAAGAAGGGAGTAAGAAGTAAAGAAAGAAAGAAAGGAAGAATAAAGAATGAAGTAAGTAAGGAGAACGAAAGAAAGAAAGAAATGAAGAAAGAATAAAGAAGGGAGTAAGAAAGAAAGAAAGAAAGAAAGGAAGAATAAAGAATGAAGTAAGTAAGGAGAACGAAAGAAAGAAAGAAATGAAGAAAGAATAAAGAAGGGAGTAAGAAGTAAAGAAAGAAAGAAAGAAAGAATAAAGAATGAAGTAAGTAAGGAGAACGAAAGAAAGAAAGAAATGAAGAAAGAATAAAGAAGGGAGTAAGAAGTAAAGAAAGAAAGAAAGGAAGAATAAAGAATGAAGTAAGTAAGGAGAACGAAAGAAAGAAAGAAATGAAGAAAGAATAAAGAAGGGAGTAAGAAAGAAAGAAAGAAAGAAAGGAAGAATAAAGAATGAAGTAAGTAAGGAGAACGAAAGAAAGAAAGAAATGAAGAAAGAATAAAGAAGGGAGTAAGAAGTAAAGAAAGAAAGAAAGGAAGAATAAAGAATGAAGTAAGTAAGGAGAACGAAAGAAAGAAAGAAATGAAGAAAGAATAAAGAAGGGAGTAAGAAAGAAAGAAAGAAAGAAAGAATAAAAAAGGAAGTAAGAAGAAAGAAAGAATAAAAAAGAAAGAAAGAAAGAAAGAATTAAGAATGAAGTAAGTAAGAAGAAAGAAAGAAAGAAAGAATAAAGAAAGGAGTAAGAAAGAAAGAAAGAAAGAAAGAAGGAAGAATGAAGAAAGAAAGAAAGAAAGAATAAAGAAGAAAGTAAGAAGTAAAGAAAGAAAGAAAGGAAGAATAAAGAATGAAGTAAGTAAGAAGAAAGAAAGAATAAAAAAGAAAGAAAGAAAGAAAGAATAAAGAATGAAGTAAGTAAGGAGAACGAAAGAAAGAAAGAAAGAAATGAAGAAAGAATAAAGAAAGAAAGAAAGAAAGGAAGAATAAAGAATGAAGTAAGTAAGAAGAAAGAAAGAATAAAAAGAAAGAAAGAAAGAATAAAGAAGGAAGTAAGAAAGAAAGAAAGAAAGAAAGGAAGAATAAAGAATGAAGTAAGTAAGAAGGAAGAAAGAATAAAGAAGGAAGTAAGAAAGAAAGAAAGAAAGAAAGAAAAATCAGTAAGTAAATAAAATTCGACAAAAAAATAAATAAAATTAAATTACGTAAAGAAAAACCAAGAAAGAAAGGAAGGAAGAAAGAAATTTAAACAATAAAATAACGAAAGATAATTCGAGAAAGAAAAAGTCGCTAAATAGAGGATAAAGACTCGAGCCGTGCGAAATGAAAGAGAAAGACGGAGAAACATAGCAACAACAACAAAAAAGGGTAACAGAAGCAAAACTGAAAAAGAAAAAACGATTGAAATATATTCAGGAAGGAAGCCGGAGAAAGAAAGAAAGAAAGAAAGAAAGAAAGAAAGAAAGAAAGAAAGAAAAAAAGAAAGAAAGAAAGAAAGAAAGAAAGAAAGGAAGAAAGAAAGAAGGAAGAAAGAAAGAAAGACAGAAAGAAAGAAAAAGAAAGAAAGAATAAAGATAGAAAGAAAAAGAAAGAAAGATAGAAAGGGAGAAAAAAGAAAGAAAGAAAGAAAGAAAAAGAAAGAAAGAAAAAGAAAGAAAGAAAGAAAAAAGGAAGTAAGTAAGAAAGAAAGAATAAAGAAGGAAGTAGGAAAGAAAGAAAGAAAGAAAAAGAAAGAAAGAATAAAGAAAGAAGAAAGAAAGAAAGAAAGATAGAAAGGAAGAAAAAAGAAAGAAAGAAAGGAAGAAAGAAAGAAAGTAAGTCAGTGAAAATGATAAAGAAAAATGGAATGAGCGAAAAGAAAAAGTGAAAAAGAAAAAATATAATACAGAATGAAAGCTTAAACAAACTCGAGTACAAATAACAAAGGTGCAAGAAAATGTCTGCGACGAAGAGAACCTTTCCAAAAGAACATCGCTCTCCACATGCGAGGTTTCTTCTTTTCTTTTCTTTTTTCACCTTTTTTTTCAACCGTAGGAAAAGATGATGACGAGTCTCGCTTAATAGAAAGAAACGACACTTACGCGATGATAATCGTGCTTAGCATTCAGCCGTGAAAGTGTCTTTCCCCATGAATGCCTAGCCTATTTATTCCTCTTCTACTCTTCTTCACTCAATATATACAGCCGCTGTACGGCAATCTTTATGCGCATGTGTCGAGAGGCTGATGTTCTCTTCCGCCATTTTTTTCTCTTATCTTTAAAGCGTTTTCTTAGTTGAGCAGCAAATTTTCTTACCGAATCAAACGTTCTTTATTTGGAGACTTACATAGTTTTTTCTTGCTGAGGAAATGTAAAATGCTTAAAAAATGGTTGGTCTTTTTGTAGATTCTATACGACAGATGTGTATATGAATGAGTAGGTTAAATGTTTATAGATATATCTTACTGATTCTGTGGAATCTAATTGGTAGGGAATATTCTTAAGTAGGCTTATAAAAAAAGATAATACTCTACATACGTATGGTATTTCCTTCTTAAATATCAAAACTATTTTGCAGACTAAAACCCAAATACATATATGCATGTGTGAAGATGACATTTCTATCTATTTCTTTCTTTCTTTTTTCTTTCTTTCTTTCTTTCTTTCTTTCCATCTGTCTTTCTTTCTTTCCATCTGTCTTTCTTTCTTTCTTTCTTTTCTTTCTTTCTTTCCATCTGTCTTGGTCCGTTCCTTATCTGTCTGTCTGTCTGTCTGTCTATCTATCTATCTATCTATCTATCTATCTATCTATCTCTCTATTTGTCTGTCTTGGTATTTTCCGTATCTATCTATCTATCTATCTATCTATCTATCTATCTATCTATCTATCTATCTATCTATCTATCTATCTACCGTTTTGTAACACGTTGTCGGGTGTGACACTTCCACCTTAGCCCAGTAACATCGGGCATGACTTTCTGTGTATTGAATATTACTTATATGTATCATTGTGTATGTTTATGTGATGCGCCATGTATTCCAATTTTTGTAATTTTGTTTTTTCTTTATTCATGTGGTGATACATGTGTGAGTGGTTAAGTAGGTAAACATTTCCCCTAATAACTGATTTGCAAAATCAGATAGCATTATAATAGTTAGACACCTAGGTATACATTCTAACATTAGAGATAGATACACGCTACTCACCCAGCGGTTTTAGAATATTATTTATTTTTTTAATTGGCCTTTGATTTTGTTTTAAATATAGAAATGTATATGTGCGTTCATATGGGTGTATGCGTGTGTGTGTAGATGTGTATATATAAGTATACGCATAAATATATGTATATATATGTGTGTATGTGGGTAAGTATATAAATGTGTGTGTGTGTGTGTGTGTGTGTGTGTGTGTGTGTGTGTACACCTACATGTATGGACGTATGGATACGTAGGTAGAGATATATATGCAGATGTGGTTATGTGTGTGTGTGCATATTTAGATATATATGTAGACATATAGCTGTATATGGGTGTAGATGTACGCAGGTATGTATAATCAACCGGAAGTCCGAAGAGTGAAAATGGAATTTTGTCTGTAGTTTTTCATCTGTCTTTTATCTTGTCAGCGGGATTTCTCCCAAATTCCTTGTGTTGGTCAAACGGTCTCGTTTGGGTTATTATTTGGGATGAGGGCGGGATGAAAACAGGCCGCCCGAGAATCATTTAGCCAGTCCGATAATTTTATGGGGGCCTCTGCTGGTGGGAGTGGGTGCGCATGTGTTTTTGGTCCTTGAATAGGGAGTGAGTAGGGTATGCGTGAGCGTGTATACTGAGGTGGGTGTGTGTGATCACTTGACTCATTAAAGAGTGTGTATGAGATGATGTGCGTACGTGGATAGATCCGTGTAGGTGAGGGTAAGTAAGATGTGATTTGCAGGGTTATATATTAGAACTATCTATATTGTTAGTTTATGACTTGGCCCGGCTAGACAATATGTTTCCGAGCGCCGTCTCCGCTTAACTTCAAGGAATCCTAAAATCTTTCTAATGTTATCTTATCTAAACTTTTCCTTTATCTCATTATAGCGAATTTAGCATTGGTTTTGAAATCGGCTCTCCTAGGCGTGCAGATGTAGATATATATATATATATATATATATATATATATATATATATCTATATATATATATATATATATATATATATATATATATATATATATATAGATGTGTGTGTATTGTGTGTGTGTATGTATGCGTTGTAGGGGTCTGGACGGGAGTATAAGATTTTATCGCCTATGGGGTGTGTGTGTCGCCAAGAAATGTACACACTTCCGGTATATCTTCGGACGTTTGAAAATACGCACCCTTTTCTCACTGAAAACCCTCTTTAAATCTTCCCTCTGTTAGATTTTAATGCCCTCTCCACCTTCGGGCCTCCACGTCTCTCTCGTTTGTTACCCCTCTATATAGATCACAGGTCCCCCCCACACTCTCACACATACTCTCACCAATTTTTCCCGGAGTTGTTGTTCTGTTTTCTTTTTGAATCTGTAGGTCTGATGAATTGGATCGTTCTTACGATTCCAATGGAATAATTTATGACCATGGAATATTAGTGTTTAAGTCTTTTTATTATATCCTTACTCTGTCCTGGACATCGAGTTCTACCTGGATCATATCCTCTTGGAATTATTTTTATACATATATGTATGTGTATATATAATTGCATATGTATGTGTATATTCACCACTAATATTGTCAATATATATATATATATATGTGTGTGTACTAGCAGCATGTTTTAAATCTAATTTGACTGCAGTAAATTAATATACAGTTTGGTCAACGGCGTAGCCAGGGCCAGCAGTACATACGCTAATCTTATCTCTCGTATATAATGCAACGCCCTTAAAATTAACTTCAAAATTAGGCCTTCAAAAGTCGCCTTATACACGGGTATATACGGTATATATAACTAACCAATCTATAAGAATATTTTTTGGAAGTTACTAAAATCCTGTCTAGCTTATAGAAATGGATAGCATATACAGTGATCAAGAAATGGGAGATGAGTTTAACACTAAAGTATAATACAAAACTAATCCCTCAATTTATATCATCCTTTTATTTGATTACCTATAAGAGTGTTTTGGAATTTCATCTATGAATCTACTATGGCCAAGAAATAGGGGATGAGATTAATTCTAAAGAACAATGCAAAACTCATCCCCCATTTCTTGGTCACTGCTATCCGTTTCTATAAGCTAGACTGGATTTAAGTAACTTCCAAAAAATATTCTTATAGATTGGTTTGTTATATATACCATATATACACGTGTATAAGGCGACCTTTGAAGACCTAATTTTAAATCTAATTTGACAGCAGTAAATGAATATATAGTTTGGTCAACGGCGTAGCCAGGGCCAACAGTACATACGCTAATCTAATCTCTCGTATATAATCCAACGCCCTTAAAATTAACTTCAAAATTAGGCCTAACAAAGGCCGCCTTATACACGGGTATATACGGTATATATAACTAACCAATCTATAAGAATATTTTTTGGAAGTTACTAAATAGGAGTGTGTTAAATTTGGTTGTATTTTATTTCTTTAGATGGTGGTGCTAACGTTCCCACAATCCATCTGAATGAATATGTCTAAAATAGTAATTCTGTTCTTTAGGTTCTGTCCACATGAGAAACTAAAGACGGAGACATTTTTTAACTTTCTTCTTGGTTTATATCTTATACTAGCAGCATAGCCCGGCGTTGCCCGTGCTTGATTCAAAAATCGTACGACTCATACAGCAATCGCTATCACTTGACTTAAAATATTTTTGCCCTTCCTTGCCTTTAAAGGGGTGCCCTTTGCCGTGCTGATGTTGCTACATGCCTTACTTCTTGCCTATCTCACACTGCGAATTTTTTTCTAAGCTCTATACTAAACATTAAATCTGTTACGAAAAAAGAACTAAACAAAATGAACACAAAACGATCAGCTTTAAAAAAGGACTAGTAACTGGAAAAACCGAATGAAAAAGAATGTTAACAACAAATGTTTTTCACACCCAACCCAGTTCTGTGGAATCGGAATCAACGTTGAGTTTAAACAAGCGAATGAGCTAATTGGAGTAAAGTGCCACGCAGATTTAAATTTTTCCCACTTGTGACGAATGCAGCTATCGATTTTTTTTGCATGCTAGTTAACGTTCGTCTCAGTCAGCTGTTGGCTCTCACGCTGGACAATAAAATCTTCCTGCTTATTCGTAGCCGCCAGCTATAGGCTCTCACTCTGGCCAGTAGAAAATGGCCACAAACTACATGAAAACTGCCGTAGAAGCATGAAAAAATCGATTATTTCCACTATCGATGTGAGTTGGAAAATGCAAAGTCGGTCTTGGCCATCCCGCTAACTTGGAGCATGTGCATGTAAATTTTGGTACAAATCCGTCGAAAATTGCGGCCACGCATTCGTTACACACACAAACACATCCTTTTATAGATAGATATATATATGTTTCTTAATCCCAGCCGCGGTGCGATTTTCGCTTCCGGCGTCTCGTATGCACGCATTTGTCGTTGCTTAGAAATCTTCTATGCAAACAAAAACAGATTATCATTGTTGCTATGTCCGTGTATTGTTTAATTTATTGTAAAGTAATTGTCATCTTTGATGATGGCTTATGTAAGCCGAAAGCTTACATAGGATAAAAAAAAACATGTATCAGTATTGTGATTTTCTTTCTTCTTTTAATGATAATGTTATTAAGCTTATCAGACGATGTGAAGAGAATTTGCATAAAATAAATAGACAAATCCTGTCTATATTATTTACTGAAACATGCATCAATGAAAGAATGCTGCCTAAGTACACACACACACACACACACACACACACACACACACACACACACACACACACACACACACACACACACACATATATATATATATATATATATATACACACACATATGGTAAAATATTGTTTAAGGTGTGCTATATGTATTGATAAAAATGCTTAATATCAGTGATGGAGCGCATGTAAAGATAAAAGTGACACTGAGGTCAGCATCGAGCGCCGAGAGTTTATTTCAGCCTTGACCCCAATCTTCAAGCCATATATATATATATATATATATATATATATATATATATATATATATATATATATATACGCATGGTCTCTGATACTGAGAACATTTAGCCATAAATATATAATCCCTAAAATGTATAACTTTATCATATCATTATGAATTCGGAACGCTGCAAATTAAGCTAACGTTTGTTTAACAAGTCGAATGCCTGTGAAACATGATTAACCACTGAAAATCGAACAACACAAAATTAAAAATACCCTGATATCTTTTTTTCCCTTCCATATCACATTCTCTTTTGAAAATTCAATAAAGTGTAACATGTTAAATCGGTAAACGTTTCCGATTTTCCTATCATTCTGTCGCATTTCGATATCCAGAGTGTGCACTTTAAAAAATTTATAACTTTATTTGTATTTGCGATAGAAATAATCTGTAAAAAATGTTATAAAGTTTAATGTACCTAGTTTTAAGTATAGCTAAAATAACTAATGTGATTTCAGGCATTACTGTAAATCAGTTGGCAAATGTTTTCCGTGAACTGCAAAATCGTATTACCCTTTGTATTGCTAATGATGGAGGACATGCGGAAACTTAAATAAAATTTCAATAAAACCTTAAAAAATATAGATTTACTTCTTTCTTATCTTTTTTACAAATTATTTCTATCGCAAATACAAATAAAGTTATCAGTTATATATATATATTTTTTTTTAAGCATATCACCCCAAGCAAGGCTGGAAGCCACTAGTACACAGGGGGTTACAGAAGGTTTGGAGGAAGAGCAGATAGGAGTGGTAAAGGAGAGGATGTGGAGAAAGATAGTGGATCGATCAAGGCTAGGGGGTTACAGAAGATTTGGAGCGAGAGCAGATAGGAATGAAAGGTGAAAGGATGTGGAGAAGGGAAGAGGATAGATCAAGGCAGCTGGAGATGTCGATTGACGTTACACTTAAATAGTTGGAGATTGTATTTGTCAGGGAAACAGGAATAAGGAAGGGAGTTCCACAGGCGAGATGTGCGAGACATGAAGCTATTGGAGTAGAAGATACGTCTATATCTAACAGTTTCAACGGTGAAGGGGTGGGAACGGGATGCCAGCCTCGTGGGACGTTTAAATTCATGAGGCCTAGGAACCAGCGAAAGCAGCTCCTCGGAGCAATTACCGTGAAAGTATTTATAAAAAAGACAGAGCAGGGCAACGTCGCGTCGGTGAGAGAGAGACTACAGACGAGATGACAGATCGGGGCCAATTACATTGCATATCCGTCTCTGGATCTTATCAAGAACCCTGAGACAAACAGCAGGGAATCCAGACCATATATATATATATATATATATATATATATGTGTGTGTGTGTGTGTGTGTGTGTGTGTGTGTGTGTGTGTGTGTGTAATCCAGGTCTGATGAATTGGAGGGTGATTACGATTCCAATGCAATAAATTATAACCATGAAATATTAGTGTTTGAGCGTTTTATATTATTTATTTATTTATATAGTCATCGTGACCGATGGTGTGAGCGTGCTAGTCGTGGTCAATCTGTTGATCATACTAGATAACGTGCTCTCCCGCAGAATCTGTAACTAAGCCCGCTCAGAATGGTTGCAGTATAAAGCACAGATGGGCTCTGTGGGTGATGAGCAAACACAATTGTACCTGAGCTGGCGTCTGCTAGGAGGATTAGCTAACCGCCCTGGTAGACTGGCATCCTCGCAAACGTAAATGACGCAGCCACTCGAATCTGTAAATGACGTAGATTTCACAAAGGACAGGCAACCCAACCCTTGACAGGAAGCATAAACCTCTCCTGCTCTTCAAAAGAATTGCGAGGAAGCAAACCTATCTACGTCTATAGAGGAAAAAAGGAAATCAATATCAAATAAAAGTAAACAGATTTAGGCGGAGATTTTACAAGTATGGAGTTGGAGTAGACTTCAGAAGGAACTGGAAACCCAATCGTAAACAAGAATCAAATGTTAAAACCCTACTAACAAACAAACGTGTGGAGATCAATCCCACTACCGTATTAAGGGTATTTGTGGCTAGTTACACGTGACCGAGGGGTTAGAAAGTTCAAATCTCACCAGGGTCGATTTGTCAGGAAGGTAATTTCTTGATGTCATTAGCCTAAAGGAAGCGCTCCCAGGATGCAACACCTTTAAAAAGTGCCTGAAAAAACAGACCATGGGTTGAGCCATGCCTTGTGTGTGAAATAGGGTCGGTGATTGTGCTAACAGGAAGTCACAAGTCATCGTGACCGAGGGTTTAAGCGTGCTAGCTTTGTTCAGGCTGTTGATCGCGCAAGATAACGCGCTTTTTCCCAGGCATAGTTGCAGTCTAAACCAAAGGTGGGCTATGTGGATGTTGAACAAACACATATGTGCCTGGGCAGGCGTCTGCAATGGGGATTAGCTAGCCAGTCTAGTAGACTGGCACCCTCGGTTAACTCATTACCTGCCATGAACCCTATTTGGGGATCTGTTAAAATTAAACTCACTACATGTTATTCCTTGTATTTACATTGAATTGCTTACATACATTGCATTTGCAGAGGTATATTTTACAACACTTAGCCTTTAAAGTTTTTATTATTAGCCGTAAGAAGACACTTTCTGTTGTAATTTTACATTTCACGAGTAGAGAAATAATGACTATTTTGAAAAGTATTTTTCATTATTTCTAATCAATATTATTTTTTGATGTTTTATACACATATATATTTGATGTTCTAGTTTCTATAAAAACGACAATGGTAACTACTGAAATTAAACAAAAGGAATAAATAAACTCCTAAGACACCTGTCTGGGCCAAAAATGCACATAAAAAAATTTGGCAGTTAATGGGTTAAGAATGGTTTACATTTTTCTTTATACCATCATTCATTAGGACCAGATTTCTGTTGCTTCAGGTTTCTTCGTCATCTTTGAACAGGTTGTCCAGCATTCACAGAGACAGTTTTCTTTTCTTTATTTCTAACGAAAATTGCTTGTTTTTAACATTTTGCTTAAATTTTGGTAGGCATCAATTCAAAAGAGTCATCGGATTTTGGCGTCGCACTTTCCGTCCTCTGTTAAAAAAAAAATCCCAGATATTTAAATTGTTGTACTTGCTACATTTTGGTATCTCTAATCTGATTTGTAATTTGAATCGTGGGCTGTTCTCAAGCCAAAACTCTACACCCGCTAATTTGACCATATATTATAACTAACTCGCAACATTGAGGAAGTTATAAATCCAAGAATAAAGTTCAAAAATGTCTCCGTCTTGAATTTCACATATACACAGAACCTAAATAACAGAATTACTATTTTAGACGTATTCATTCAGATGGATTGTGGAAACGTTAGAAACTTCATCTAAGAAAAAAAAATACAACCAAATTAAACACACGCCTATTTAACTAAGATATCGAATGACCACACCCATAAAACATACCCCTCTTAAATAATTTAATAAATAGAACACATTTAATAAGCACACAAAAATTCGACACAAAATAAAAAACAAAAAATGGCAATAATTTCCCAAACTACATAAGTAAACCTGGTTCCTAGGCCTCATGAATTTAAACGTCCTACAAGGCTGGCATCCCGTTCCCACCCCTTCACCGTTGAAACTGTTAGATGTAGACATCTCTTCTACTCCAATAGCTTCATATCTCGCACCTCACGCCTATGGAACTCCCTTCCTCATTCCTGTTTCCCTGATGACTAGGATCTCCAACTATTCAAGTGTAACGTCAATCGACATCTCCAGTTGCCTTGATCTATCCTCTATCCTTTTCCACATCCTTTCCTCTATCACTCCTATCTGCTCTTCCTTCAAACCTTCTGTAACCCCTTGCGTGCTAGTGGCTTCCAGTCTTGCTTGGGTTGATAAGCTTAAAAAAATAATATATATATATATATATACCGTCTATACACGCGTATCATGCGACCTTTGAAGACCTAATTTTGATGCTAATTTGATTACAGTCAATAGATATATAGTTTGGTCAACGGCGTAGTCAGAGCCAGCAGTACATACGCTAATTTTATATCTCTCGTATCATGCGACCCCCTTGAAATTAGCTTCAATAAGTAGGTCTTCAAAAGTCGCATGATCTGCGAGTATATACGGTAAATATTTATATACACAGTATATATATATACACAACAAAATATATTCAAAACGAATTTAAATTGATTGGAATTACCATATATACTCACGTATCATGCGACCTTTGAAGACCTAATTTTAAATCTAATTTGACTGCAGTAAATTAATATACAGTTTGGTCAACGGCGTAGTCATGGCCAGCAGATCATACACTAATCTTATCTCTCGTATATAATGCAACCCCCTTAAAATTAACTTCAAAATTAGGCCTTCAAAAGTCGCCTTATACACGGGTATATACGGTATATATAACTAACCAATCTATAAGAATATTTTTTGGAAGTTACTAAAATCCTGTCTAGCTTATAGAAATGGATAGCATATACAGTGATCAAGAAATGGGAGATGAGTTTAACACTAAAGTATAATACAAAACTGATCCCTCAATTTATATCATCCTTTTATTTGATTACCTATAAGAGTGTTTTGGAATTTCATCTATGAATCTACTATGGCCAAGAAATAGGGGATGAGATTAATTCTAAAGAACAATGCAAAACTCATCCCCCATTTCTTGGTCACTGCTATCCGTTTCTATAAGCTAGACTAGATTTAAGTAACTTCCAAAAAATATTCTTATAGATTGGTTTGTTATATATACCATATATACACGTGTATAAGGCGACAATTTTGAAGCTAATTTTAAAGGGGTCACATTATACACGAGATATAAAATTAGTGGATGTACTGCTAGCTCTGACTACGCCGTTGACCAAACTATATAGCTACTGACTGCAATCAAATTAGCTTCAAAATTAGGTCTTCAATGGTCACATGATACGCGAGTATAGACGGTATATTGTTTACTTATGTAGTTTGTGAAATTATTGCCATTTTTTGTTTTTTATTTTATTTCGAAATTTTGTGTGCTTATTAAATGTGCTCTATTTATTAAATTATTTAAGAAGGGTATATTTTATGGGTGTGGCCATTCGATTTCTTAGTTAAATAGGCGTTTGTTTAATTTGGTTGTATTTTTTTTCTTAGATAGGGGTTCTAACGTTCCCACAATCCATGTCAATGAATATGTCTAAAATAGTAATTCTGTTATTTAGGTTCTGTCCACATGGAAAATTAAAGACGGAGATATTTTTTAACTTTCTTCTTGGTTTATATCTTATACTAGCAGCATGGCCCGGCGTTGCCCGTGCTTGATTAAAAAATCGTACGACTCATACAGCAATCGCTATCACTTGACTTAAAATATTTTTGCCCTTCCTTGCCTTTAAAGGAGTGCCCTTTGCCGTGCTGATGTTGCTACATGCCTTACTTCTTGCCTATCTCACACTGCGAATTTTTTCTAAGTTCTATACTAAACATTAAATCTGTTACGAAAAAAGAACTAAACAAAATGAACACAAAACGATCAGCTTTAAAAAAGGACTCGTAACTGGAAAAACCGAATGAAAAAAGAATGTTAACAACAAATACTTTTTCACACCCAACCCAGTTCTGCGGAATCAGAATCAACGTTGAGTTTAGGCAAGCAAATTAGCCAATTGGAGTAAAGTGACATGCAGATTTAAATTTTTCCCACTTGTGACGAATGCAGCTATCGATTTTTTTTGCATGCTAGCATGCTATTTAACATTCGTGTCAGTCAGCTGTTGGCTCTCACGCTGGCCAATAGAATCTTCCTGCCTATTCGTGGCAGCCAGCTATAGGCTCTCACTCTGGCCAGTAGAAAATGGCCGCAAACTACATGAAAACTGCCGTAGAAGCATGAAAAAATTGATTATTTCCACTATCGATGTGAGTTGGGAAATACAACGTCGGTCTTGGCCTTCTAGCTAAGTTGGAGCATGTGCATGTAAATTTTGGGGCAAATCTGTCGAAAATTGCGACCGTGCATTCATTACACACACACACGTACACACACACACACACACACACACACACACACACACACACACACACACACACACACACACACACATCCTGCCTTTTATAGATAGAGATATTCTTATAGATTGGTTTGTTATATATACTGTATATACAGGCGTATCAAGAGATATTTGACATCCGTTTGAGAATGGAGATATTTAACCCGTTGAGCTCTGCGTTCCTGACTAATTTTAACCCTTCTGCCTGAGCTTCTGAGTCAAAATTCACAAATAATGGGTACTCAATGTTTCACGGTAGATATAAAATTAGTTACAAGTGTTTACCCACCGTTCAACCGGTGACTGTGTATTAAGTAATTTTTTCTCTACCACCGGTAAAGTGGGGTCAAATGGTTAAGAAGATAATTAAGAACTTGATTCGAGTTCTCTTGTTAATTTTTTGATTTTTCATTTGAAACCGGTTTACCCGTTCTGTTTTTGACGCTTCCATCCCATTACGACATTTCCCAACTTTTTGACATCAACATAATATATGACGGCCTCTTCCTCAAAACATGTCACTCGTAAAAAAGGCTACAGTCCTTGATAAAATGCCACTTTTATTTAGAAGGGGTCGTTCTTGGTTAGAGTGACAAATTAACTCTATTTGCCTGCAAATTACCAATAATACATCTAAAATAGTAATTTTGTTATTTATGTTCTGTCCGTATGTGAAATTCAAGAGAGAGACATTTTAAAACTTCCTTCTTGGATTTATAACTTTATTTGGAGCGAGAGCAGATAGGAGTGTTAGAGGAAAGGATGTGGAGAAGGATAGAGGATAGATCAAGGCAACTGGAGATGTCGATTGACGTTACACATGAATAGTTGGAGACCATAGTCATCAGGGAAACAGGAATGAGGAAGGGAGTTCCATAGGCGTGAGGTGCGAGATATGAAGCTATTGGAGTAGAAGAGACGTCTACATTGAACAGTTTCAACAGTGAAAGGGTGGGAACAGGAAGCCAGCCTCGTAGGATGCTTGAATTCATGGAGCCTGGGAACCAGCGATAGCAGTTCATCGGAGCATTTACCATGGAAGTATTTATAAAAGAGACAGAGAGAGGCGACGGTGTGTCTGTGAGAGAGAGACTGCAGACGAGAAGCCAGATCAGGGCCAATTACATTGCATACCCATCTCTGGATCTTATCAAGAACCTTGAGGCAAACAGAAGGGGCTCCAGACCATATATGGCAGCAATACTCCATGCAAGGGCGGATGGTTGATTTGTAAATTTGGAGGAACGATTTAGGGGAGAAGAATGTAATGCTTCATGGTAGATATAAAAATAGTTACAAGTGTTTACCCACTGTTCCACTAGTGGCTGGGCATTGCGTCATTTTTCTCTACCACCGGTAAAGTGGGGGTCAGTGCTCAAAGTGTTAAGCATGTCTTTAAGTGAAATTCCTTAACCCTCTGAGGCCTGCGTTCCTGAACAATTTTACCCCTTCCTCCTGGGCTCCTGAGTCAAAATTCGCAAATAATTGGTATGTAATATTTCACGGTAGATATAAAAATAGTTACAAGTGTTTACCCACTGTTTACCTAGTGGCTGGGCATTAAGTCATTTTTCTCTAACATCAGTAAAGTGGAGTGAAAGAGTTAAGAAGATAATTAAGAACTTGATTCGAGTTTTCTTGTTAATATTTTGATTTTTAATATTCGGTAAACTACGCCTAGCTTGATTTTGAAACCGGTTTACCCGTTCTGTTTTTGACAGTTGCATTCCATTACGCCAATTCCAAACTTTTTGACATCAACATAATATATGACGGCCTTTTTCCCCAAAACATGTCACTCGTAAAAAAGGCTACAGTCCTTGACAAAATGCCACTTTCATTTAGAAGGGGTGGTTCTTGGTTAGAGTGACAAATTAACTCTATTTGCCTGCAAATTACTCTCCCCTTGAGTAGGGAGTTGAGAAGACGGCTGGTCAGTTGGGCGACAGAAGTACGTGCTTGCTTCTGCATAATTTATAACACAAACTCAGCTTTGTGGGATTCCTGCTGACAGACTGGAAAGGAGAAAAAGAACCACCATTTTATGATTGTGATTAGAGTGGCATTTTTTGAGGCATGAAGCGAATAAAGAATAAGAAGGAGTAGCGTCATGGCATAGAGTAGCCAAAAGAAAGAAAACATCAAATGAAACTAAATAAAATAATCTGGAAGTTCAAAGTCTGGTCTGTACTGAGATATCTAATCAAGATATCAAGAGTGCCGGGTGTCCAAAACAAGTATCACCTTATAAAATGCTCGAGGGCAACTCAAGGTAGAGATTGGCTGATTGGTTGAATTTGTTTAGCGAGGAATCAACAACTATATGGATTATTTCATGTCGAAATCTAAATATTTTGTACGTAATTTTATGCTTTCAACAACAGATATTTTATGAATAAATTCATATTTTCAAGGCAAATGCATGGATCTTTTTGGATATATAATTTGTAGATCATAAAATTATTGGTAATATCTTCCTTAAATATATTGCTGCGAATTTTGATGCAAAAGTGTATTTTTTAAAGCATTTCACGCCAAGCAAGGCGAGAGTGCCACTATCAGGCAAGCGGTTACAGAGAGTGAAAGCAAGAATAAAGAGGGAGGGGTTACAGAGAGTGGGAGCAAGAGTAAAGAAGGGTGTTTGAGGAAAGGATATAGAGAAGGACGGGCATCAAGATCAAGGCATCATAAGATGTCGATTGACATTACATTTGAATATTTGAAGATTATAGCTATCAGGGAAACAAGTAGGAGGAAGAGAGTTCCACTGTCGAGAAGAACAGGAGAAGCTTTTGAGGTACAAGAGGCAGTTACATTTAAATGTTTTGACAGCGAAAGGGTGGGACTGAGATGCCAGCCTAATAGCACCTGCACACAAATTTATTAGGGAGAAACTAGTGATTAAAGCACTTTTTTTTAATACATTTTAAAAATGTTATTGTTGAACTGATATGTTTATTTTTCATAATAAATATTGTTTAAAAAACGCCTGATAATGATGCACCAGCCTAATATTTTGTACTTAATTTTATACTTTCAGACTAAAGGTATTTTTTTTTTAGATATATAATTTGTAGATCATAAAATACATTTTTGGCAATTTTACAATAAAAATCTATTTTTATATTTTTGTGTCATTTTGTTATAAAATGTATTGTTCATTTTGCTAGAAAAATGTATTATTTTTCATTTTGACATAAAATGTATTGTTGCTCATTTTGCTAGAAAAATGTATTGTTGCTCATTTTGCTAGAAAAAAATTATTGTTGTTCATTTTGCTAGAAAAATTTATTGTTGCTCATTTTGATGGAAATAAGTATTGTTCATTTTGCTATAAAAATGTATTGTTCATTTTGCTAGAAGGATGTATTGTTGTTCATTTTGCTAGAAAAACGTATTATTGTTCATCTTGCTAGAAAAATGTATTGTTGCTCATCTTGCTAGTAAAAATGTATTGTTGCTCATCTTGCTATAAAAATGTATTTTGCTAGAAAAATATATTATTGTTCATTTTGCTAGAAAAATGTATTGTTGCTTATTTTTCTAGAAAATGCATTGTTGTTAATTTTGCTAGAAAAATATATTATTGTTCATTTTGCTAGAAAAATGTATTGTTGCTTATTTTTCTAGAAAATGCATTGTTGTTAATTTTGCTAGAAAAATGTATTGTTTCTCATTTTGCTAGAAAAATGTATTGTTGCTTATTTTGCTAGAAAAATGCATTGTTGTTAATTTTGCTAGAAAAATGTATTGTTGCTCATCTTGCTAGAAAAATGTATTGTTGCTTATTTTGCTAGAAAAATGCATTGTTGTTAATTTTGCTAGAAAAATGTATTGTTTCTCATTTTGCTAGAAAAAACTATTGGTGTTCATTTTGCTATGAAAATGTATTGTTCATTTTGCTAGAAATATGTATTGTTATTCATTTTGCTAGAAAAATGTATTATTGTTCATCTTCCTAGAAAAATGTATTGTTGCTCATCTTGCTAGAAATATGTATTGTTGCTTATTTTGCCAGAAAAATTTATTGTTGCTCATTTTGCTAGAAAAATGTATTATTGTTCATTTTGCTAGGAAAATGTATTGTTCATTTTGCTAGAAAAATGTATTGTTCATTTTGCTAGAAAAATGTATGGATGTTCCTTTTGCTAGAAAAATGTATCATTCATTTTGCTAGAAAAAATATATTGTTTCTCATTTTGCTATAAAATGTACAGCTGGTAATTCTATAAAAAGTATTGTTGCTCATCTTGCTAGAAAAATGTATTGTTGTTAATTTTGTTAGAAAAATACACTTTTTTCTCATTTTGCTATAAAATGTATAACTGGTAATTTTATAAAATGTATTGTAGCTATTTTTGATGGGATCCTAACAAATGCTACTACCGCAGGTTAAGGTTGACCTGGGAAGTACAGCAGTCAAGACATGCTTCCACGCTCCTCGAAACCTCCAATCTCCCAAGAGGCCTTGCTACCGGATGTAATTCATCGTCATACAAGCTATAGTCAAAATGGTAATACTAAATATGGCGTGTGATACGAATGGAAGAAAAGGTAGGAGGAAATTATAAGGAAAAGGCGAAATGATAAAGATTGACAAATGGAATGTTCAGTGACGTATCCAAACGAGAAACGCTACCACAAAGTGGCAGTCCTTCGTAAAAAGATGAGTGGAACTTTCTTCTCGCGTTTGAAATATGGAGGAAATGAGCGTGATTCGACTCGGTAGAGGTGTTCGTGTGTCTTCGAGCTGTGAATGCCTGAGATGTTGCAACTAAAGAATTCGGCTTATCTGAAAAATTGTGTTCGAAATAGCGATAGATTAGTGTAGAGGACCGGGGTTTGAATATGAGGATGAGAGGAGAGAGATATCTCTGGGTTACGATTTCCCGCTGGCCGGTTCAGCTACATAGGAATGTTGGACCTTAATGGAGTCCAATGAAGATAAAGAAAACAAACAAGACCGATATACATGTATGCAAACAAATATATATTAATAACAAACATTAATACACGAAGACATGAAATGTTACAGAGTGTTTGTATGGAAAAGTTATTGTGTGTGTTGAGTGTCCGTACGAACGCGTATTTTGTTTTTTTTGCGTGTTCCCAGAATATGGGAAACGCTGTATGTGTGAGAGGTCACATATTGGTGTAAGTGAAAAAGAGAAAGTTTTTTTTACCTCGCCTCACGCGCGAGATTGCTGCCCGAGGCCTGGGTCGAGAAAGCTGGCCGCACGTGTGCGTAAGCCGTAAATAAAGAGGAAGAGGCGAAAGGTCAGCCAGTATTTATACTCGTGGGAGAGAGAGACCCCTGTTGAAGGATTAAGGAAATGAGGAGGAGCTAACTGCGACATTAGTTTGTAAGATGGCATGGAGGAAAAAGGCTGAAGAGTATAAAATAAGTTTTCAGACACAAGATGGCGTAGACGTTGATGAAGTCTATCAAAGATGGAAATTGAAGACTGGACAGCTTCAGCCCGGATTTACCATTTTTGACGCCTCTAAATATAAAGCATGGCAGAAGGTATCAATTACTTCCTGGAACGAGAGAATCCATTTTGGGTACCTTCAACAGTGGATCTTATATATTAGTTCCACTAGAGATTGAGTGTAAAATTTCAAATCGTTGAGGCGACCTCTGGTCATTTTTTAAATTAGCCTAAAACGTAGTTACTATGAACTATAAATAAGAGAACATTATTATACAAGGGTAGAGACATTTTTTATTAGAAATTGTATTATGACAAAAAGAAAAAAATCATAATTAAATTTTGCTTTCGCCAAAATATCCTTCTTTAGTCTTGATTACTGCATCACAAATTTTTGGCATCCGTTGCGAAGGTTTCTCAAAGTATCTCTATATATAATACGCTACATATTCATATATATAATACGCCACACGCACACGGACACATATAGCTTTTTTTGCCTCACCTGACTCTTCAATAAAATTTTTTACATTATTTTCCCAACAGATTAGAAATTTACCATGACTTGAATTTCACTTTTCTAAAATTTTGTTTTTAATGTTCTGGCATATTTTTCTTTTAAAGAAAAATAAAAGTTAAAAATAAAAAAAGGGAATTTTATTAAAATCTTTATTTTTAAAAAAAATGGATGCTTTAGAAATTTTATTTTCTCAACTGAGGGGCAATGTGCAGAATTTTGACATGAGACGCTCAGAAGTGAAAACCCCATTCATGTCCACCCGAAAAAAAGCTTCCGCGTCGACAAACTACAAAGTGACCTCTCCAAACAACGGCGACACACTTCAAAGTAAGAACTAAATTCTAATTGATCTTTCTGTGTGTAACAAGCCCCTTTCTTTTACAGACTCTGAAATTACAGATTGAATTTACCAACTGTCTCAGATCTTCCAAAGTTTACGCAAAAAATATTGTACTTTGGGAAGGAACTTTGCAGTAAAAAAAATTGGTTTTAAATATATAGCATTTATTAGGATAATATACGGATATCTTTCCTAAGGTGTTTATAAATTTTACACTGTTCAGTTATTAAGATGAACAATGAACTATTTAAAATTAGAGAATTGTACTTGGATTAAACGAAAATTACTTACAATATAATACATATTACTTATAATACATTCCTTCTTGCCGATAATTTTAACGGCACTGGGACACTAGTAAATTTAATAATTGATTCCATTCTTTTTTTTCAATAATCTAAGAAGTCTTTTTCATTTTTTTTCATTTCTCTTTCAAGTTCATCCCAAAATTCTGGGGGTGGCTTCAACCTTTTGGACTGTAGTGTAACTTCAAAGCATACAGCTTTTTTCGGAATAAATCCATTCATCGTGACTAGAGCAGAAAGATTTGTTTAATACACGCCGACAAGTGTAACGTGCCCAAGGAAAGGTGGCCTCTCTACAGTAGTAATAGTCTGTCAGACAACGCATTGCTCTACAGCTAGATACCCAAAAGAGAAGCTAGAATATGAACTATGTCTCTGGAACAAGGGAGTAAATGGTGGCCGCTAGCAAGGCTTGAAATCATTTCAGTAATTTGGGCTTTTAAAAACAGCTAAAGGCTCCAAATGTGTAGGGCATACTGTGGAGTGTAATAAACTGAGTTAATGAGCTTTAGCTGGGTGGATTCTACTAAGTCAACCATAGTTCAACTGTTATGTAATAGTAATCCTCTTATATGGCAGTCAATGTTGGGCAGTTCCCTTACAGTACCTAGGGGCGGTCACCACAGATCACAGATGAAAGAGTAGCCAAAAGTAAGAAGACATATGCAAACAAAATAACTAAAATAGTCGGAAGCTCGACATCTCTGTCTGTACTGAATAAGTCTGGCACAAGGTCGTATGTGAAGGGTGCTCAATAAGAATCTACAAGTCTAGCTACAAGGTTGTATGTGAAGGGTTCTCGGTTAGAATCCATACGGAAACAACAATAATCGCATCAGTGAGTAGCTATTTAAAAACATTTTTCGCAATATTAAATTTTTAAATAGATTTTACTAATAAAAAAATTACTGAAAACAGAGTGTTACAGTCGAAATATTAATGGTGAGTGTAGTTTCCAATATGAATCCCATTAGATCCATAAGGACCTTTGGTATTTTTAAATGCGAATCACGTGATCCAAATATCAAATATAGTCCCACACCGTGAAGTACTGATTGACAAGATAGACTTACTGTTGATATAACAAAGAGTTCTTCCTTCCCTAGGTGCGCCAAATCGTTTGTCTTGTGAGCGATCAAAATAAGCCTGATAACTATGAGAAAGGAAGTTTAATTCCTTCATGAAACGTTAATGTCTTTCATTAATTCTTTATTTCCAATGTTTATTTGTATATTGACAAGACCCGAGATCGGAAATACGATGTTTTCTTGAATGAAATTACCCTAGGACCCTTTCGTTGTGTTTGTATTTTTGTATTTTTTTTTAGCCGTAGCTATACGGCGTCACCTCACGGCTCAGTGGAGGTTGTGACAAGCGTCCAGGCGTTTCATTGATTCTTTTTTGTCCGTCCTTTCGACTGTCAGACATTGTTGCCTCTCTTGTTGAAAGAACTCTTCCGAATCACACGGATGATCGAAGTCGTTAGCCACGAGGAAAAATGGTGAGACGAGAAAAATGATTAGATAGAATGGAAAATAAAGAATGAAGGAGAAGTGTTAAAGGCAAGAGAAGAGGAATTATGTAAAGGTGTGAGATTGAAATCTTGGGAAAGAAAGAACGAAAGAAAGAAATAGGAATAGAAATGTCGAAAATGTGAAAGAGGAAGAAAGAAAGAAAGAAAGAAAGAAAGAAAAAGAAAGAAATGGAAAAAGTCGAATATGAGAAAGAGGACGAAAGAAAGAAAGAAAGAAAGATAGAAAGAAAGAAATAGAAATAGAAATAGAAAAGTCGAATATGAGAAAGAGGACGAAAGAAAGAAAGAAAGAAAGAAAGAAAGATAGAAAGAAAGAAATAGAAATAGAAAAGTCGAAGATGAGAAAGAGGACGTAATAAGGAAAGAAAGAAATACAAAAGTCGAATATGAGAAAGAGGACGAAAGAAAGAAAGAAAGAAATAAAAAAGTCGAATATGAGAAAGAGGACGACAGAAAGAAAGAAAGAAAGAAAGAAAGATAGAAAGAAAGAAATAGAAATAGAAAAGTCGAAGATGAGAAAGAGGACGAAAGAAAGAAAGAAAGAAAGATAGAAAGAAAGAAATAGAAATACAAAAGTCGAATATGAGAAAGAGGACGAAAGAATGAAAGAAAAAAGAAAGAAAGACATAAAAGTAAAAAAGTTGAAAATGAGAAAGTGCCCTTCTAAAGAATTAACTGGCGTTTCAATCAGCTGTTTCGTAGCAAGAAATATAACCAAAATTTATTCTTTAAAAAAAGGAATATGCTTAACAAAAACAGTATTTAGCCACAGACAGATTTTTGCCACATTAATAAATTATTTTTATTTAAACGACCACAAAAATGTGAGAGACTATCAGATTTTGGTGTAAAGTAATTCATAAAGAACACAACCAATCGTACTTTTACATTTTCTCGAAACTTATCTGAAAATAATTAAGTTTTTTTTATGAGTGACAAAAAGAATAGTTTCTTCTATTAATGACCATACAGTCTCAGGGCAACGAGGAGGAGGTGCTGCCCGAAAAGTAGATCTCCAGCTATGCCATCGAAATTTCAGAGAGACATGTTCGAACAGAAAAGAATGATGAATTGTTGATTACCAAATGACTTTTACACGTAGACCATGCTGAATACAAGATGACTGCCAGATATATACCAGATGACTCTCTATGTTGGCTACCAAAGTAGTAGTTTCAAAATCTTATGAATACCTACCGCATAAGTAGCAGATGCAAAGTATGATGACTTGAATATATACCATGACAAATACCAAGAGCAACAGCGAAATTATAATGCCTACCAGATGATGACCAGATGTTAACCATATCAATTACCAGCTGAAGTAGCCGATTAAGTGGAATGATGAATAACAAATGACTACCAGATGCAAGTCATGACGACAATCAGATGTCTACGAGTTGCTTACCATGACGGCAACCAAATGACTACCAGATGCTTACCATGAAGACAGCCAGTTGATTACCAGATTAATATCATGACGACAGTCAGATGATTCCCAGATGCTTAACATGACAACCAGATTATCGACATATGCTTAACATAACGACAACCAGATGATTACCAGATGCTTACCATGTCGACAACCATATGATTACCAGATGATTAACATGACGACCACCAGATGATTACCAGATGCTTAATTTGACGACAACCAGATGATTACCAGATGGTTAATTTGACAACCAGATGATTACTAGTTGCTTAGTATGACGACAACCAGATGATTAGGAGATGATTAACTTGACGACAATCAGATGATTACCAGATACTTATCATGACGACAGTCAGATGATTACCAGATGCTTAACATGACAACCAGATGTCCACCAGATGCTTAACATAACGACCACCAGATGTTTTACCAGATGCAGGCTTGACGACAATCAGATGACAGACAGAATGCTTACCATGACGAAAAGCAGATGATTGGCAGATGCTTAATTTGACGACACCCAGAGGACTACCAGATGATTACCATGACGACAATCAGATGATTACCAGATGCTTAAGTTGAGGACAAACAGATCATACCAGATGCTAAAGCTTGACGGCAAACAATTGACTACCAGCATGCTTACCATGACGACAACCAGATGATTACCAGATGATTACCAGATGCTTAATTTGACGGAAACCAGATGATTACCAGATGCAGGCTTGACGACAAACAGATGACTACCAGATGCTTACCATGACGACAATCAGATGATTACCAGATGCTTAATTTGAAGAAAACAAGATGACTACCAAAATGCTTACCATGACGACAACCAGATGATTACCAGATGCTTAATTTGACGAGAACCAGATGATTACCAGATGCTTAATTTCACGACAACCAGATAATTATCTGACGCTAGGCTTGACGACAACCAGATGAATACCAGAATGCTTACCAGATGCTTAACATGATGACCAACAGATGATTACCAGATGCTTAATTTGAAGACAACCAGATGATTGACAGATGCTTAATTTGACGACAACCTGTGAATTATGAGATGCTAGGCTTGACGACAACTAGATGACCATGAAAATGCTTACCAGATGCTTAACATGACGACTATCAGATGATTACTAGATGCTTAATTTGACGACAACCAGATGATTATCAGATGCTAGTCTTGACAACAACCATATGACTACCAGAATGCTTACCAGATGCATAACATGACGACCACCAGATGACTACCAGATGCTTAATTCAACCACCACCAGATGATTACTAGATGCTTAATTTGATGACAACCAGATGATTATAAGATTCTAAGCTTGATGACAACGAGATAAATACTAGAATGATTACCAGATGCTTACCATGATGACAACCAGATGCTTACCAGATGCATAACATGACGACCACCAGATGATCACCAGATGCTTAAGTTGAGGACAAACAGATCATACCAGATGCTTAGCTTGACGGCAAACAATTGACTACCAGCATGCTTACCATGACGACAACCAGATGATTACCAGATGATTATCAGATGCTTAATTTGACGGAAACCAGATGATTACCAGATGCAGGCTTGACGACAAACAGATGACTACCAGATGCTTACCATGACGACAATCAGATGATTACCAGATGCTTAATTTGAAGAAAACAAGATGACTACCAGAATGCTTACCATGACGACAACCAGATGATTACCAGATGCTTAATTTGACGACAACCAGATGATTACCAGATGCTTAATTTGACGAGAACCAGATGATTACCAGATGCTTAATTTCACGACAACCAGATGATTATCTGACGCTAGGCTTGACGACAACCAGATGAATACCAGAATGCTTACCAGATTCTTAACATGATGACCAACAGATGATTACCAGATGCTTAATTTGAAGACAACCAGATGATTGACAGATGCTTAATTTGACGACAACCTGTGAATTATGAGATGCTAGGCTTGACGACAACTAGATGACCATGAAAATGCTTACCAGATGCTTAACATGACGACTACCAGATGATTATTAGATGCTTAATTTGACGACAACCAGATGATTATCAGGTGCTAGTCTTGACAACAACCATATGACTACCAGAATGCTTACCAGATGCATAACATGACGACCACCAGATGACTACCAGATGCTTAATTCAACCACCACCAGATGATTACTAGATGCTTAATTTGACGACTACCTGATGATTACTAGATGCTTAATTTGACGATAACCAGATGATTACCAGATGCTAGGCTTGACGACAAACAGATGACTACCAGAATGATTACCAGATGCTTACCATGACAGTCAGATGACAACCAGATGCTTAACATGACGACCACCGAATGATTAACATATGCTTAATTTGACGACTCCGAGATTACTACGAGATGCTTACCATGACGACAATCAGATGATTACCAGATGCTCAATTTGAAGACAACCAGATGATTACCAGATGCTCAATTTGAAGACAACCAGATGATTACCAGATGCTAGGCTTGACGGCAAATAATTGACTACCAGATGCTTAACATGACGACAGGCAGATGATTACCAGATGCTTAACATGACAACCAGATGTTCACCAGGTGCTTACCATGATCACAAGCAGATGATAACCAGTTGCTTAATTTGACGACAACCAGATGATTACTGGATGCTTAATTTGACGACAACCAGATGATTATCAGATGCTAGTCTTGACAACAACCATATGACTACCAGAATGCTTACCAGATGCATAACATGACGACCACCAGATGACTACCAGATGCTTAATTCGACCACCACCAGATGATTACTAGATGCTTAATTTGATGACAACCAGATGATTATAAGATTCTAAGCTTGATGACAACGAGATGAATACCAGAATGATTACGAGATGCTTACCATGACGACAACCAGATGCTTACCAGATGCTTAACATGACGACCACCAAATGATTAACAGATGCTTAATTTGACGACTCCCAGATTACTACGAGATGCTTACCATGGCGAAAATCAGATGATTAACATGCTCAATTTGACGACAACCAGATGATTACCAGATGCTAGGCTTGACGGCAACCAATTGACTACCAGATGCTTAACATGACGACAGGCAGATGATTACCAGATGCTTAACATGACAACCAGATGTTCACCAGGTGCTTACCATGATCACAAGCAGATGATAAACAGTTGCTTAATTTGACAACAAGCATATGATTATCTGATGCTAGGCTTGACGACAACCAGATGACTACCAGAATGCTTACCAGATGCTTAACATGATGACAACCACATGATTACCAGATGCTTAATTTGACGACAACCAGATGATTTCCAGATGCTTAATCTGACGACAACCAGATGATTGCCAGATGCTTAATTTGACGACAACTAGATGATTACCAGATGCTTAATTTGAGGACAAGCAGATGATTACCAGATGCTTAATTTGACGACAACCAGATGATTATCTGATGCTAGGCTTGACGACAACCAGATGACTACCAGAATGCGTACCAGATGCTTAACATAATGACCAACAGATGATTACCAGATGCTTAATTTGACGACAACCAGATGATTGTCAGATGCTTAATTTAACGACAACATGTAAACTATGAGATGCTAGACTTGACGACAATTAGATGACTACCAGAATGCTTACCAGATGCTTAACATGACGACCACCAGATGATTACCAGATGCTTAACATGACGACCGCCAGATTTTTACTAGATGCGTAATTTGACAAGAACCAGATGATTATCAGAGGCTAGGCTTGACGAAAACCAGATGAATACCACAATGCTTAACATGACAACAACCAGATGATTACCAGATGCTTAAACTGACGAAAACCAGATGATTACCAGATGCTTAATTTGACAACCACCATATGATTACCAGATGCTTAACATGACGACAACCAGATGAATACCAGATGCTTAATTTGACGACAACGAGATGATTACTAGATGATTAATTTGACGACAACCAGATGATTATCAGATGCTCGGCATGACGACAATCAGATGACTACCAGAATGCTTACCAGATGCATAACATGACGACCACCAGATGATTACCAGATGTTTAATTTGACCACAACCAGATGATTACTAGATGCTTACTTTAACGATAACCATATGATTATCAGATGCTAGGCTTGACGATAACCAGAGGGACTAGCAGAATGCTTACCAGATGCATAACCTGACGACCACCAGATGATTACCAGATGCTTAATTTGACCACCACCAGATGATTATCAGATTCTACGCTTGACGACTACCAGAATGATTACCAGATGCTAACCATGACGACAGTCAGTTGATTACCAGATTCTTATCATGACGACAGTCAGATTACTACCAGATGCTTAACATGACGACCACCAGATGATTACCAGATGTTTCATTTGACGACAAACCTATGATGACCACATGCTTAATTTGACGACAACCAGATGATTATCAGATGCTAGGGTTGAGGACAACTAGATGACTACGAAAAGGCTTACCAGATCCTTAACATGACAACCACCAGATGATTACCAGATGCTTAATTTGACGACAACCAATTGATTATCAGATACTAGGATTGACAACAACCTGATGACTACCAGAATGCTTACCAGATGCTTAACATGACGACCAGCAGATGATTACCAGATGCTTAACATAACGACCACCAGATGAATACCAGATGCTTAATTTGACGACAACCAGATGATTATTAGATGCTTAATTTGACGACAACCAGGTGATTATCAGATGCTCGGCTTGACGACAACCAGATGACTACCAGAATGCTTACCAGATGCATAACATGACGACCACCAGATGATCACCAGATGTTTAATTTGACCACAACCAGATGATTACTAGATGCTTACTTTGACGATAACCATATGATTATCAGATGCTAGGCTTGACGACAATCAGATGACTAGCAGAATGCTTACCAGATGCATAACCTGACGACCACCAGATGATTACCAGATGCTTAATTTGACCACCACCAGATGATTATCAGATTCTACGCTTGACGACTACCAGAATGATTACCAGATGCTAACCATGACGACAGTCAGTTGATTACCAGATTCTTATCATGACGACAGTCAGATTACTACCAGATGCTTAACATGACGACCATCAGATGATTACCAGATGTTTCATTTGACGACAAACATATGATGACCAGATGCTTAATTTGACGACAACCAGATGATTATCAGATGCTAGGCTTGAGGACAACTAGATGACTACGAGAAGGCTTACCAGATCCTTAACATGACAACCACCAGATGATTACCAGATGCTTAAATTGACGACAACCAATTGATTATCAGATACTAGGATTGACAACAACCTGATGACTACCAGAATGCTTACCAGATGCTTAACATGACGACCACCAGATGATTACCAGATGCTTAACATTACAACCACCAGATGACTACCAGAATGCTTAACATGAAAACAACCAGATGATTACCAGATGCTTAAACTGACGACAACCAGATGATTACCAGATGCTTAATTTTATCACCACCAGATGATTACTAGATGCTTAATTTGACGACAACCAGATGATTATCTGATGCTAGGCTTGATGACAACCTGATGACTACCAGAATGCTTACCAGATGCATAACATGACGACCACCAGATGATTACCAGATGTTTAATTTGACCACAACCAGATCATTACTAGATGCTTACTTTGACGATAACCATATGATTATCAGATGCTAGGCTTGACGACAATCAGATGACTAGCAGAATGCTTACCAGATGCATAACCTGACGACCACAAGATGATTACCAGATGCTCAATTTGACCACCACCAGATGCTTACCAGATGCTTAACATGACGACCACCAGATGATTACCAGATGCTTAATTTGACCACCACCAGATGATTATCAGATTCTACGCTTGACGACTACCAGAATGATTACCAGATGCTAACCATGACGACAGTTAGTTGATTACCAGATTCTTATCATAACGACAGTCAGATTACTACCAGATGCTTAACATGACGACCACCGGATGATTACCAGATGTTTCATTTGACGACAACCAGATGATTATCAGATGCTAGGCTTGAGGACAACTAGATGACTACGAGAAGGCTTACCAGATCCTTAACATGACAACCACCAGATGATTACCAGATGCTTAAATTGACGACAACCAGTTGATTATCAGATACTATGATTGACGACAACCAGATGACTACCAGAATGCTTACCAGATGCTTAACATTACAACCACCAGATGATTACCAGATGCTTAATTTGACGACAACCAGATGCTTATTTTGACGACAACCAGATGAGTATCAGATGCTAGGCTTGACGAAAACCAGATGGCTACCAGAATGCTTACCAGATGCTTACCATGACGACAACCAAATGATTACCAGATGCTTAACATGACGACCACCAGATGTTTACCAGATGCTTAATTTGACGAAAACCAGATGATTACCAGATGCTTAGCATGACGACAACCAGATGATTATCAGACGCTAGGCTTGAGGAAAGCCAGATGACTACCAGAATGCTTACCATGACGACAACCAGATGATTACCGGATGCTTAACATGACGACCACCAGATGATTACCAGATGCTTAACATGACGACCACCAGATGATTACCAGATGCTTAATTTGACGTCAATCAGATGATTACCAGATGCTTAATTTGACAACAACCACATGATTATCAGATGCTAGTCTTGACGACAACCAGATGACTACCAGAATCCTTACCAGATGGTTAACATGACGACTACAAGATGATTACCAGATGCTTAATTTGTCGACAACCAGATGATTACTAGATGCTTAATTTGACGACAACCAGATGATTATCTGATGTTAGGCTTGACGACAACCAGATGACTACCAGAATGATTACCAGATGCTTATCATGACGACAACCACTTGATAAAACAGATGCTTAATTTGTCGACAACTAGATGATTACTAGATGCTTGCCATGACGACAACCAGATGCTAAGCATGGTGGCGGGTAATAGTTTTAAAACACGATGAATGTCATATATTTTCCAGGTGCAAAATTTGACCAGATGTTTAGCAGTTAACCATCAGATGCTAACCATTATAACTGCCAGATGAGTAGCAAACTCAAACCCTGATATCTACCAGATGACTACCAGACGCAAACATTGATGAATACCAAATGACAGACACAAAAACTAAGGACTGGTAATGTATTATAGCCATGTCGACTTGAAAAGGATTGAATACAAAATAAGCTACAGATGCAAATTATGATGAGTAACGGGTGGCTAATATAGCAGCTATGAACATCACATAAGTGATAAATATAAACTGTGAGGCTGAAAATATAGACTCTCAGGGGATTATGAATATAATTTAATTTACAGATCCAAACAAGGATGGTTACCACATTTCTGCTAGATTTTAACCATGACGCCTGTTACATGGACAACATCATGAAATATGAAAAATAAAGATTACCATATGACTTCTAGAGTTTATCACGACTGTCAGAGGAATAAGAGATGCAACGATGACTACCAAATGACTGCCAGATGCTAAGGATATGAGTATCAGATGAGTAGCTGATGTCAACTCTGATGAATTGCAAAATGCAAATCATGACGCCCATCCAAATTTTTAGATGCCACAAAATTCGATCTGCCTCGTCAGTCATGTAGTGAAAGATACATGATCGCCTATGCGTGTATCTGAGAAGAGGATTCATACCTTTCCCGAGAGTATTAGCACGTAATCAGTAAGTAAGGTTGCCATTTATTTCTGTGGCAGACTATTTACACTTTGCTGGGGGAGGGGAGAAGAAGAGGATTCATACCTTTCGAGAATATTAGCACGTAATTGAATGTAATGGATCCTACACGAATTCGAACTCGACGCCCTGATTCTTCAAGCCGAGCCGTTATCCATTACCCCACCGTACCTCCTGCACTTAATACACAAACATATGAACTTCAATAATAAAAGTTAATTTCTTTTGAATAATCAGTCAGAATAGTCAGTTATATTCCATGCGTGATACATGCATAGGCGATCATGTATCTTTCACTATATGACTGACGAGACAGATTTTTCCCGGAGTAGGTTGCCATTTATTTCTGATGTATACTAGTTGCTATACCCATTTCTGGGGGGGGGGGTAGAAGAGGATTTATACCTTTCCCAATGGTATTAGCACGTCAGGGAATGTAATGTAACCGACTGGAATTCGAAATCAAATCCCCGATTCCTCAATCCGAGCCACTATTACTCCACCGTGCCACCTTCAGTATATAACAGATGCACAATATAACTGGCAGATGTTAATACTAGCCCTTACCTAACTAATTGTTGACTGACAGATGCTAACCATCTGGTAGTCGCAATAAATTCAGATTAACAGAGACTAACCATGTTGATTACAATAAATGCTACATGCTAGATGACTGCCAGATGTAAAACAATTTGATTACTTCATGAGTTACACTGACTATCAGATTACTTCCAGATGTGAATCCTATTCACTTGTGTAGAAGACACAATTTTTAAAGCTGATTAACAGATTATATTGATTTCCTGATTAGAAAAAGAACCAAACTGTGCTGTCAACCAGATCATTAACGGATGCTAAACTAAGGACCACATATGTTGGAGACGCAATAAATATCGAAATCCAGATGATTGCTAGATGTCAATCATGTCGATTAAACCATGATAACAGAAATAAACATTATCTCACTACCAGATGTATAACAAAAACAAACATGCTGACAAATTTCTGCCAGATGTTAAAAAGACGATAATAAAAACTGATGATTAAACATGATGCCAGATCTACATGATTGTTATGTGTTGCACTTCGCTTTGTCTGAACTTACTCTTCAAGTTTCAAAAGCAAACAATTTGAAGTACAAGATGACTTGAAGATGGTGAAAATAATATATGCTAAAAATGTAGCCAACTAGATGATTAGATGACGGAATAAATGATGACTACCAGATGACTAAGTAATGCTAAACATTTTGCCTACCAGATGTGTAGAAGACGCAATAAATGATGACTACAAGATGACTAAGAAATGCAAAGCATTTCACAAAGCAGATGTGTAGAAGACGCAATAAATGTTGACTGCCAGATGACTTAGTAATGCTAATCATTTTGCTTACAAGATGTGTAGAAGATGCAATGAATGATCACTACCAGATGACTAAGTAATGCTAAACATTTTGCCTACCTGATGTGTAGAAGACACAATAAATGATGACTACCAGATTGCTAAGAAATGCTAAACATGTTGCTTACTAGATGTGTAGAAGACGCAATAAATGATGACTGCCACATGACTAATAAATGCAAAACATGTTGCTTACCTGATGTGTAGAAGACGCAATAAATGATGACTACCAGATGACTAATAAATGCTAAACATGTTGCCTACCAGATGTGTTGAAGACGCAATAAATGATGAATACCAGATGACTAATAAATGTTAAACATGTTGCTTACCAGATGTGTAAAAGACGCAATAAATGATTAGAACCAGATGACTAATAAATGCTAAACATGTTGCCTACCAGATGTGTTGAAGACTCAATAAATGATGACTACCAGATGACTAAGTAATGCTAAACATGTTGCCTACCAGACGTGTTGAAGACGCAATAAATGATGACTAACAGATGACTAAGAAATGCTAAACATGTTGCTTGCCAGATGTGTAGAAAACGCAATAAATGATGAATACCAGATGACTAAGAAATGCAAAACGTGTTGCCTACCAGATGTGTTGAAGACGCAATAAATGATGACTACCAGATGACTTATAAATGCTAAACATGTTGTTGACCAGATGTGTAGAATAAGCCATAAATGATGACTAAGAAATGCTAAACATGCTGCTTACAAGATGTGTAGAAGACGCAATAAATGATGACTACCAGATGACTAATAAATGTTAAACATGTTGCTTACCAGATGTGTAGAAGACGCAATGAATGATGACGACCAGATGATTAAAAAGGCTAAAGATTTTGCTTACCAGACGTGTAGAAGACGCAATAAATAATGACTAACAGATGACTAAGTAATGCTAAACATGTTGCTTACCAGATGTGTAGAAGACGCAATAAATGATGACTACCAGATGACTAAGAAATGCAAAATATGTTGCCTACCAGATGTGTTGAAGACGCAATAAATGATGACTACCAGATGACTTATAAATGCTAAACATGTTGCTTACCAGATGTCAGAATATACAATAAATGATGACTGAGAAATGCTAAACATGCTACTTACCAGATGTGTACAAGACGCAATAAATGATGACTACCAGATGACTAAGAAATGCAAAACATGTTGCCTACCAGATGTGTTGAAGACGCAATAAATGATGACTACCAGATGACTAATAAATGCTAAACATGTTGCCTACCAGATGTGTTGAAGACTCAATAAATGATGACTACCAGATGACTAAGTAATGCTAAAAATGTTGCTTACCAGATGTGTAGAATACGCAATAAATGATGACTAAGAAATGAAAAACGTGTTGCCTACCAGATGTGTTGAAGACGCAATAAATGATGACTACCAGATGACCAATATATGTTAAACATGTTGCTTACCAGATGTGTAGAAGAGGAAATAAATGATGACTAACAGATGACTAAGTAATGCTAAACATGTTGCTGACCAGATGTGTAGACGACGCAATAAATGATGACTACCAGATGACTAATAAATGCTAAACATGTTGCCTACCAGATGTGTTGAAGTCTCAATAAATTATGACTACCAGATTACTAATAAATGCTAAAAATGTTGCCTACCAGATGTGTTGAAGACGCAATAAATGATGACTACCAGATGACTAAGTAATGCTAAACATGTTGTTTACCAGATGTCTAGACGACGCAATAAATGATGACTACCAGATGACTAATAAATGCTAAACAGGTTGCATACCAGATGTATAGAAGACGCAATAAATGATGACTGCCAGATGACTAATAAATGCTAAACATGTTGCCTACCAGATATGTTGAAGACGCAATAAATGATGCCTACCAGATGACTAATAAATTTTAAACATGTTGCTTACCAGATCTGTAGAAGACACAATAAATGATGACTACCAGATGACTAATTAATGCTAAACATGTTGCTTACCAAATGTCTAGATGACGCAATAAATGATGACTACCAGATGACTAATAAATGCTAAACAGGTTGCTTACCAGATGTGTAGAAGACGCAATAAATGATGACTACCAGATTACTAATAAATGCTAAACATGTTGCCTAAAAGATGTGTAGAAGACGCAATAAATGATGACTACCAGATGACTAATAAATTTTAAACATGTTGCTTACCAGATCTGTAGAAGATGCAATAAATGATGACTACCAGGTGACTAATAAATGCTATACATGTTGCGTACCAGATGTGTTGAAGACGCAATAAATGATGACTACCAGATGACTAATAAATGTTAAACATGTTGCTTACAAGATGTGTAGAAGACGCAATAAATGATGACTACCAGATGACTAATAAATTTTAAACATGTTGCTGACCAGATGTGTAGACGACGCAATAAATGATGACTACCAGATGAATAATAAATGCTAACCATGTTGCCTACCAGATGTGTTGAAGTCTCAATAAATTATGACTACCAGATTACTAATAAATGCTAAAAATGTTGCCTACCAGATGTGTTGAAGACGCAATAAATGATGACTACCAGATGACTTATAAAGTTTAAACATGTTGCTTACCAGATCTGTAGAAGACGCAATAAATGATGACTACCAGATGACTAATAAATGCTAAACATGTTGCCTACCAGATGTGTTGAAGACGCAATAAATGATGACTACCAGATGACTAATAAATGTTAAACATGTTGCTTACCAGATGTGTACAAGACGCAATAAATGATGACTACCAGATGACTAAGTAACGCTAAACCTGTTGCCTACATGATGTGTTGAAGACGCAATAAATGATGACTACCAGATGACGAAGTTATGCTAAATATGTTGCTTACCAGATGAGTTGAAGACGCAATAAATTATGACTACCAGATGACCAATATATGTTAAACATGTTGCTTACCAGATGTGTAGAAGACGAAATAAATGATGACTAACAGATGACTAAGTAATGCTAAACATGTTGCTGACCAGATGTGTAGACGACGCAATAAATGATGACTACCAGATGACTAATAAATGCTAAACATGTTGCCTACCAGATGTGTTGAAGACTCAATAAATGATGACTACCAGATGACTAAGTAATGCTAAAAATGTTGCTTACCAGATGTGTAGAATACGCAATAAATGATGACTAAGAAATGAAAAACGTGTTGCCTACCAGATGTGTTGAAGACGCAATAAATGATGACTACCAGATGACTAAGAAATGCTAAACATGTTGCTTACCAGATGTGTAGAAGACGTAATAAATGATGACTACCAGATGACTAATTAATGCTAAACATGTTGCTTACCAAATGTCTAGATGACGCAATAAATGATGACTACCAGATGACTAATAAATGCTAAACAGGTTGCTTACCAGATGTGTAGAAGACGCAATAAATGATGACTACCAGATTACTAATAAATGCTAAACATGTTGCCTAAAAGATGTGTAGAAGACGCAATAAATGATGACTACCAGATGACTAATAAATTTTAAACATGTTGCTTACCAGATCTGTAGAAGATGCAATAAATGATGACTACCAGGTGACTAATAAATGCTATACATGTTGCGTACCAGATGTGTTGAAGACGCAATAAATGATGACTACCAGATGACTAATAAATGTTAAACATGTTGCTTACCAGATGTGTAGAAGACGCAATAAATGATGACTACCAGATGACTAATAAATTTTAAACATGTTGCTTACCAGATGTGTAGAAGACGCAATAAATTATGACTACCAGATGACTAATAAATGCTAAACATGTTGCCTACATGATGTGTTGATGACGCAATAAATGATGACTACCAGATGACTAATAAATGCTAAATATGTTGCTTACAAGATGTGTTGAAGACGCAATGAAATATGACTAAAAGATGACCAATAAATGTTAAACATATTGCTTACCAGATGTGTAGAAGACGAATTAAATGATGACTAACAGATGACTAAGTAATGCTAAACATGTTGCTGACCAGATGTGTAGACGACGCAATAAATGATGACTACCAGATGACTAATAAATGCTAAACATGTTGCCTACCAGATGTGTTGAAGACTCAATAAATGATGACTAACAGATGACTAAGTAATGCTAAACATGTTGCTTACCAGATGTGTAGAATACGCAATAAATGATGACTAAGAAATGCAAAACATGTTGCCTACCAGATGTGTTGAAGACGCAATAAATGATGACTACCAGATGACTTATAAATGCTAAACATGCTGCTTACCAGATGTGTAGAATACGCAATAAATGATGACTAAGAAATGCTAAACATGCTGCTTACCAGATGTGTAGAAGACGCAATAAATGATGACTACCAGATCACTAATAAATGTTAAACATGTTGCTTACCAGATGTGTAAAAGACGCAATGAATGATGACGACCAGATGATTAAAAAGGCTAAAGATTTTGCTTACCAGATCTGTAGAAGACGCAATAAATTATGACTACCAGATGACTAATAAATGCTAAACATGTTGCCTACCAGATGTGTTGAAGACGCAATAAATGATGACTAAGAAATGCAAAACATGTTGCCTACCAGATGTGTTGAAGACGCAATAAATGATGACTACCAGATGACTAAGAAATGCTAAACATGTTGCTTAACTGATGTGGAGAAGACGCAATAAATGATGACTACCAGATGATTAAGAAATACTAAACATGTTGCTTACCAGATGTGTAGAAGACGTAATAAATGATGACTACCAGATGACTAATTAATGCTAAACATGTTGCTTACCAGATGTCTAGACGACGCAATAAATGATGACTACCAGATGACTAATAAATGCTAAACATATTGCTTACCAGATGTGTAGAAGACGCAATAAATGATGACTACCAGATTACTAATAAATGCTAAACATGTTGCCTACCAGATGTGTTGAAGACGCAATAAATGATGACTACCAGATGACCAATAAATGTTAAACATGTTGCTTACCAGATGTGTAGAAGACGAAATAAATGATGACTAACAGATGACAAAGTAATGCTAAACATGTTGCTGACCAGATGTGTAGACGACGCAATAAATGATGACTACCAGATGACTAATAAATGCTAAACATGTTGCCTACCAGATATGTTGAAGACTCAATAAATGATGACTAACAGATGACTAAGTAATGCTAAACATGTTGCTTACCAGATCTGTAGAATACGCAATAAATGATGACTAAGAAATGCAAAACATGTTGCCTACCAGATGTGTTGAAGACGCAATAAATGATGACTACCAGATGACTAAGAAATGCTAAACATGTTGCTTAACTGATGTGGAGAAGACGCAATAAATGATGACTACCAGATGATTAAGAAATACTAAACATGTTGCTTACCAGATGTGTAGAAGACGTAATAAATGATGACTACCAGATGACTAATTAATGCTAAACATGTTGCTTACCAGATGTCTAGACGACGCAATAAATGATGACTAACAGATGACTAAGAAATGCTAAACATGTTGCTTACCAGATGTGTAGAAGACGCAATAAATGATGACTACCAGATTACTAATAAATGCTAAACATGTTGCCTACCAGATGTGTTGAAGACGCAATAAATGATGACTACCAGATGACTAATAAATTTTAAACATGTTGCTTACCAGATCTGTAGAAGATGCAATAAATGATGACTACCAGGTGACTAATAAATGCTAAACATGGTGCCTACCTGATGTGTTGAAGACGCAATAAATGATGACTACCAGATGACTAAGTAATGCTAAATATGTTGCTGACCAGATGTGTAGACGACGCAATAAATGGTGAATACCAGATGACTAATAAATGCTAACCATGTTGCCTACCAGATGTGTTGAAGTCTCAATAAATGATGACTACCAGATTACTAATAAATGCTAAACATGTTGCCTACCAGATGTGTTGAAGACGCAATAAATGATGACTACCAGATGACTCATAAAGTTTAAACATGTTGCTTACCAGATGTGTAGAAGACGCAATAATTGATGACTACCAGATGACAAATAAATGCTAAACATGTTGCCTACCAGATGTGTTGAAGACGCAATAAATGATGACTACCAGATGACTAATAAATGTTAAACATGTTGCTTACCAGATGTGTAGAAGACGCAATAAATGATGACTACCAGATGACTAAGTATTGCTAAACCTGTTGCCTACATGATGTGTTGAAGACGCAATAAATGTTGACTACCAGATGACGAAGTTATGCTAAATATGTTGCTTACCAGATGAGTTGAAGACGCAATAAATTATGACTACCAGATGACCAATAAATGTTAAACATGTTGCTTACCAGATGTGTAGAAGACGAAATAAATGATGACTAACAGATGACTAAGTAATGCTAAACATGTTGCTGACCAGATGTGTAGACGACGCAATAAATGATGACTACCAGATGACTAATAAATTCTAAACATGTTGCCTACCAGATGTGTTGAAGACGCAATAAATGATGACTACCAGATGACTAAGAAATGCTAAACATGTTGCTTAACTGAAGTGGAGAAGACGCAATAAATGATGACTACCAGATGATTAAGAAATACTAAACATCTTGCTTACCAGATGTGTAGAAGACGTAATAAATGATGACTACCAGATGACTAATTAATGCTAAACATGTTGCTTACCAGATGTCTAGATGACGCAATAAATGATGACTACCAGATGACTAATAAATGCTAAACAGGTTGCTTACCAGATGTGTAGAAGACGCAATAAATGATGACTACCAGATTACTAATAAATGCTAAACATGTTGCCTAAAAGATGTGTAGAAGACGCAATAAATGATGACTACCAGATGAATAATACATTTTAAACATGTTGCTTACCAGATCTGTAGAAGATGCAATAAATGATGACTACCAGCTGACTAATAAATGCTAAACATGTTGCCTACCAGATGTGTTGAAGACGCAATAAATGATGACTACCAGATGACTAATAAATGTTAAACATATTGCTTACCAGATGTGTAGAAGACGCAATAAATGATGACTACCAGATGACTAAGTAATGCTAAACATGTTGCTTCCAGATGTGTAGAATACGCAATAAATGATGACAAAGAAATGCAAAACATGTTGCCTACCAGATGTGTTGAAGACGCAATAAATGATGACTACCAGATGACTAAGAAATGCTAAATATGTTGCCTGCATGATATGTTGAAGACGCAATAAATGATGACTACCAGATGACGAAGTTATGCTAAATATGTTGCTTACCAGATGTGTTGAAGACGCAATAAATGATGACTACCAGATGACTAAGAAATGCTAAACATGTTGCTTAACTGATGTGGAGAAGACGCAATAAATGATGACTACCAGATGATTAAGAAATACTAAACATGTTGCTTACCAGATGTGTAGAAGACGTAATAAATGATGACTACCAGATGACTATTAAATTCTAAATATGTTGCTTACCAGATGTGTTGAAGACGCAATAAATTATGACTAAAAGATGACCAATAAATGTTAAACATGTTGCTTACCAGATGTGTAGAAGACGAATTAAATGATGACTAACAGATGACTAAGTAATGCTAAACATGTTGCTGACCAGATGTGTAGATGACGCAATAAATGATGACTACCAGATGACTAATAAATGCTAAACATGTTGCCTACCAGATGTGTTGAAGACTCAATAAATGATGACTAACAGATGACTAAGTAATGCTAAATATGTTGCTTACCAGATGTGTAGAATACGCAATAAATGATGACTAAGAAAGGCAAAACATGTTGCCTACCAGATTTGTTGAAGACGCAATAAATGATAACTACCAGATGACTTAGAAATGCTAAAATTGATGCTTACCAGATGTGTAGAAAACGCAATAAATGATGACAAACAGATGACTAAGAAATGCAAAACATGTTGCCTACCAGATGTGTTGAAGACGCAATAAATGATGACTACCAGATGACTTATAAATGCTAAACATGCTGCTTACCAGATGTGTAGAAGACACAATAAATGATGACTACCAGATCACTAATAAATGTTAAACATGTTGCTTACCAGATGTGTAGAAGACGCAATGAATGATGACGACCAGATGATTAAAAAGGCTAAAGATTTTGCTTACCAGATCTGTAGAAGACGCAATAAATTATGACTACCAGATGACTAATAAATGCTAAACATGTTGCGTACCAGATGTGTTGAAGACGCAATAAATTATGACTACCAGATGACCAATAAATGTTAAACATGTTGCTTACCAGATGTGTAGAAGACGAAATAAATGATGACTAACAGATGACTAAGTAATGCTAAACATGTTGCTTACCAGATGTGTTGAAGACGCAATAAATGATGACTAACAGATGACTAAGAAAGGCAAAATAATTTGCCTACCAGATGTGTTGAAGACGCAATAAATGATGACTACCAGATGACTAAGAAATGCTAAACATGTTGCTTACCAGATGTGTAGAAGATGCAATAAATGATGACTACCAGATGACTAAGTATTGCTAAACCTGTTGCCTACATGATGTGTTGAAGACGCAATAAATGTTGACTACCAGATGACGAAGTTATGCTAAATATGTTGCTTACCAGATGAGTTGAAGACGCAATAAATTATGACTACCAGATGACCAATAAATGTTAAACATGTTGCTTACCAGATGTGTAGAAGACGAAATAAATGATGACTAACAGATGACTAAGTAATGCTAAACATGTTGCTGACCAGATGTGTAGACGACGCAATAAATGATGACTACCAGATGACTAATAAATTCTAAACATGTTGCCTACCAGATGTGTTGAAGACGCAATAAATGATGACTACCAGATGACTAAGAAATGCTAAACATGTTGCTTAACTGAAGTGGAGAAGACGCAATAAATGATGACTACCAGATGATTAAGAAATACTAAACATCTTGCTTACCAGATGTGTAGAAGACGTAATAAATGATGACTACCAGATGACTAATTAATGCTAAACATGCTGCTTACCAGATGTCTAGATGACGCAATGAATGATGACTACCAGATTACTAATAAATGCTAAACATGTTGCCTAAAAGATGTGTAGAAGACGCAATAAATGATGACTACCAGATGACTAATAAATTTTAAACATGTTGCTTACCAGATCTGTAGAAGATGCAATAAATGATGACTACCAGCTGACTAATAAATGCTAAACATGTTGCCTACCAGATGTGTTGAAGACGCAATAAATGATGACTACCAGATGACTAATAAATGTTAAACATATTGCTTACCAGATGTGTAGAAGACGCAATAAATGATGACTACCAGATGACTAAGTAATGCTAAACATGTTGCTTACCAGATGTGTAGAATACGCAATAAATGATGACAAAGAAATGCAAAACATGTTGCCTACCAGATGTGTTGAAGACGCAATAAATGATGACTACCAGATGACTAAGAAATGCTAAATATGTTGCCTGCATGATATGTTGAAGACGCAATAAATGATGACTACCAGATGACGAAGTTATGCTAAATATTTTGCTTACCAGATGTGTTGAAGACGCAATAAATGATGACTACCAGATGACTAAGAAATGCTAAACATGTTGCTTAACTGATGTGGAGAAGACGCAATAAATGATGACTACCAGATGATTAAGAAATACTAAACATGTTGCTTACCAGATGTGTAGAAGACGTAATAAATGATGACTACCAGATGACTATTAAATTCTAAATATGTTGCTTACCAGATGTGTTGAAGACGCAATAAATTATGACTAAAAGATGACCAATAAATGTTAAACATGTTGCTTACCAGATGTGTAGAAGACGAATTAAATGATGACTAACAGATGACTAAGTAATGCTAAACATGTTGCTGACCAGATGTGTAGATGACGCAATAAATGATGACTACCAGATGACTAATAAATGCTAAACATGTTGCCTACCAGATGTGTTGAAGACTCAATAAATGATGACTAACAGATGACTAAGTAATGCTAAACATGTTGCTTACCAGATGTGTAGAATACGCAATAAATGATGACTAAGAAAGGCAAAACATGTTGCCTACCAGATTTGTTGAAGACGCAATAAATGATAACTACCAGATGACTTAGAAATGCTAAAATTGATGCTTACCAGATGTGTAGAAAACGCAATAAATGATGACAAACAGATGACTAAGAAATGCAAAACATGTTGCCTACCAGATGTGTTGAAGACGCAATAAATGATGACTACCAGATGACTTATAAATGCTAAACATGCTGCTTACCAGATGTGTAGAAGACACAATAAATGATGACTACCAGATCACTAATAAATGTTAAACATGTTGCTTACCAGATGTGTAGAAGACGCAATGAATGATGACGACCAGATGATTAAAAAGGCTAAAGATTTTGCTTACCAGATCTGTAGAAGACGCAATAAATTATGACTACCAGATGACTAATAAATGCTAAACATGTTGCGTACCAGATGTGTTGAAGACGCAATAAATTATGACTACCAGATGACCAATAAATGTTAAACATGTTGCTTACCAGATGTGTAGAAACGAAATAAATGATGACTAACAGATGACTAAGTAATGCTAAACATGTTGCTTACCAGATGTGTTGAAGACGCAATAAATGATGACTAACAGATGACTAAGAAAGGCAAAATAATTTGCCTACCAGATGTGTTGAAGACGCAATAAATGATGACTACCAGATGACTAAGAAATGCTAAACATGTTGCTTACCAGATGTGTAGAAGACGCAATAAATGATGACTACCACATGACTAAGAATTGCAAAACATGTTGCCTACCAGATGTGTTGAAGACGCAATAAATGATGACTACCAGATGACTAAGAAATGCTAAACATGTTGCTTACCAGATGTGTAGAAGACGCAATAAATTATGACTAACAGATGACTAATAAATGTAAAACATGTTGCTTACCTGATGTGTAGAAGACGCTATAAATGATGACTACCAGATGACTAATAAATGTTAAACATGTTGCTTACCAGATGTGTTGAAGACGCAATAAATTATAACTACCAGATGACTAAGAAATGCTAAACATGTTGCTTAACTGATGTGGAGAAGACGCAATAAATGATGACTACCAGATGATTAAGAAATACTAAACATGTTGCTTCCCAGATGTGTAGAAGACGTAATAAATGATGACTACCAGATGACTAAGTAATGCTAAATATGTTGCTTACCAGATGTGTAGAAGACGCAATAAATGATGACTACCAGATGACTAATAAATGCTAAACTGGTTGCTTACCAGATGTTTAGAAGACGCAATAAATTATGACTACCAGATCACTAATAAATGTTAAACATGTTGCTTACCAGATGTGTTGAAGACACAATGAATGATGACGACCAGATGATTAAAAATGGTAAAGATTTTGCTTACCAGATGTGTAGAAGCCGCAATAAATGATGACTACCAGATGACTAAATAATGCTAAACATGTTGCTTACCAGATGTGTTGAAGACGCAATAAATGATGACTACCAGATGACCAATAAATGTTAAACATGTTGCTTACCAGATGTGTAGAAGACGAAATAAATGATGACTAACAGATGACTAAGTAATGCTAAACATGTTGCTTACCAGATGTGTTGAAGACGCAATAAATGATGACTAACAGATGACTAAGAAAGGCAAAATAATTTGCCTACCAGATGTGTTGAAGACGCAATAAATGATGACTACCAGATGACTAAGAAATGCTAAACATGTTGCTTACCAGATGTGTAGAAGATGCAATAAATGATGACTACCAGATGACTAAGTATTGCTAAACCTGTTGCCTACATGATGTGTTGAAGACGCAATAAATGTTGACTACCAGATGACGAAGTTATGCTAAATATGTTGCTTACCAGATGAGTTGAAGACGCAATAAATTATGACTACCAGATGACCAATAAATGTTAAACATGTTGCTTACCAGATGTGTAGAAGACGAAATAAATGATGACTAACAGATGACTAAGTAATGCTAAACATGTTGCTGACCAGATGTGTAGACGACGCAATAAATGATGACTACCAGATGACTAATAAATTCTAAACATGTTGCCTACCAGATGTGTTGAAGACGCAATAAATGATGACTACCAGATGACTAAGAAATGCTAAACATGTTGCTTAACTGAAGTGGAGAAGACGCAATAAATGATGACTACCAGATGATTAAGAAATACTAAACATCTTGCTTACCAGATGTGTAGAAGACGTAATAAATGATGACTACCAGATGACTAATTAATGCTAAACATGCTGCTTACCAGATGTCTAGATGACGCAATAAATGATGACTACCAGATTACTAATAAATGCTAAACATGTTGCCTAAAAGATGTGTAGAAGACGCAATAAATGATGACTACCAGATGACTAATAAATTTTAAACATGTTGCTTACCAGATCTGTAGAAGATGCAATAAATGATGACTACCAGCTGACTAATAAATGCTAAACATGTTGCCTACCAGATGTGTTGAAGACGCAATAAATGATGACTACCAGATGACTAATAAATGTTAAACATATTGCTTACCAGATGTGTAGAAGACGCAATAAATGATGACTACCAGATGACTAAGTAATGCTAAACATGTTGCTTACCAGATGTGTAGAATACGCAATAAATGATGACAAAGAAATGCAAAACATGTTGCCTACCAGATGTGTTGAAGACGCAATAAATGATGACTACCAGATGACTAAGAAATGCTAAATATGTTGCCTGCATGATATGTTGAAGACGCAATAAATGATGACTACCAGATGACGAAGTTATGCTAAATATTTTGCTTACCAGATGTGTTGAAGACGCAATAAATGATGACTACCAGATGACTAAGAAATGCTAAACATGTTGCTTAACTGATGTGGAGAAGACGCAATAAATGATGACTACCAGATGATTAAGAAATACTAAACATGTTGCTTACCAGATGTGTAGAAGACGTAATAAATGATGACTACCAGATGACTATTAAATTCTAAATATGTTGCTTACCAGATGTGTTGAAGACGCAATAAATTATGACTAAAAGATGACCAATAAATGTTAAACATGTTGCTTACCAGATGTGTAGAAGACGAATTAAATGATGACTAACAGATGACTAAGTAATGCTAAACATGTTGCTGACCAGATGTGTAGATGACGCAATAAATGATGACTACCAGATGACTAATAAATGCTAAACATGTTGCCTACCAGATGTGTTGAAGACTCAATAAATGATGACTAACAGATGACTAAGTAATGCTAAACATGTTGCTTACCAGATGTGTAGAATACGCAATAAATGATGACTAAGAAAGGCAAAACATGTTGCCTACCAGATTTGTTGAAGACGCAATAAATGATAACTACCAGATGACTTAGAAATGCTAAAATTGATGCTTACCAGATGTGTAGAAAACGCAATAAATGATGACAAACAGATGACTAAGAAATGCAAAACATGTTGCCTACCAGATGTGTTGAAGACGCAATAAATGATGACTACCAGATGACTTATAAATGCTAAACATGCTGCTTACCAGATGTGTAGAAGACACAATAAATGATGACTACCAGATCACTAATAAATGTTAAACATGTTGCTTACCAGATGTGTAGAAGACGCAATGAATGATGACGACCAGATGATTAAAAAGGCTAAAGATTTTGCTTACCAGATCTGTAGAAGACGCAATAAATTATGACTACCAGATGACTAATAAATGCTAAACATGTTGCGTACCAGATGTGTTGAAGACGCAATAAATTATGACTACCAGATGACCAATAAATGTTAAACATGTTGCTTACCAGATGTGTAGAAGACGAAATAAATGATGACTAACAGATGACTAAGTAATGCTAAACATGTTGCTTACCAGATGTGTTGAAGACGCAATAAATGATGACTAACAGATGACTAAGAAAGGCAAAATAATTTGCCTACCAGATGTGTTGAAGACGCAATAAATGATGACTACCAGATGACTAAGAAATGCTAAACATGTTGCTTACCAGATGTGTAGAAGACGCAATAAATGATGACTACCACATGACTAAGAATTGCAAAACATGTTGCCTACCAGATGTGTTGAAGACGCAATAAATGATGACTACCAGATGACTAAGAAATGCTAAACATGTTGCTTACCAGATGTGTAGAAGACGCAATAAATTATGACTAACAGATGACTAATAAATGTAAAACATGTTGCTTACCTGATGTGTAGAAGACGCTATAAATGATGACTACCAGATGACTAATAAATGTTAAACATGTTGCTTACCAGATGTGTTGAAGACGCAATAAATTATAACTACCAGATGACTAAGAAATGCTAAACATGTTGCTTAACTGATGTGGAGAAGACGCAATAAATGATGACTACCAGATGATTAAGAAATACTAAACATGTTGCTTCCCAGATGTGTAGAAGACGTAATAAATGATGACTACCAGATGACTAAGTAATGCTAAATATGTTGCTTACCAGATGTGTAGAAGACGCAATAAATGATGACTACCAGATGACTAATAAATGCTAAACTGGTTGCTTACCAGATGTTTAGAAGACGCAATAAATTATGACTACCAGATCACTAATAAATGTTAAACATGTTGCTTACCAGATGTGTTGAAGACACAATGAATGATGACGACCAGATGATTAAAAATGGTAAAGATTTTGCTTACCAGATGTGTAGAAGCCGCAATAAATGATGACTACCAGATGACTAAATAATGCTAAACATGTTGCTTACCAGATGTGTTGAAGACGCAATAAATGATTACTAACAGATGACTAAGAAATGCAAAATAATTTGCCTACCAAAGGTGTTGAAGACGCAATAAATTATGACTAACAGATGACTAAGAAATGCTAAATGTGTTGCTTACCAAATGTGTAGAAGACGCAATAAATGATGACTACCAGATGACTAATAAATTTTAAACATGTTGCTTACCAGATCTGTAGTAGATGCAATAAATGATGACTACCAGGTGACTAATAAATGCTAAACATGTTGCCTACCAGATGTGTTGAAGACGCAATAAATGATGGCTACCAGATGACTAATAAATGTTAAACATATTGCTTACCAGATGTGTAGAAGACGCAATAAATGATGACTACCAGATGACTAAGTAATGCTAAATATGTTGCTTACCAGATGTGTAGAAGACCCAATAAATGATGACTACCAGATGACTAATAAATGCTAAACATGTTGCCTACATGATGTGTTGATGACGCAATAAATTATGACTACCAGATGACTAATAAATGCTAAATATGTTGCTTACCAGATGGGTTGAAGACGCAATAAATTATGACTACAAGATGACCAATAAATGTTAAACATTTTGCTTACCAGATGTGTAGAAGACGAATTAAATGATGACTAACAGATGACTAAGTAATGCTAAACATGTTGCTGACCAGATGTGTAGACGACGCAATAAATGATGACTACCAGATGACTAATAAATGCTAAACATGTTGCCTACCAGATGTGTTGAAGACTCAATAAATGATGACTAACAGATGACTAAGTAATGCTAAACATGTTGCTTACCAGATGTGTAGAATACGCAATAAATGATGACTAAGAAATGCAAAACATGTTGCCTACGAGATGTGTTGAAGACGCAATAAATGATGACTACCAGATGACTTAGAAATGCTAAACATGATGCTTACCAGATGTGTAGAAATCGCAATAAATGATGACTAACAGATGACTAAGAAATGCAAAACATGTTGCCTACCAGATGTGATGAAGACGCCTAAAATAATGACTACCAGATGACTTATAAATGCTAAACATGTTGCTTACCAGATGTGTAGAATACGCAATAAATGATGACTAAGAAATGCTAAACATGCTGCTTACCAGATGTGTAGAAGACGCAATAAATGATGACTTCCAGATCACTAATAAATGTTAAACATGTTGCTTACCAGATGTGTTGAAGACGCAATAAATGATTACTAACAGATGACTAAGAAATGCAAAATAATTTGCCTACCAAAGGTGTTGAAGACGCAATAAATTATGACTAACAGATGACTAAGAAATGCTAAATGTGTTGCTTACCAAATGTGTAGAAGACGCAATAAATGATGACTACCAGATGACTAATAAATTTTAAACATGTTGCTTACCAGATCTGTAGTAGATGCAATAAATGATGACTACCAGGTGACTAATAAATGCTAAACATGTTGCCTACCAGATGTGTTGAAGACGCAATAAATGATGGCTACCAGATGACTAATAAATGTTAAACATATTGCTTACCAGATGTGTAGAAGACGCAATAAATGATGACTACCAGATGACTAAGTAATGCTAAATATGTTGCTTACCAGATGTGTAGAAGACCCAATAAATGATGACTACCAGATGACTAATAAATGCTAAACATGTTGCCTACATGATGTGTTGATGACGCAATAAATTATGACTACCAGATGACTAATAAATGCTAAATATGTTGCTTACCAGATGGGTTGAAGACGCAATAAATTATGACTACAAGATGACCAATAAATGTTAAACATTTTGCTTACCAGATGTGTAGAAGACGAATTAAATGATGACTAACAGATGACTAAGTAATGCTAAACATGTTGCTGACCAGATGTGTAGACGACGCAATAAATGATGACTACCAGATGACTAATAAATGCTAAACATGTTGCCTACCAGATGTGTTGAAGACTCAATAAATGATGACTAACAGATGACTAAGTAATGCTAAACATGTTGCTTACCAGATGTGTAGAATACGCAATAAATGATGACTAAGAAATGCAAAACATGTTGCCTACGAGATGTGTTGAAGACGCAATAAATGATGACTACCAGATGACTTAGAAATGCTAAACATGATGCTTACCAGATGTGTAGAAATCGCAATAAATGATGACTAACAGATGACTAAGAAATGCAAAACATGTTGCCTACCAGATGTGATGAAGACGCCTAAAATAATGACTACCAGATGACTTATAAATGCTAAACATGTTGCTTACCAGATGTGTAGAATACGCAATAAATGATGACTAAGAAATGCTAAACATGCTGCTTACCAGATGTGTAGAAGACGCAATAAATGATGACTTCCAGATCACTAATAAATGTTAAACATGTTGCTTACCAGATGTGTAGAAGACGCAATGAATGATGACGACCAGATGATTAAAAAGGCTAAAGATTTTGCTTACCAGATGTGTAGAGGACGCAATAAATGATGCCTACCAGATGACTAAGTAATGCTAAACATGTTGCCTACCAGATGTGTTGAAGACGCAATAAATGATGACTACCAGATGACTAAGAAATGCTAAACATGTTGCTTACCAGATGTGTAGAAGACGCAATAAATGATGACTACCACATTACTAAGAAATGCAAAACATGTTGCCTACCAGATGTGTTGAAGACGCAATAAATGATGACTACCAGATGACTAAGAAATGCTAAACATGTTGCTTACCAGATGTGTAGAAGACGCAATAAATGATGACTACCAGATGACTAAGAAATGTAAAACATGTTGCTTACCTGATGTGTAGAAGACGCTATAAATGATAACTACCAGATGACTAATAAATGTTAAACATGTTGCTTACCAGATGTGTTGAAGACGCAATAAATGATAACTACCAGATGACTAAGAAATGCTAAACATGTTGCTTAACTGATGTGGAGAAGACGCAATAAATGATGACTACCAGATGATTAATAAATACTAAACATGTTGCTTACCAGATGTGTAGAAGACGTAATAAATGATGACTACCAGATAACTAAGTAATGCTAAATATGTTGCTAACCAGATGTGTAGAAGACGCAATAAATGATGACTACCAGATGACTAATAAATGCTAAACATGTTGCTTACCAGATGTGTAGAAGACGCAATGAATGATGACGACCAGATGATTAAAAAGGCTAAAGATTTTGCTTACCAGATGTGTAGAGGACGCAATAAATGATGCCTACCAGATGACTAAGTAATGCTAAACATGTTGCCTACCAGATGTGTTGAAGACGCAATAAATGATGACTACCAGATGACTAAGAAATGCTAAACATGTTGCTTACCAGATGTGTAGAAGACGCAATAAATGATGACTACCACATTACTAAGAAATGCAAAACATGTTGCCTACCAGATGTGTTGAAGACGCAATAAATGATGACTACCAGATGACTAAGAAATGCTAAACATGTTGCTTACCAGATGTGTAGAAGACGCAATAAATGATGACTACCAGATGACTAAGAAATGTAAAACATGTTGCTTACCTGATGTGTAGAAGACGCTATAAATGATAACTACCAGATGACTAATAAATGTTAAACATGTTGCTTACCAGATGTGTTGAAGACGCAATAAATGATAACTACCAGATGACTAAGAAATGCTAAACATGTTGCTTAACTGATGTGGAGAAGACGCAATAAATGATGACTACCAGATGATTAATAAATACTAAACATGTTGCTTACCAGATGTGTAGAAGACGTAATAAATGATGACTACCAGATAACTAAGTAATGCTAAATATGTTGCTAACCAGATGTGTAGAAGACGCAATAAATGATGACTACCAGATGACTAATAAATGCTAAACTGGTTGCTTACCAGATGTGTAGAAGACGCAATAAATGATGACTACCAGATTACTTATAAATGCTAAACATGTTGCCTACCGGATGTGTTGAAGACGCAATAAATGATGACTACCATATGACTAATAAATGTTAAACATGTTGCTTACCAGGTGTGTTGAAGACGCAATAAATGATGACTACCAGATGACTAAGTAATGCTAAACATGTTGCTTACCAGATGTGTTGAACACGCAATAAATGATGACTAACAGATGACTAAGAAATGCAAAACATGTTGCCTACCAGATGTGTTGAAGACGCAATAAATGATGACTACCAGATGACTAATAAATGCTAAACATGTTGCTTACCAGAGGTGTAGAATACGCAATAAATGATGACTAAGAAATGCTAAACATGTTTCTTCCCAGATGTGTAGAAGACGCAATGAATGATGACTACCATATGATTAAAAATGCTAAACATTTTGCTTACCAGATGTGTAGAAAACGGAATAAATTATGACTACCAGATGACTAAGAAATGTTAAACATGTTGCTTACCAGATGTGTAGATGACGCAATAAATGATGACCAATGGGCGATTATAGATTGCCCAGTAAAAAAGCGGTAAATTCAGAAATCCGGGACAACCGTTGGAAACTGGTGACGACTGATGTGACTGAAAAATTCACAAAGAAATTTTTGCAGATTTCGTCAAAATCCCCACGTCGGATGTTCTTAATTACGGTGACTTAACGTTTAAAATCAGTGAGGTGTTTAGCCATACGAGAAGGGCAAAATGAAAGACGAAAGTTGTCTGCAAATGACCTTTTAAATGACGTGTCAGAAGATCGAGCAGCAATTAACGAATCGTAAAAGAACCAATCAGAGTTGAGTAATTACGCGAGTGTCGAATGATTCGTCGACATCATGTACATTCAAGAAATCTATTCAAGGTCAACTATTCCTGAAATGTAGAACAGTTATAATAAATTTCGTAATTCCTGTAATTTATACATACCAGAGCCAGAAACTGCTAACTAAAAGATGAGTGACACTTGCTAATCATTTTTTAAGTAAAACTCTGAAAATAACTTTTTAAAAACTACCATGGGATAATACAGTAACAGAGGGGTCATGATAAATGCCCTGTTTTAATACGCCGTTTTTGAGGGTCAGTTATGTGCCATGCGTGATACACGCGTAGGCGATCAGTATCTTTCGTTACATGACTGACGAGGTAGATTCTTCCCGCAGTAGGTTGCCATTTCCATCTAAGTTGCTGCCTTGTTATTTATCCATAGCTGGGGAGAAGAAGAAGATTCATATCTTTCCCAAGAGTATTAGCACATAAGTGAATGTAATGGATTCGACTGGAATTCGAACTCGGCTCTCCGATTCCTCACTCCGAGCCGCTATCCATTACTCCAACGTGCCTCTTTTGGTGGGTACGGTTGTTAAACCTTACACAAACAATTTCATCACGAATTTTTTCTTTTTATTAGCCGTCACTTCTTTCTTTTTATGTACCGTGTCCCTTCAGGCCGTAGGCGATCATGGCCCTATTACCCCTATGCCTTCTAGCTCTCAATATTTCGTCCCTCTGACATTTTCCCCAGACCACGTTCTGTTATTCACTTGCTTAAGCCGGCTAGTTATATCATGTATTGCTTTCCCTTGTCTCTCTTTCCTTCTATTCGACCTGTGAGTATCAGATTCTCCCTGCCCTCCTTTCTCATTCCGTGCCCCAGAAATTTCATCTGTCTCTTCCTGGCGTTACGTATAAGCTACCTCCTTGTTTTCATCCTCTCCAAAACTTCTTCGCTGCTCTCATGTTAGGTCCATGATATCCTTAGCATCCTTCTGTAGAACCATACCTCCGTTGCCTCGAGTCTCTTCTTCATCTTTGACGAGACCGTCCAACATTCGCTGCCGTAAAGGAGGATAGATATCATGTAGCAGTTCAGTTCTCTTTTCTTTGTTACCAACGAAATCCTCCTGTCTGGTTATACTCTGCCCAGCTTTTGAAATGCGTCTGTGGCCATCCCAATGCGTCTTCGGATCTCAGCGTTTCAGAGTCAGTCAATCTCGAACCACACCACGTTAAACATTGGCTCACGATGGTTTCTGTACAACAAACAGTTACGTTTAGTTCGTGCGCCACTAAGTCGAATTTTTTATTTATTTATTTATTTTTTTTTTTGTGAGGTTTAACTTTTCGTACATATATTTTCTGGATTTACAAGAATCGGGTCCAGATTATTGGCATTTGCTAGATTCGTAACAACTTAAAATGCAGTTTGGCGATGTTGTCTGTCAATCAAATAAAAGTGTCGAGAAGAGAAAATGGCTCATAAAAAGAGTTTTGCGAAGAAGCAAAGCGAATAAACGACATAAAAAAGAACGGTCTTATGGTCGGCCATGATTTTATGGCCACGTTTTGCAACACGAAGAAATAGATCATAGATAGCAAAAATTCTGTTTATCTATAGAACAATTGATTGCGTGATCAATTCACCGATCGATATGGGCTAATACATTAGATTTTTTTTTAATGAACAAATCGATAAATCATTGTGTAGACACAGATATAAGCATTATAGTGATTATAATTAATTAATGCATTTTAATCCGAAATTATTTCTTTTGGAGTCAAAAGGTTATAAAAAGGAGAAATAAATTCGCATGATAAATACATTATTTTAAAAGTAATTTATTTATGGGTCGGGAAGAAAAATAAAATTAGTAGATATAGACATCGAATGGTCCTACGGAAAAAGAGTAACAGAGTCTTGAGTTCTCCATTGCTGTGAAAGCAAGATCAACATAAAACCTATTTTCCCATTTTAAAGTGAACGCAGGTTGGATAGCTGCTGAGAGGTACATTTTCTTTAATAAGACTTTCGATTGGACAGACCGGTAGACATCAATTTCGCTGTTTCACAATCAAAGATGCTTACTCAAACACGTGTGTTCGCTAAACATAAAGTTTATAGCAATAATAATCATCATATATATATATATATATATATATATATATATATATATATATATATATATATATATATATATATATATTCATGGCCTGACAATTACGTCTAGCATGAAACAGCCTGTGGCCTCTAAGTGTTGACATCAATACTCACTTTTATATTTACACATGCTATGTCTCTGATATTGAGCACTTTATCCCATAAATATAGTACACCTTAAGAGTATGTTACTTCATATATATAGTTCGTTTTTTGTTTTTGTTTTACGGCATATCAACCACAATGGGTTATTTAATGCAGAAAAAATATTTATTGCTGGTAATATTTTCTTTTTACAAGAATATTTTGCTGGAAATATGTTTTTCTTCAAAACTTTATTTCTGGGAATATTTTTTCTTGAAAATTCTATTGCTAGGAATATTTGTTTTTATGTATTGCTGGTAATAGTGTTTTCATTCAAAAGTTTATTTCTGGTAATATTTTTTTACAAAGTATATCTAGTATTAAAACCTATTTTTACACTTTCACAGTATTTTGACCCCAATTTGGTGGTTAAGTATTTGCTTATAGCTGGGACCCTAACATGTGCCTACCACCCGGGGACAAAGTGGATCTGGGAACACCAACAATTAAGAGGTTGTACCACGATCCTCAAAATTTCCTGATCAGAGGCCTTGCTGTCGGACGTAGTTTATCGTCTTACCCAGGACGCGGATGTAGTTTATTGTCATACTCAGGACGGTATATATATTGTATGTATGAACTGTTTGTAAGGAAAGGGTTTGTTTTTTTTTACTTATTAATACGAGTGATTTTTATTACTTAAACATTATTTTATTGGAGACTAGTATTTGAGTAGACTCTCCGTTTATTTATTAAAAAGTATTTTCGTCTACCGACCTTAATATTCGAGAAATGTTACTAATGAAAAATATAAGCTCACCGGCAGGAGTCGAACCGGAGTTCCCCTAGGGAAAACCGTCTTTAGATCTGACGTGCGTTGAATAGTGTCTTTAAAGAGATTTTTCTCAGAATCTTAAAGGCAGTATTATACTATTATGATGGACTCTCCAGTCGATATCGACTTATGAGGATCCGACAACTTCATTCAGTTTTTAAGTTTGTGTCGTATGTGATAATTCAATCCCGCAACTGACTAGCATACAAGTCTATATATTTGTGCAACAGACACGATATCGGAATATAGCCACAGGAATATTTGCTGACGGTTTTCGCCGTTGTCTTTCGTCTCTTAGCCGGTCAATACGACTGATTTCAAAATTCCTGATATCACAATGGCACAATTATCTCCAGTTATTTCTATCCGGGGCATTTCGCTCGAAACCATAAACGCATCGACAGCTGAGAGGTAACACTTTATCATGTCTTTATACCTGAGCCACGGCCGCCCAACACTCAGGGTGTATGAAAAATACTTTTACAAACTTCGGGGTTGGGTTCCTCACAATAAACCAAGGACAAATGTCCACATCAACATATGTCCGCAAGTCCTTCGTTTTTGAGTTATTAAGTTTAAAGAAAGTTTACAGTAGATGGCGCTGTGTTGCTATGTATACTAGGTTACATTAGTCATTCGTGTATATCCGTGGCTACTCTGTCTTCAACGTTTAACGTGTGTAGTAATGAGTTAACTGGTAAATGTTCCGTTTTACAAAGGCAGGATATTTATATCGTGAGCAGGCAGATATAGCTTTTACATACGGCCGCGCGAATAGCAAAGGACTTGTCGGATTTCGTTTCCAGCTCGAAGGCAGATGAGTCCTCCAACCTTTGCTGCTGTTTATCGTGGCGTTGCTGCGATAGGATCCGTAACACCACAAACTATAGATCGAGGAAGACGGAGATCCACGCGTACGCCTGACCACGAAGAACGATTTCTACAGGCTGTCGGAGACAATCCAAGTATCAGCAAATATCAAGTGACCCTAGCATGGAGGGTACATCCAGAATAGCTTCTATATCGGTATCTTTTGAAACGTGTGCCACGGTTTTTCGCCTTCTGATCACTCACCATGGGATAACTTTTGCCGATGGTTTATTGCACAAAATGCCGATTCGTTGTTTGTCGCTTCAGGCTCACATCAATACCATTGAGTATGTTAGCTCTATCACCGATATTGAGCGCTTTCCAATAAGTAGTGCGTATATATAATATATAGAGAAATTATATATATATATATATATATATATATATATATATTGTTTCAGTGATAATGCTAAAATGCTTATTGGACAATATGAAAGGAATTTGCTTAAAATAAATAGACAAAACTTGTCTATATTATTTAATGAAACATGCATTAATATATATATATATAAATATATTTAAATATAAAAGTGAAAATTGAAGCCTGTTTTATGCTAGACGCAATCATCAGGCCACGAGTGCTTTTTTTACTCGGCTATATATACGGGTCAGTGGTGCATTGTGGGTAGTCTATTTTGGCGATTATTTTGTTGGAAGTCGTTTATTTCTTTATTTATTTATTTGAATTATTTTGCTTGTCTTTATTTTTTTCTTATCTTATATATTTATTTATTTTTATTTTGATCGGTGTTTTTATTAACGTAGTAAAAATTTGTTTATATCGCTTATTTAATAGTTTTTTTTTGTTTGGAAGATAATTAAAGCTATTCAATTTTGGAGTTGATTGTTGTAGCTTATTCTATTATTTTGGCGGAACAGTTTTTAATTTGTTTATTACTTCATGTATTTATTTGAATTGATTATCTTTATTTGTTTTTCTAACGGGTAATTTATCGGGATCGGTTTGTTAGTTTATTTATATATTTGGATTAATTTAGATTAATTTATTTTATTTGTTTTTTATCATTTATATATTATACTGTATATTTTTATTTACTCTTTTCGGTTTTCAATTTTTAAGTTACGTAATATTTTTTATCGTTATATAACAGTTATAGCTATGTTTTTCGTCCGATTGTTTCTTTGATTTTTATAGTCTAACTAATATTTCCTTATTTTCCAATATATTTTTGGTGTGATGTGCGTTTTGTTTTTTATTTCCCAGATATACTTAGAAAGCATTGTGCTGTTCGCATATTCACTATTTTTGAAAGATGTTTTGTGTGCATAATTTCTTTGTTTCCAGGTTCTTTCAGTTATTCCTATGTATACTTTTTCTTCATTATCTGATGATTTTATCGTGACTTGGTATATTACGTTGTTTTGTAAACAATTACCGTTTAAGGGACATTCGTTCTTTATTCTGCAGTTACACGTGGGTTTAATTTGTTCGTGTGGATTGTCGACAATTTTCCTCTTGTGCTTTTTTATTATTTGTGCAATGTTCTCGGTGCAACTATAGCTAATTTTTACTGTGTTTTTGTTGAATATTTTCTGTAGGGTGCTTGATTCCGGAAAATGTTTGTGTAAGAGTTTGAAGAATATTTTTTCTACGTTTGTTTTTTACGTTTTTGCTGTACGGTGGGTTAAACCATATGGTATTTCTTTTCCTGTTGGCCTTTTTTGTGTTCTGTGGTGAGTATCTGAGTGTTGCTGGGAATCCGCTATCTTTTAAGGCTGTTTCGTAGTCTTTCTTAGCTTTGTTAAATATGGATTTATTGGAGGAATTGTAGGAAAACCTGCGGTTAATCGATTTTGGTAGCTGTTTGATTATAGAAGGCGGGTGATTGGAAGATGTGCGTATATACAGTGGTTTATCATTGGATTTTCTAAATTGTTTATATCTGCCTTTGCTTACGTTGAAGGTAACATCTAGAAAATCTACTTCGTTTAGTTTAGTTTTTATATCTATGTCAAATCCGTTATTTTTTAAAACTTTATTATTTCTTTTTCTAGTTTTGTCTGTGTTTTGTTTGTTACAGTTTCTTAAGTGTATGAGACCGTCGTCCCTGTAGAGTCCTCTGTCATTTCTATCGATTATTTTGGTTAGTTCGTGTAGTAAGTATATACCTGTGATTTCGCAGGATCTGAATCGTCAAAGGTTCCCATTGTATTCTCAAAGATATCATCTTTCTTCATTCATGCTTCTTTATTTTGAAATAGTAATGATTTACAGGAGTGTTTAATGATGTCGATTTCGTCTAGTTTTATTATTATTTGTTCCTGAGCTAAGTTGAGGGCCTTATCTATTATGGATGGGTAAAACTTTATATTTATATTTATATACGCTCTATCTCTGATATTGAGCACTTTACCCCATAAATATAGCACACCTTAAAACTATATTTCTTCACACACACACACACACATACACACACACACACACATACATATATATATATATATATATATATATATATATATATATATATATATGAATGACTGTTCCCCAACGTCATTCTAAATTCTTGATGCCAACTTTCAAAAAATTCTCCTCCTTTGATGCGGTAAACAATTCAAGTGCTTCGATTACTTCTTCCTTATTGGAGAATGTTTTATTGCGTATGAAATCTGAGGCAAATTTTTATAATTCAGCTTTTGAACAGTTAGTTGAGAAGCGTGCGGCTTGTGCTTTGTCATGCAGCAAAATTGGGCCATCCCTATTCACAAGTCGAGGATGTTTCTTTTTCAAGTATTCGTGTATACACTCAATTTCTTCACAATACGAGGTTGATGTTACTGTTTTCCCTTGAGGCAAGAATGAATAATGAATAATCCCTTTCAAAGGCCACCATACAGTAACCACTAACTTTTTAGTGTGCAGTGGAGGTTTTGGGTATTGTTTTGGTGGTTCATTTGAATCTAACTACTGGCCTTCTCTCTTACTCTTGTCAAAGAGTATTCATTTCCCATCGATGCTAAAATGGTTCTTTTCCCAGTTTGTACTCATACAGTAAGATTCATTGACATTGTTTCGGTTTGGTTTCTTTTGTTTTAAGGCCTATCAACATCAGTGGGTTATTTAATGCCGACAAGATTTTTATTGCTGGTAATATTTATCTCCCAAAAATGTATTATTGGTAATATTTGTTAAAAAATGTATCGTTGGTAATTTTTTTTTTCAAAAATGTATTGCTGGTAATAACTATTCCAGAAAAGTATTTCTGGTATTAAAACTTATTTATACACTTTCAAAATGTATTGACCCCAGTTTGGGGGTTAACTATTTGAGACCCTAACAGATGCTACCATCGTGGCTCAGGGTGGACATGGGAACAACAGCAATTAAGAGGTGGTTCCATCCTCCTCAAAACCTCCTGATCAAGGGCCTTATAGTGTTACCCAGGACGCGGAAGTAGTTTATAGTCTTACTCACAACGCGAATGTAGTTTATTGTCATATACACGACAGGGCATTGTTTAATCGTAATCATTTTCATTGGGTTTTTGAGTCAAGATTGTTTTTATATACTAAGGATATTACTTCGTTAGACGACTGGATCAACAACCAACCACCCAAAAAATTTGTTATTTCATGTGTGACAACCAAATATTATTAACAATCAGAAAAAGACACATGAAATTTTTTAAACATATGGTGTATACAGATCTGGAATTAGAAGAAAGTAGCTAGTAACCTACTTGATAGGTTTGTACCAGTTGTTAGTACCTTTGGCTTACAGCCACATCACGTTGAAACATTGCTTCCCGTACGACACCGAATTTAAGCTACGTCGAGCCTGATCAGTACCTAGAGGAAAGACCTCTTGGGAATACCAGCTGCTGTAAGTGCGGGTGTTGGAATAGATAATGGCTTCAAATAAGAAATCAAAGAATCTAATTAATTGAGTTTTTTATATTCACTTACGCGCAAATATCATTGGAAAAGGTATGAATCCACCTCTTCTTCCCACAGCTATGGGTTAAATAGTAAGTCTTTTATCACTAAAGCATTATTATTTCGAAATAAATTCTTACGATCGAAACATATCTGGTTTTAAATGTCCTGCAAAGAGATGATAAGCTGTAGAAAACGAGTCGATCAATGAATCAAATGACAGTAACTTAATGAGAAAACAGAAGTTTTAAATGATAAAGTATTGTTGAGGGTATATGTGCGGGTAATGTAACGGTTATCAGAGGGGGATCGACGAAAGGAGTTCAGACTACGGGCAAGTGTGGGGCTCTCGATTTCGCACAAATAAACTAGGAAACGGCATGAATCTATAGGGTAGAGCTCTGTAGCCTAGCATGGAAACTGGTCTTAGAGAAGGAAAACTCTGAATTCTGAACCGTCAAGAAGGCAGCAGAAAACCACTCCACTATCTTTCCTAAATTGTCATATTAATTCACAGATACCGTAATTCCGTAATGTATGATACGCATTTTTTTTCTAAATTTTTTATGCACAACTACAAAAATCTTTTAAAAATTGCCGTAAAATAAAATAAGAATTATCATAAAACTAAATTAGAATAATAATTAAAACCATTTTTTTAAATAAGAGTAGGGAACGCTGACCGTAATGAAGTTCGTGAGGTACAATTTATAAGGTTTGATTACCAAACGAGTGCGTATTATGCATGAGTAGCAGTATTTTCTCACAATTTCAGCACAATTTTAGATGTGGATGAAGGCGTATTATATATGGGGAATTAAGGTAATAAATGAAATGAATTTGTAAAGAGTCACGATCGCCTAATTTAAGTTCGGAGTAGAAGGGTATGCTCCAATGGAAAAACAGGATAGAATGCCGATTCAAAATTAATTTATTCCCATATCAAACACACAGGGGCAAACCGTCCTCATTCACTTCCTATTCCTAGTCCTCGGTATAACGACAAACTACATCCGGCAGATCGGGAGATTGGAGGTTTTGAGGAGCGTTGACTCGCCTCTTAATTGCTACTATTCCCAGGTTCACCCTGACTTGAGGTAGTAACACTTGCACAGGTAAACTGAACTCTGTAGCCTAGCGTGGAAGCTGGTCTTAGAAAAGGAAAACTCTGAATTCCGAACCGCCAAGAAGGCAGCAGATAACCACTCCAATATCTTTTCGAAATTGTCATATCAATTCACAGATACCGTAATTCCGTAATGTATAAGACGCATTTTTTTTCTAAAAAAGGGCAATATGGTGAATCCTCAAAAACTACGAAAGTATAAAAATACATTTTATAGCAAAAATACCAGTAATACATTTTTATATAGTAAAATTTCCAAAAGTATCTATTCTTGCCAACAATACTTTTTTTGAAAGCAATTTGCCCCAACCAAGGCAGGAGTGCCACTATCACGCAGAGAGTCAGAGCAAGAATAAAGATGAGTGTTTGGGAAAAGGATAAAGAGAAGGACAGAGATCAAGATCAAGTTGACAGAAAATGTCAATTGACATTACATTTGAATATTTGAAGATTATAGCTATCAGGGAAGCAAGTGATAGGAAGAGAGTTCCACTGACAAGAGGTGCGAGATAAGAAGCTGTTGGAGTAGAAGAGATGGCTGCATTTAGTCGTTTCGACAGTGAAAGGGTGGGACCGAGATGCCAACCTAGTAGCACGCTTAAATTCATGCAGTTTGGGAACCAATGAAAATAGATCGTCGAAGCAGTTGCCATGAAAGTACTTGTAGAAAAGGTAGAGAGAAGGCACATCACATCTTTGAGATAGTGACTGCAGGCGGGATGCCAGATCAGGACCTATCACGTTGCATATCCGTCTCTGGATTTTTTTTACTAAAAGTAAAATTAACAACAATATATTTTTTAAATAAAATGACAAGCAATACATTTTATAGTAGAATTATCAACAAAACCTTTTATAGCAAAATGACGAACAATACATTTTTTTCTGTATTTGAATCCATAAAATTGTGTTCAAATATTTATATTTCGGCATTAAATAACCCATAGATGTGTTGATATGCCGCTAAACAAAATCAAACAAAAAACTTCATATTACACTTGTAAAAATGACGATAGATTCTGACGGTTTCTTTCTAAGAAACGCTACGCTATCGAACCGACACCCAATAGGATACTTACCCGAACAGTACAATCTTAATATTTTCAAATGTATAGCCATCCGTTATTTATCAAACGTTTCCTCATACTCTGCATTTACTTCTCGACTTCCAAGCCTCTACCCTGGGTGGCTCTTGGGCCTTGTACTGAGGGATGATTTTGTTTTTAAAAAAAGAAAGATAAAAACGGCGGATAGGTGGAAGAAGAGGACAAATTCGAAGAAAATACGAAATAAAATAAACGTGGCTTCTAAAATAATAGTGAAAAAAAAATCAAGATTTAAATAGCCAGCCTGGCCCGTCTATTTCTGCGGTCATGGCATCCAAAAATTGAGAGTAGTAGAAAAGAAGGAAGTTATGGAAAATTATTATCGCTGATGAGATGAAGAGACATGACAGAGATATTACCGAGATGAGGCCAACATCTCTCGACCCAGAAGAAAAAAAAGAAGTCAGGCAAATAGAGATCAGTTTTAAAAGTATGCACAGTTAGAAAATTCACTGATCGTATGAGGTCGAACTGGTACAACTATTTTGCTTATTATCAAACATATAAGAACGTTATTTTGTTGGCTTCGTTTCAAAGATCGTTGCGCGGAAACCTTTTTTCCCCAATATTTGTAAGATACTTTCTCTGACCTTACCAACTTTTTTTCCTTTCATCTATCAACCTCAAGAAACACACTTACCAGCTAAAAAAAAAAAACAAACAGTTTAATGGTGAAAGAACTAAATAAAAAAACTAAGTATTGAAATTAAGAAAAAAAAAACGTTATGTTTATCTTACTGTTTGGTAGATAAAAAAGAATTTCTTTTTAAATGAAAGCAGTTCTGTAGTAAAATAGAATAGAATGAAATGAAAGCAAAACAAAACAAAAAACAAAAACACTCTTGATAAAAAAAGAATGTCCAATGTTTAAATGGTTGTTGACAGACAGTAATCGTTAAAATGGAAAGCAAATTGAAATGATTCGCAAAAAATATTTTAAATAAATAACGGATGCTGTTTGGAAAATCGTCATCACCACTGCCACAACCAACGTCATCAAATAATTATTATGATCATTAGCAACACCATTATTACTCTTATTTATATTCGGACTGATGCATTGGCGTTGTTTTGCCTCGGCAGCAACATCCGGTCAACAGAGAGAGACATCAAAATCCGAAAAGCAAAGTCTGGGGTGTCCTTGATGTTCTGAGCATCATCTGCAAGTACTCCATCTTTTTCAATCTTAAGAGGGACATCTTTAAGGCCACGGTACTGTCTTGCTCTACGGCTCAACAGCATGGGCACTGGCGAAACACCAAGAAGCATCACTCGAAGGAACATACACAAGGATGTTACGAGTCGCATTGTACATCAGCTGGAAGAAACACACAACAAAGAAACACACAACAAAGAAACACACAACAAAGAAACACACAACAAAGAAACGCCTGTATGGACACCTTCCTCCAATCTCAGTTTCGCTAAGAGAGAAAAGGCTACGACTAGATGGTCCCTCCTGGAGAAGTCAGTCAAAACTTGTGAGTGACACCCTACTATGGAATACACTGCGCCGCAAAATATCGGTTGGAAGACCTCATCACACTTACATTGACCAACATATAGATGAATCTGGATACCATCTGGAAGACCTGCCGATAGTTGGAAGGAACGAGTCAGGAGAATCCGAGAAGAATTCTCGGCCTGATGATGATAACATTCGGACCGTTGGCCTTAATCAGGTTGTATATCGGTCTATTTACATTATTTATATCCTGACTAGTGTCCCTATCTTTTTTCTTATCTGATCGTCTTTGTGAATTTCTAAGATGAAGAATTATCATTATTTTTCAGCCAATGTTTTTTTCATATTGTGAAACAGATGAGAGTAAGATTTACACTATTTACATTCGGACTATTGTCCTCATCTTTGTTGTTATTATTTCAACGTTTCGGGCCATTATGCCTTCCGACCTTCATCAGGTGTATATCGATGTGGGTAACCAACGTGAAATTCTGAAACGAACCGAAACCATTATAAATCTACCATTATTTACACTATTTATATTCGTACTATTATCCTCATCTTTGTTGTTGTCATCACAACGTTTCGACCGGTCTGTGCTCCGGCTTTCATCAGATTTATATCGAACTGGGTAACCTACAAGGAATTGGGAACCGCACACTTTATTTAATGTACCTTTTTACGCTATTTATATTCGGACTATTGTCCGCATCTTTTTTGTTGCTAGCACAACTTTTCAGCCTTTGTGCGTTCGGGACTTCATCAGGTGTGTAACGATCCGGGTAACGTAAACGAAATTCTGAACTGGACCCTTTATTTAATCTATGGGGTGGGGGTAAGCTGTTCTCGTTCTACTGCCTCAGTCTAGCGATATCTGGTCTACGTTTTGTTTTTAGAACTGCTTATTGCACGCCCGTTTCCACTCAGTCCAAGTATATACTGCCTATTCCAGGAATTGAACTCACAATTATTGTTTAACCAAATTCAAGAACCAACGCCTTAAACCACTAGGCTATTTTAGAACAATTCTTTGTGGTGAACTTGGAGCCTTAAACTAATCTGCCTGCTGATTAGTGCTTCATCTTCTTCTTCTTCTTCTTCTTCTTCTTCTTCTTCTTCTTCTTCTTCTTCTTCTTCTTCTTCTTCTTCTTCTTCTTCTTATTATTATTATTATTATTATTATTATTATTATTATTTCCTTTGATATCTGGCGTTTACACATTTCTTTCCGGGTCCCGCCCAGGGACCTAAATAGATAAAGCCCTTCGTAAAGTGTGGACTGTACTTGTCAGCACAATTTTTTTGTATCTCTTTGAGGCATGGACTTCCAGGGATCCCTTCAATTAGTCTACTGGAATCTTTTCCAACCAGTCCAAGGGCTCCAACTACAACAGGGATTGTTGATGTTCCCATGTTCCAATTTTTAAGATTTCTATTTCAAGGTCCTTGTATTTTGACAACTTTTCGAATATCTTCAAAGATACATTACAGTCTGCAGGGACTGCCGTATCAATAAGGAGGCACTTATTTTGTTTGTGGTCATTAATAACAATGTCTGGGCGGTTGGCTTTGATTGTTCTGTCAGTGTGTATTGTGTAGTCCCATAGAATTGTAACAGGTCCTATCTCCGTAACCGGGTCAGGGTGGTGTTCGTACCAGTTTCTTTATTATTATTATTATTATTATTATTATTATTATTATTATTATTATTATTATTATTATTATTATTTCCTTGGGTTTCTGTTGTACACACATTTCCTTCCGGGTGCCGACCAGACCTCTAAGAACAGAAATGGATGCATTTCATTTTCAACAGATCATTTCTGTAAAAAAAAACTAAGTAGATACACATTTTACAAAGATAAAGGTCTTCCTAATATATGAACTGTACTTGTGAGTGCAATGTTTTTGTATTGCCTTATGGCATAGGCAACAATAATCCGTTCAATGAGCCTATTCGAATCTTTTCCAATCAATCCGAGTGCTCCAACTACAACTGGAATTATTGATATTCTCATATGACATATTTTTTAGATTTCCATTTCAAATCCTTGTATTTTGATAGTTTTCTCTGAAGATTTTCAAAGATACATTAAAACCTGCAGGAACTGCCATGTCAATAAGAAGGCACATTTTGTCTTTGCAGTCTCTGATAACGATATCTAAGCGATTAAATTTGATTGTTCTGTCTGTGTGTATTGTAAAGCCCCATAAAATTATTACAGGTTCTATCTTTTGTAACAAGGTTTGGGTAATGTTCATACCAGTTACTTATAGTTTTATGGTTTATTTATACTTCATCACCTACTTGGAATTTCCTATTGAATTTGTTGACTTCCTTTATTACTGAATAAAGTTTCTTATTTCTTCCATGTACTTTAACATAAATAATCATCCAGACTTCTGTAGTTTCTCGGTATCTTGGAAGACCGATTGTTGTGGTTTTGAAAGACAGTTCTAGTTGAAGTAATCCTCTGCCTCCTTCGGATCTGGACGCATATAGAAGATCAACATCAGCCTTAGCAGGATCCATGTGAGAAATGTTCTCCTTTTGACATCTATTTGCTATGGTTCAATTAATGACAATAAAAAGTATTGCACCACAGAGATAGGGACGATTTGTCAAAAAGTTTGATATCATCCAGGTAGAATAGGTGAGGAAATACTTTGTTTTTTACTTTGTACCCATAATTATTATTGTTTTGCTCATGCGAAAGGAAGATTAAGGACAGACAGAACAGAAGAGGCCATAGGGAGTCTCCTTGAAAAATTGCTTGTCGGATATTCGAACAATTTGAAGTGGAAGTACCTTTGATGTAATTTAGGAATAATGTGGGTTTCCACAGTTTCATGTTATATTTAAGGAAATTTACTATCACCGAAGAGTCATTGTACATTTCCAAAACCTTAAGGATCCACGAATGTGACATAGTATCAAATGCTTTACGGTAATCTATCCAATCTGTGATGAGATTTCTATGTTTTTTTCCTCCAATTTTCCCGGATGATTTTATTTATCAGTAGTTGATCTTTACAAAAATATTAACCTCTCCGGCACCCCTTCTGTTCTGGAGCTAGAATGTTGTTTTCATCGAGAAAAGAGTAAGTACGGTTCGTTAGGTCAGACATAATCAATTTATATATGGTAGGCAGGCATGTTATTGGCCTGTAATTGTTTAGATCATCTGTTCCACCCGTTTGTGCTAGGAGATATGTAATACCTTCAATGATCCATTCTAAACATTCATTGGGGTTATTAATTATCATTGATAAAGTTTTCGCAAGAGTTTTATGGATTGATGGCATGATAGATCCAAAAGTTGGATACCTTGTCATTTCCTCGGGGTTTTCCATTTTGGGGATTTCGTTAGAGCTTGCCCAAAATTATTCTTGACTATAGCTTCCCAACCTTTCACAGGTTTATTCTTCATTCTTTCTTGTTCTCATTTGACCCACTTTGCATTGGGATTATATTGTTTTAGGCTACTCCAGATATTCTCCAAAACACTTTGACATTCTTCAATAGATGGTGGCTTTTTGACATCTATAACATCTTTTCCAATTCCCACTTTCCCTGTAAAACCGCTTGAGGTGCGTTTGGAATATATTATTCTGTCGATAGAGCCTACAACTCTTTTCATATCGTCTTGTTCTCTGTGCCTTTTTATTGCAGTTCTGTTTAATTATTTCCTTGATTCACTGACGCTTCCTCTTGAGGAGCAGCATTTATGAGGTAGCGAACAGTCTATTAATATTATGGGTAAGTTCCCTTAACACCCCCCTTCCGAAGCTTTTGCGTAGTTGGGGTTTTTAATAGCTCTTTTTCTTTGGATCTATTTCCAAAGGTTCTGTAAATTTTCTTTATCGAGACGATTTTCTTGGTTCTGGCATTGTTTGCGGTCTTTTTATATCAAACGTATCGAAAATCGTGTCCATTACCTCTTCTTGAGGTGGACCGTTCCACTTTCCCTGTAAAACCTCTTGAGGTGCGTTTGGAATATATTATTCTGTCGATAGGAGCCTACAACTCTTTTCATATCGTCTTGTTCTCTGTGCCTTTAATTGCAGTTTCTGTTTAAGTATTTCCTTGATTCATGGAATTTCATTTACTGCTTTAATATGCTTTAATATCATGTTTACGCTTGTTTTTCCGCGTTGAAAAATTTGAATTTTATTGAAATCCCATCCAGTATCGATAACACACATCTGATTTCTTTCGCCTTCCACCTGGGCTCTTTTTGTCAGTTATTTAATCTTTTATTTGTCTTCATATCAAGTTTTTCAGTAGCTGCCAAAGCCTTTGAATATATGACATTTTTTCAATGCATCGTTATAAAAAAAACATGCCATGACATGTTTATACTCTTTATAATTCGATTTCATTCGCTTGCTTTTCATTAATTGATTTGTAATTAAGACATCAGGTCCAATGTATTGTGTAGTCCCATAGAATTGTAACAGGTCCTATCTCCGTAACCGGGTCAGGGTGGTGTTCATACCAGTTTCTTTCAGTTTCCTTCCCGTAGAAGTTGTAAATTTTCCAGTGCAGATATTGGCCCACTCTATCATGCCGGGTTTTATATTCAGTGGGTGCCAATATCGTGCAACCTGATACAAGATGATCAATGGTTTCTGGATATTTATCACAGAATCTGCATTTTAGGCTAACACAGTATTTTAGTATATGTGATTGATAATTCCTAGTTAACAAGCATTGGTCCTGTGCAACAATAATAAAACCTTTGGTTTCAGCTTTCAACCCTGCACTACGTAGCCACTAATGGGTGCGGTTTTTGTCTACGTCAACTTGTTTGGTACGGGCAGAGTATTGGCCGTGGAGTGGTTTATCTTGCCATTGTTTCTGTATCTGGTCGGTCGCATTTGTCTTTGCATTCTTTTTTAAGTAATTTGAAGCTTCAGCCGGTGTACAGTGATGTATTTGCATTTCTGCGCCCATTTGAAACTCCATTTTGAATTTGTAGGCTTCCTTTACTACTGAGTAAAGACACTTACTACTTTCATGTTCCTTGACACATACCATCATCCAATCTTCTGTATTTTCCAAGTATCTTTGGAGGCCAATTGTTGTAGTTTTGTAGGATAGTTCTAGTTGAACTAGTCCTCTGCCTCCTTCGGATCTGGGCACATACAGGCGATGAATATCAGCTTTGGGATGATGCATGCGGTAGCAAGTGAGGAGCTTTCTAGTTTTGGCGTCCATTCGCTTAATTTCAGCTATGGTCCAGTTAAGAACATTAAAGCTGTATTGCACCACAGGAACAGCCAATATTCGTTTTTTTTAGTTTAGCTCGGTATTTAGTACCAGACGTACACGCCTGTAGTACTCCTTTCTTACCTTCTCCTTCATTTGGGGGTGTTGTATGCTATCTCCCTCACTAATTCCTAGGTACTTATAAGCTTCATCATGCTCCAATTCTCTAATCTTCGCGACAAAATCTAAATCTATTAAGAGTGCTTCTAAAATTCTACCTTTCTTGAATGTTACTTTAGCACTTTTATCTAATCCGAAGTTCATACCTATGCCGTCACTAAAGTATTTTACAATATTAAGGAGGCCCTTCAACTCATTGTCGTCTTTGGCAAAGATCATCCATGTAGAGTAGGTGATTGAATATTTTGTTAATTATTTTGTAAACAAAATTATTATTATTATTATTATTATTATTACTTTAAAGGATAATAATAGAAATCAATAAATAAGTAAAGAATAAAAGTATAAAATTATCACCAAATATATGTGAACATTTTTTTTTGTTAAAATATTTGAAAGATAAATAATAGAATAAAGTTGACTATTCTGGACCAATAATTTAAGTAGTAAACAAAAAAAATAACGTTACGACTCGAAAGTTTTTTCCAACAAATTTGAAAATACGCCTTCGTTTACAATTACTGTTACATTACAAGCAGTAAATAAGAAAAGAGATAAATGGATAGAATTATTGGCAAATGTTGTTAAAAATATTTGATTGATAAATGATAGAGAAAGATATCGCAGGTAAAAAAAGATTCAGAAATAAACATAACAAAAAAAAAACAAGACAAAACAAAACAAATATTTCTGCTTGAATGTCATTTAACAAATAAAATGTATTAAATCTTAATATAATACATTTTAGTGAGACATTCTACTTAATAATTTAAATTTGCTAAATAGCACTTATTTTAAAAATAAAGTCATCCATGTCTACCACGGCCTATCTTAAAAAATAAAGAAAACGTATTTTATTAATTAAAGATTATAAATCCATAATAGTATAATAAAAATTATAAAATAATAATCAACGAAAACTATATGAATAAATGGATAATTGAAACAATTAACTTAATTAACTTAAATTAATTGAAACTTTCCTTATAAAATCACTTTCTTTGAACAATGAAAAAAGAACATGGCCGTTCACCACATCAACGTACTTTTTTTATTATTATTATTATTATTATTATTATTATTATTATTATTATTATTATTATTATTATCCTTTGATTTCTTGTATAGACTAATTGCTTTCCTGGTCTTAACAAAAGATCCAAGGTCAGAAATGACATCATGACATTTTCCACTAGGCAATTAAAAAAATTACACATTTTTTACATAGATAAAGCCCTTCGTAAGGTGTGCGCTGTACTCGTGAGAACAATTTTTTGTATTTCTTTAAGGCATGGGCTTCCAGGGATTCCTTCAATGAGACTATTGGAACCTTTCTTTGAGCCATGAAAATAAAACATATCATTTCACCCCGGCACCAGCGTTCTTGTTGTTGTTGTTGTTGTTGTTGTTGTTGTTCTTCTTCTTCTTCTTCTTCTTCTTCTTCTTCTTCTTCTTCTTCTTCTTCTTCTTCTTCTTCTTCTTCTTCTTCTTCTTCTTCTCTAATAATAATAATAATAATAATAATTATTATTATTATTATTATTATTATTATTATTATTCGTAGTAGTAGTAGTAGTAGTAGTAGTAGTAGTAGTAGTAGTATTCCATTTCTGCTATGGTGACACAACCTACCAAGTGCAGGAGAAAATCTCACATTGCTCGAGGTAAATCCAAGATGAGTGTTAGGTTCATCAATTGGAGCCAGAGACTAAAATGTAATTCATGATGTGGAAACGGCCTTCTTCTTTTTTTAACGCCTCACCCCAAAGTAAGCCACTAAGACGCAAAGGGTTACAGGGCGTGGAAGAATTAAGAACAGAAACATTAATGAGCAGGAAGAGAAAAGAGTAATCAGGAGGACAGTAGATAGCGATTGGTATTACATTTAAAAATTTGCAGATTAAAGTCGACGGGAAAGCATAGAGCTGGGAGGAAGTTCCACAAGCGAGAAGTGCGAGAAAATAAACTGATAGCATAGAAGTTACGGATAAAAATAGCCAGCTCAACTGTAAATTGATGAGATCTTGACGCCAGCTTATTACTGTGCTTAAATTCATAATGTCTAGCTACCACAGCGAAGAGCTCATCCAAAGATTTACCATGAAATTATTTATAAAAATAAAGGAAACTTTACAGAGAGGCAACCTTACAGCAGTAAGAATGTGGCTGAAGCTGAGCTGCCAGATGAGGATAAAAAATAAAGCTGATTCTTGTCTGGATTTTAGCAAGGAACTCTAGGTAAACAACGGGAGCACCGAACCATATGTGACAGCAATATTCTAAGCATTCCTTCATAGTCAGCCTATTAACTTTTCAGCTCACCCTCGTACCTGGAAAGAAACGATGCATTTGTTAATAAGAAGAGTTGAAATGAATGCATGTAAGATTTCACTTCTCGAGCATCAATCCTTCATAGTCAGCCTATTAACTTTTCAGCTCACCCTCGTACTAAAGGCACTTCTGCATTGTACTGGCAAAAAGTTATGAACATTTAGCGATACTAACAGACAGGACCGTAAATGCCGATTCAGACATTCAATTCCAATTATTTGTGCAATTACAAAGGATCACCGTATAATTACAAAGGATCACCGTATAAACTACAAAGGATCACCGTATAAACTACAAAGGATCACCGTATAAACACATCGTAGTTCGTTTATTTTGAGGTGGCATTATGGCTGTCAACATTTCGCATTGTGTAAGGGATATATGACAGTCATCCGCCCACCAATATTAAAAGAAGCGTGCCTTCAGTAAATACTGAGAATAATTTAGCATAAAATGTAACTGCGAGAAAAAGTCATGTTTTGATTCATCAGCAGGCAAAACAAGAAAACAAGAAAAAAGAATCGAAACATTAGTAAATTTGAAATTAAAGAGAGGAAATATCTACAGGAATTAGACATGAAACTAATTTATTTGCATTTTTTTGCAAATCCTATTGAATGTGGTGTGAGAAAGTTTCAATCATAAAGGAAGATCACTGCAATAATTTAGTTCCTTTGAAATAAAACCGTGTAAAGTTCTGGACGCTGCTTTTGGGTCACGCGCGGCACGTTGTCTCGAGCAAGTTGAACGTCTGACATCAGTATCTAAAAATCGTCAGTTTTATATAGCGTTTTGGCAGATCCAATTGGCTTGACGAAAATATTTTTATCTCGCTTCTGATGAGTTAAAGAGGGTTTCTGAAAACACTTTCTGTGTTCTCTACTACGCCCGGGTCTGGGAATACGTGACATTTTCATGACCTTGAACTGATGTTCAGCCGCTATAAATTTCTGGCGCCTTTGCCAGGATCCTCTTTATGTACAAAAAAGTTTGTTAACGCAGACTAAGCCTATTCTTAACTTCCATATTCTCCGTGTGGCGCCATTATTCATGGTTATCTGTGATTTTCACAAATCCATGTCTTGCAGACATCGAAGCTCGGATTTTAAGTTCTTAAAAAAGGATCACGATTGTTTGTTAAAGTAATTCTTTAATTTTTTTTTTTTTGGCTTAAATATTCCAAACTTTTTATAGGTTTCTAAAAAAAAAACGGGGATATTTAAGAAAACAACTTTTGCAATATTTTTTTTTTTTTTTTTGCCATTGTGAAATACTATGCACCAATTCATGCAGATGATTAAAGTCAGTTACAAACCAATACCAACTTTTCAGTCAACTAATTATCACTTCATCCGTATTGAAACTTTCTTTCTTTCTCCAGCACCCATCTTCCTTTATTTATTTATTTAGCATCTTCCTTTCTTCCTTCCTTCCTTTCTTTCTTTCTTCCTTCCTTCCTTCCTTTCTTTCTTTCTTTCTTCCTTCCTTCCTTTCTTTCTTTCTTTCTTTCTTTCTTTAGAATACTTTCTTTCTTTATCAATATTGAAAGATCCTTTCTTTTTCTTTTTTCTCTCTCTTTCTAATTTGACTCCTATTTTATTCTCTCTCTCTTTATCTCTCTCTCTCTCTCTCTCTCTTAAAACTACTTATTTACCCTTCATCCAACTTTCTTTGTAATCTTTTCTTTGTCACTCTCGCTTTCATTATTTCAGTTTTAATTTGTCCACCCATGGAATGTTTTTTCCTTCTTTTTTTATACACATTAAAGGGTTCTTACTTTCTTTCTTTCATTCATTCTTTGTTTGTTTCTTTCTTTCTTTCTTTGTTACTTTGTTTCTTTCTTTCTGAAAACTTTTTTCTCCCTTTATCAATTTTGAAAAGCTCTTTCTTTCTTTCTTTCTTTGATAGTTTCTTACTTTTTTCTTTCTTTCTTTCTTTCTTTCTTTCTGAAAACTTCTTCATCAATTTTGAAATGTTCTTTCTCTGTTTCTTTTTTTAAAAGGTTTCTTTCTTTCGGCAAAGTTCTTTGTCTTCCTTTATCAATTTTGAAATATTATTTCTTTCTTTCTGTCTTTCTTTCTTTCTTTCTTTCTCTGTTTCTTTCTTTCTTTCTTTCTCTGTTTCTTTCTTTCTTTCTTTCCTTTGGAAAACTTATTTTCTCCCTATATCCATTTTAAACTTTTTCTTTCTTTTTCCTCTTCTTCTTTTTCTCCCTTTATCAATTTTGAAATATTCTTTTTCTTTCTTTTTTCTTTCTTTCTTTCTTTCTTTCTTTCTTTCTTTCTTTCTTTCTTACGTATCACTTGTATTTCTATTTTCAGTTAAGAGTTCCAATTTTTCGCTCACCCCACCATTGCACCTTTCATCCTGAATTATTTCTTTTTTTTATCTTTTCCTTCCTTCCTTCTTTGATTTTGAATCCGCTAAATCAGTCGTTCCTGCCTGCTGCACTCTTTCCATTTCCCTCTCTGCACTTTTCCTCAGTTCCACTCTGCCTTGAGGGCGTTGCTGTAGCCAAGTGTAAAACCCTCTGATTTCTACCGGTAATAAGCTAATTCATGAGCTGGAGCCACTGTCCACTCTGACCCATCTCTCAGCGGTATTTGCTGAACTTGTCTTGGCAAACGGTAAGAGAGCACCGACAGCGCCCGTGTCCCTGTCTGCGACCTGGTCTGAGCCCGGGGCCCGGGCCTTGACTTGGCCATGTCCCAAACAAGCAGGAATGCTGGGGAGCCTCGTTTGGAAGTGAGCAAAGCTAAGTGTCAAAATCAAATGGGGAAGAGAACATAGAGGAATATAGAACAGGAAAGCAAAGTATTTACAAAGAGAACTCGGGGGGAAAATAGAGAGAGAGAGACAAATATTGAGAAGAGGGTGAAGATGAAGTTAAGGAGACTGATAAGGAGGGCGAGAGAAAAGGGAGAGACAGAATACACGGAGAATGAACAAAAGTAAGAGAGAGAGATAGAAAGTAGGAGGGAGAGATGAAGGATTAAAAAGGAGAGAAATAAAGATGAGAAAATGAAAATAGAAAGTGGGTAGGAGTGAGAGAGAAACCAAGAATTGTAAAGGAGGAATGAACAGTAGAGAGTGAACAGTTTGAATAGAGTTTCTATCTATCTATCTATCTCAGTATATATTGGTTTGGTTTGTTTTACGACATATCAGCCTCAATGGGTTATTTAATGCCGACAAGATTATTATTGCAGGTAATATCTATCTATCTATCTATCTATCTATCTATCTATCTATCTATCTATCTATCTATCTATCTCAGTATATATTGGTTTGGTTTGGTTTGTTTTACGGCATATCAACCTCAATGGGTTATTTAATGCCGACAAGATTTTTTATTGATGGTAATATTTTTATCTATCTATCTATCTATCTATCTATCTATCTATCTATCTATCTATCTATCTATCTATCTATCTATCTATCTCAGTATATATTGGTTTCATTTGGTTTGTTTTATGGCATATCAACCTCAATGGGTTATTTTATGCCGACAATAATTTTATTAATGGTCATATTTTTTCCATTAAATGAAATGCTGGTAATATATATTTTCTTCTTTTTTTTTTGGTTCACTTTTCTGGGACTGAACTTATTTTCAAACCACATTCTTATTTAATGACAATATTAAGCCTTATACGTAGTAGCTTAAATTTGGTTTGGTACGGTTTGGTTTGTTTCACGGCATATCAACCTCAAGGGGGGAATTAAGTCCAAGAATTTTATTGCTGATAATATTTTTTTCAAAAATGTATTGCTTGTAATATTTTTTCTTTCCAAAAATGTATTGGTGTTAATATTTTTTTTTCAAAAATGTAATATTGGTAATATTTTTTTTTCTTTAAAAACGTGTTACTGGTAATAATTTTTCCTTCAACAAATTTCTTACTCAAGGATACATGGCACAGTGGATAAAGGCGTTAGTTTGACAGGACAGGACCCAAACAGTGTGAGTTCAATACTTTGAGAGGGTAATTAACAGGAGATAACTGACATCCATTAGACATGGCACATGGAACTAGAACAATCTAACCCAGTGAGCGAAATAAAGGGTTCGTACAAGAGCCGCAACATTGTAATAAATATGGCAACAAAGATGATGATAATAGTCCGAATAATGTAAATAGTGTACATAATAGCTCATCTCAGAAATATAGACAGATACTGAAGGACTGAAACGTTGTAATAAATATGGTGACATAGATGAGGACAATAGTCCGACAATGTAAATAGTGTACATAATACCTCATCTCAGAAATATAGACATATATTGAAAGGCCGAAACGTTGTAATAAATATGGCAACAAAGATGAGGACCATAGTCCGAATAATGTAAATAGTGTACATAATACCTGATCTCAGAAATATAGACAGATACTGAAAGGCCGAAACGTTGTAATAAATATGGCGGCATAGATGAGGACAATAGTCCGAATAATGTAAATAGTGTACATAATGCCTCATCTCAGAAATATAGACTGATATTGAAATTTATTACTGGTATTAAAACCTATTTTTACTCTTTCATAGAGTATTGACCCCAGTTTGGGGGTTAACTATTTGCCCATAGTGGGAACCCTAACAGGTGCTACAACCCTGAGACAGGGTGGACCTGGGAACACCAGCAATTAAGAGGTGGTGCCATGCTCCTGAAGACCTCTTGATCAGAGGCATTGCTGTTGGATGTAGTTTCTTGTCTTACCCTGGACGCGGATGTAGTTTATCGTCATATCCAGGACGGGGAAGTGATTAGGAAGGAGCTAAAGAGAGAGAGAGAGAGAGAGAGAGAGAGAGAGATCATGGAGTGAAAAGGATATAGAGAAAGAATAGGAGAGAGCATAAAGTGAGAGAGGAGGAGATATCTAAGAGACGAGGAATAAACAATAAATTAAAACTGGGATGTGGAATGAGACCAATGGGGTTCTGAAGAAAGAAAGAAAGAAAGAAAGAAAGAAAGAAAGAAAGAAAGAAAGAAAGAAAGAAAGAATGCTAAAGTAATAAAGAAAGGCAGAGGGGTTCTGAAGAAAGAAAGAAAGAAAGAAAGAATGCTAAAGTAATTAAGAAAGGCAGAGGGGTTCTGAAGAAAGAAAGAAAGAAAGAAAGAAAGAAAGAAAGAAAGAAAGAAAGAAAGAAAGAAAGAAAGAATGCTAAAGTAATAAAGAAAGGCAGAGGGGTTCTGAAGAAAGAAAGAAAGAAAGAAAGAAAAAAAAGAAAAGGGTGTATTTTGCAATGGAGACCTAGTGCTCCGCCAACAACACAATGGAGCAAAATTATAAAAAGCTAAACATGGCGATATTCATTATGGAATAACGTCTACGCAAAGGAGAATAACGGGGTCAAAACACTATGGAAGTAAAAAAAAAGGATGTTTCTTCGGGGAGGTACCATGCCTTGAAAGACTTAATCACAAGTGGGAATAAGACATACGATCCAAAGCTTTAGATTCAGGTAAAAACATCGACTCCCTGTACCGCTTCAGTAGGTACCTAATGCCACCTCCTATCCTCTAACTTTAGAAGAGCCAGATCAGGCCCAAAATGGAGTACTGCTGTAATACATGGGCGGGACCGACCCAGATCTCACTCTCCCCCTTTGATAGAGTCCTGAAGCGTCTTAAAGCATTTCTAGGTGATGAATTATTCTCCACCCCCAACCTCTCTCCTACCGCTAAACAAAATCGATCAAACCAAACCAATCAAAATAACCCATAGAGGTTGATATGCCGCAAAGCAAAAGCAACCAACGAAACCAATGAAAATATTTAGATTTCGGCATTAAATAAGCCATAGAGGTGTTGATATGCCTTAAACAAAATCAAGTAGACCAAATAAATCAAAATATTTAGATTTCGTCCTTAAACAATCCATAGACGTTGATATGCCGCTAAAAAAAATTAACCAAACCAATAAAAATATTTAGATTTCGACCTTAAACAATACATAGAGATTGATATACCGCTAAACAAAATTAACCAAACTAAACCAATCAAAATATTTAGATTTCAATCCATAGAGGTTGATGTGGCGCTAAACAAAATTAACCAACGGACCAACCATTATTGTTAATTCTCAGAAATATAGCAGTTCCTTGGCGACTGAAAATATCATTCATTTTTTTATATGAATTATTAATTAAATCGTATAATGAATGTTGCAAAATAAGAAAACTGCGACGAAAGAAAACGACTCCAAAATTATTTCTTACGCAGATCTCTTTCTTTTGTCCGAGCTCTACTTTTACATGATGCTACACAGACAAATGTTTCTTTTCTGAGACCCCACTTTCAAATCAGGTTTATTCTTGGTTGCATGTAAAAAGAGAAAAAAAAACACACGCAGAAAACGAAACGAGATCCGGTCCGAAATTTGGCTACACCTTGAATGTTGTAAAAAGCAAAGGAACGGAAATAGCTAACCCGAAAAGAACTCGAAAGAAAGCAGGCCTCCTCTTGAGAAGAAGGGGAAGAAAAAAAACGTAAATGCTCAATGAGATAAAGAAAAAAGACCGCTAGGAATATGCACATGTAACATTCCATTAACTACATACAGAAAATAGACTGACAGTTTAAAAATATAGAAAAGCACCCTTTTCTGTTTACATCAAACGCAGACATACATATACAGACATACATACACACACACACAGACACACAAACACACACACACACACTCACACACACACAATCACACACACACACAATCACACACACACACACATATATATATATATATGTATGTATATATATATATATATATATATATATATATATATATATATATATATATATATATATATATATATATATTACAGTGTGCAGCTTATATTTTATATCATGAATAAGCAATATATACAAAGAATTAAATGGCAAAATATCATCTTTCGGTCTACGCATATTTCGTCTTAGTTTTTGCCCTGAAGATGACAATTTGAAATTGTCGAAAGTACTTGGCATGTCCTGAATTTGACAACAATCTCATTGGGTCTTGTTAGCGAATTGATTTCGCTATTAATCACATTAACATTGCAATTTAATTCTTTGCATCATTTGTTTCTTTATGATCTATCTATCTATCTATCTATCTATCTATCTATCTATCTATCTATATATATATATATATATATATATATATATATATATATATATATATATATTGACAGCATGTCATTATTGACGCATGCATTTTTAAAGACAACAACGACTAGGAATTTTTTGGCAAAACAACAAGAACCAGGGATTTTTTTCAGCAATTTTGACCCAAATATAAAAAAAAAACTTGCGAAAAAGCAAGAAAAACACCAAAATAGTATATATATATATATATTTAAACAAAAAAATATACGAAATCTCAAAGTAAAGAAAAAAGCAACGCCTATTCCAATGGAAGTCAATGACACTTTATTAAAACTCCTTTTTCTTTTTTCTCTCTTTTTCTTTTTTCTTTTTATGCTTTTTGGTTTATCCCCCTCCCATATCAAGATATAATTTCCTTTAACAGATTTAAAGTGTCACTGTCTAGATTTCAGCGAAAATTTAAATTTGAAACAATAGAAATGTTACATCTAACTCAATGCTGTCTCTCTACCCCCTACTCTACTCCCACTTCGTTAATTTCCTTATTATTGCCCGTCGTAAATGTGTAAATTTATTTTCATTTTTTCATTTCAACATTTGGAAATAAATCTGATGATCCACTGTCCTTTAAAATGGCTGTGGTGAAATAATTTATTATATGGAACCTTAAAGTGGTCTGTTTTTATTTAAATTATTAGCTCTGATTTACATTGAGCTCTCTGGATTTTATCCTCATTGGGTCTACCCATACGGATTACCTAGTTTTTCGTAAACTATAAATATATATATATATATATATATATATATATATATATATATATTTCAAACATGTAGTGTTGAATGTTAAAGACAACATAGTCTTACATATTTTCTTTTGAATTTTCTCATATTCTCTAATGAGACTTTTTATTTGAAAATAGTTCCGAAATATGTAATTTCCATACGATGACCTAGCGCTTTCGAACATCATTGTTCATCTTCAGGGTCAATATTTTAGTCAAAATTTTTTTTTTTTTTTAAAAGTAGCAACATGATTACGCTACAAGATAATTGGCAAATGTTTGTTTAAAAAAAAAAAAAAAAAAAAAAAAAATTTTGACTAAAATATTGACCCTGAAGATGAACAATGATGTTCGAAAGCGCTAGGTCATCGTATGGAAAATACATATTTCGGAACTATTTTCAAATAAAAAGTCTCATTAGAGAATATGAGAAAATTCAAAAGAAAATATGTAAGACTATGTTGTCTTTAACATTCAACACTACATGTTTGAAAGAAAAGTTGCTGCCAAATTACACATATATATATATATATATATATATATATATATATGCTTGGAGGTAGATAATAGATAAGGTTACTGTTTCGTTCTGAAGTAGTCAGAAAATAATTTCGATCCACGTGGTTAATAGAGAAGAACCCGGTTTTGGATTAACGGCACTGACAAGGGGAAATTTTAAAAATCTTATCACCCAAAGGGAGGCGACAATGTTTAAATGCAATGTCAATCGTTTTCAAACTGTCTTCCTAATTTACGTACCTTTATTGATTTCACTTCTAATTTATGTCTTTCTTTTTTAAAATATCATTTCACCCCAAGCAAGGCAAGAATTCCACTAGTTCACAGGGGGTTACAGGAAGTGAATATAAGAGAAAAGACTGAATATAGGAAGGAGTGAGGAAAGGATAAAAATATGAACGGAATTCAAGAAGATAGAAGATGGCGATTGACTTTGCATTTAAATTTTTGAAGATTTTATTCATAAGGAAAGCAAGTAAACGGAATGGAATTCCACGGGCCAGACGTGCGAGAAAATAAACTGTTGGAGCAAAAATGGCGGTTATATTTAATTATTTCAACAGTAAAAATGGTTGGCACCTAGATGCCAGACTAGTAGCACGCTTAAATTCATATAGTCGGGACCTTCTTTCTTTTTATGTGCCGTGTCGTTTCAGGACGTATGTGATGATGGCTCTCCATTTCCTCCTATCTCTTGTAGCTCACAATAAATTTCGTCTCTCTGCTACCACCCCCAGACCACGTTCTTTTCGACACTTGCTTAAGCCTGCCAGGTATGTCAGGCGTTGCTTTCCCTTGTCTCTCTTTCCCTCTATTCGACCTGTGAGTATTAGATTCTCCAAGCCCACGTTTCTCATTACGTGGCACCAGGGAAGAAAGCTCGTCAGAGCAGTTGGCATGAAAATATTTGTAAAAAAAGTCTACATCACAACATGAATTCTTATATTTTTTTCACACTCCGTTACCCCTTACGTCTTAGTGGCTTTGGGGTGAAATGATAAAAGCAGACCTCAGTAGATCCGATTTTATAGTATTAACTAAGAAACTAGATGCAAATGAATGCGAGCTCCATTGGACAAACCACCTAAATGAGCCACCTGCCAATTGCTATTTGGATTCTGGAATAGAGCGAGAACTCTACTGCCTGCTTGAAGACACTGGAACAAAAAATGTAATGTTTATTGTCAGAATATTATCAGAGTGGGGAATACAACTGAAGAAGTATCTATATCTATGTTTCATTGACTACGCAAAAGCTTGAAAAAGTTTGCTTTATTTAGAAAATATATTAGAATTATCCGGATAATTTACAGGGAACAATCAGCCTGCATACGGATAGAAAAGGAATTGAGCAAATACAAAAATAAATAGAAGGAGGCGTAAAATGAAAGGACCGTGAGTAACTCAAGGTAGAGGTTTATTGAATCATGTTGCAAGGGCGAAAGAAGACGCCAAGATCGCAGTGGTAGGAGAAACATTCTCTTGGGAAGCAGTTCTTCCTTGCGAATGGAATACGAAGAGAATGAGGATGAATAGACCCCGTTTACGTAGCATGGTGGATGTGAAAGTCCCGAACTGGTGGAATTGAGGCGCAATGCAAATTGTGTCAGGTGAATCAACAAACTCGTTTTTTTAAGCATTTCACCCCAAGCAAGGTGAGAGTGCCACTAGCACGCAAGGGGTTACAGAGAGTGAGAGTAAGAATAAAGAGGGTTGCTTGAGGAAAGGATTTAGAGAAGGGCGGGGATCAGGACGAAGGCATCATAAAATGTCGATTGACATTACATTTGAATATTATAGACTATCAGGGAAGCAAGTAAGATGATGGGAGTTCCACTATTGGGAAGTGCCAGAGAAGCTCTTGGAGTAGAAGAGGCGATTATGTTTAACTGTTTCAACAGTGAAAAGGTGCGAACGAGATGCCAACCCAGTAGCATGCTTAAATTCATGAAGTTGGGCTGCAAGTGAAAGTAGCTTGTCTGAGTAGTTGCCATGAAAATATTTGTAGAAAAGACAGAGGGAAACCACAGCACGCCTGTGAGAAAGTGACTGTAGACGAGATGACAGATCAAGGTCTATTATATTGCATATCCCTCACTGGATTTTGTTGAGGAACACTAGATGAACAGAGGTGGCACCAGACCATATATGCCAACAGTATTCGATATAAGGACGAATGGTAGATTTACTGAATTTTTTCGATACATTGGAACTGTAATGAATTCTATTGAAAATTTGTATAGCAAAAGACTAGGCGGCTTTTGAATAAAATGAATGTAATCTGGAAATCTGGTCTACCAGGTCACTTCAAACAGAGATTATTTCGAGTCACTTTAGTGGTGGTGGTAATGTGTTGTACCACCGCTTGGTCATTGACTAAAACCCTAGAGTCTCAGCTTGATGGAACCTAAACTCAGATGCTGAGAGCTATACTTAACACCTCTTGGGTGATAACATCCAACTAAATCACAGCTGTATGGGCCCATCTGATATTTCCATGATCTTAAACCCTAGAGTCTAAGCTTGATGGAACCTAAACTGAGATGGTGAGAGCTATACTTAACACCTCTTGGGGGATAACATCCAACTAAATCACAGCTGTATGGGCCCATCTGATATTTCCATGATCTTAAACCCTAGAGTCTACGCTTGATGGAACCTAAACTGAGATGGTGAGAGCTATACTTAACACCTCTTGGGGGATAACATCCAACTAAATCACAGCTGTATGGACACATCTCAATCTTTTTTTCTTTCTATTTTCTCGTTCGGTTCTGGGTTTCTGTTGCTTCAAGTCTCTTCTTCATCTTTAAGGAGATTGTCCAGAACAGAGAAGTACATTCTAGTAATATCCTAATTTGAGAGTTTGTGTAACTATCCTCTATTCTACACATTGTCAAAGGCTTTTAAGATACCGGTCATGTGATTAATTTATTATCTAGAGATTCACTGATTCTAAATCTACTAGTAGTACTCTCGCCTTTCTTGGGGTGAATTGCTTAAAAATGATCAAGCGAGATTAGATTGTTAACCACTATACCACATCAAGGTGGCGCAATGAGAACTGAAATGATTGTGACCTTCTTTAATTTCTAAAACTTCGTGAGTTCAAATTCCAATGATTTATCGTTGATTACTGTCTCTTCTTCCTTTTTCTTCTCTGTCTTTGCATCAAAAGGATTCGATGTACCAATAAGTCACAATTCATTTCTTATTTTATCGTCCACCAATGTGTTTGTTTGTCTTTATTATCATTATTAATTATTTAAAGGATAATATTTCTTATATGCAGATATGTTATGAAATATCTTTGTATATGTAAATTTAAAAAGTGCGAGTTGCTTAAGTGATGGTCAGCGGTTACTGGAATGACTTCCAGGAATGTTCATTTGAATGTGGCCTTTTCTCAAACGTCCCAAAAAATCAAATGCCAAACTCGTAAATTATCAGTTCTTATTCTTTTACAACATAATCGGAACAGATAAGCGTGGTGCTATGCCGTATTGGCACCGTTTTCTTTATGCCACTTCAGTAAATGATAATAGTTTCGTTTAAATGTCTTCTGTTTGGTTCTTAACAATCTCCGTTGATAGGAATCATCATCATCTGTCAATACATGTAGTCTAATATGATAAAGCAAACAGATATTAATGTCGAAGGTCCCTAATGAGAGATACGCATTCCTAAATTATTTAACTGAACTATGCTTTATCATTATAGTATCATGTGGCCTGACGCTTACAAGTAGTGTTTTCCATGGTGGCAAAAGGGTCAATTCCTGTCAAGAAGCATATTCTTCTTTATTAAAGATTCTTCGATTTCTACGCATGTTGACATTAATTTATCTGTTGAAAACTAACATAGATTCCAAATCAAAAACGTCTTTTCTCCATCTCTTACGTTAGTAAATGATTTAGAAACTTCAACCGAAAACAGTAGTTGCTAATCGTTTAATGAATGCCAAAAGTTTCCTTATAGGAAAACGGCTAATATTACCATTTCTATGCTCTTTGTTCAGCAAATCTTTGGCGGTAAGTAGGTAGATTATATATATATATATATATATATATATATATATATATATATATATATATATATATATATATATATATGCATTATACCTTCTTTTGATTGCACAACTCTGGCTTTCATGCCGACGCAATTTTCAACTACTGGTATTTTTAGGACGGGTGAACTCTGGTCTTTTTCATGTTTCTGCCCATCTGTATATATTTTAATGTTGGGGTGGATTATTATTGTTGATAAATTATTTAAATAAATTGCAGTTTAATTTTGGATTTGAATTTAGGCTCAGATTAACATTTAAGGTTGAATATAAGAATAATAAATTCTAATTTAGACAGACGCTGTTGTTATCAAAAGGAACAACATTAATAAATGTAGTGATATCAATAATAATAAAATATACTGTCATGAAATAAAACAAATTAAAATGAAATTAAAGTACTAATAAAAATAATATATGTCAGTGAAAATAAAATAAAATAAAACAAAATAGAATAAAATAAAATAAAATAGAATAAATTAATGTAAAATAAAATAAGATAAAGTAAAAAAAAATAATATAAAATAAAATAAGATAAAATAAAATAAAATAAGATAAAATAAAATAAGGTAAAATAGAATAAAATAAGATAAAATAAAATAAGGTAAAATAGAATAAAATAAGATAAAATAAAATAAAATAAAATAAAAATAAAATAAGATAAAATAAAATAAGATAAAATAAAATAAAATAAAAGCCATATAAAATCGGAACATATAAATATGTAAATAAATAGAACAAATAAATAAATGTTAAAAAGGCTTTGAACGTGTGAAAAGCTTTGAACATTGTGGACTAGTGACTACCAACAGCAGCAACAACTAAAATGGATAGCACATAAAATGATGATATAATCAAGATATTAGCATTCCACACTACTTCTACTTCAAATAGATAGAATACTGAAAAAAGCAATAAAAGCGACTGGACTTGAGAAACCTGTTTTCCTAAAAATGTGTTTGAAGTGAAACATTTTATAAATTTCATCTGAAAGCAATACTGGCTGCTTGGTTAATGAATGCTAAATGTTTCCTTATAGGGAAACGGCTAATATTACCATTACAATTCTTTGTTTTTTTTACAAATCTTTCTAGGTATGTAGGTAGGTAGGTAGGTGGATCGGCAGATAGATATATATATAATATATTCAAAATATACATAATATCTTACATTGATTGCACAACTCTGAGTTTCATGCCAACGCAATTTTCTACTGCTTGTATTTACATAAAAATATCCATATATTTTTCCTCTTAAAGATTTTGACCATAACAACTTTATTTATTAAGTTTGGAGGCATTTATCAGAATACAGTATACAACTACTTCCTCAGATCAATGGAGAAAACAGAAAGATATATAAGGGAGAGATTGTTCCAATGAGAGAAAAGTGTATATTTTAAAGAGAGAAAAAGACACAAATGTTTTTTTATTATAATGTGGATGTTTTTATATACTTTATTCTATTTTGCTACACGGGTTTTGGGTCTTGTGACTTTCATCAGGCAAAGAATGGTTATTTCCACATATTACTTAAAGGAATGAGTTTTTAAATTTTTTACATCTTTTGTTAAATCTCTTAACCATCATCTTTTGCGTGTAGTAGTAGTCATCTGAATCCATCTTGGACTGGCTAAAAATTCCATTAAAATAAGACAATAATCAATGCATTTTTCACAGCAAAAAGATGCTCAAATTTTTCATATAAATTTATGGTCTCACACTGATGCCAGAAACACAATTTTTCTAACCAAAATTTTGAAATTATTTTTTACATAATAAATATCCTTGTATCTTTCCTCTTAAAGATTTTGATGATAACAACTTTGTTTATTAAATTTGAGGGCATTTATCATAAATATCTAAACTGGCAGCTGTATACAACCACTTCCTTAGATCAATGTGGAAAAAGCTTTTGAGCTAGCTTGAGAGTCTTGTCAAAAATCATCCTGCTTTGAACATTGTGGACTAGTGACTACCAACAGCAGCAACAACTAAAATGGATAGCACATAAAATGATGATATAATCAAGATATTAGCATTCCACACTACTTCTACTTCAAATAGATAGAATACTGAAAAAAGCAATAAAAGCGACTGGACTTGAGAAACCTGTTTTCCTAAAAAAGTGTTTTAAGAGAAAGATTTTATAAATCAGTACTGGCTGCTTGGTCAATGAATGCCAAATGTTTCCTTATAGGGAAACGGCAAAATATTACTATCACCGTTGAATAATGAAGATGGGTGACATTAGGTTGTTTGAATTCAAGCCTTTCTTAAATATATTTTAGCAAGATTCTTATAACCAGACTCATTGTGACATCAAACACAGTGTAACAATTCCATTTTTCCAAGTCACTAAATTTATATTGACATTAAGACTCATCTGAGTGAGAAAAGTTTTTATTGGCAAATCTCCGGGACGTTAATCTTTCTCATTCAGCAAAATCTCCCCTTGAATCAAACTGATGGCGTCGAGCCAATGTTTATGGATAAAAATGATATAAACATTAGCGATAGTCCGATGGGAAATGTCCAGAAATATCACAGAAACCGGCAAATATCAGCCAAGTTATCTGTTCATTGACTTCTCCTCTACAATAATCTAACATTAATTGTGCTAAATCTAGATGCCTAGAAAGTCAAAAGATTTTTTGTAAATTTAAAGTTACTTTTTTAAAATTTTATTTTATATTTAAAAAAAATCTAAACATAAAAATAAAGAATCATGCTCAGGAAAAACTGAAAATATTTTTTAATACAAAAATTAAATCAGTATAAGTCTCAAGAGCCACTCATGGTAGAGGCTGAGTAAATGATGTGTGTGTTATAAAGATGAGATAGAAGAAAGTAAGGATCACGAGGATAAGGGGGATAGATAGAACTTTCACAGCTCTTTGGACTGTCATAGCTGAAACTTTTCTCTCGCATGCCAAACATCTTACGTATTGAGAAAGATTACTTCTAACTGATCTCTTTAGTATCTGTCTATATTTCTGAGATGAGGTATTATGTACACTATTTATAGGATTCGGATTATTGTCCTCATCTTTGTTGCTATATTTATCACAACGTTTCGGCCGTTGTAAGCTCCGGCCTTCTTCATATGGTTGTAATGTCGAACTGAACACTTTATTTCACTCGCTGGCGTAGATTATTCGAGTTCCATGTCTAATGGATATCAGTTATCAGTCATCTCCTCTGAATTCACCTCTCCAAGTTCTCCACTGCCTTAACCAGGTATTGAACTCACAACACTCATGGTCCTGTCACTGGATCTAACCAACGCCTTTATCCACTGTTCCATGTGTCCTTAAAGAGTTGTGAGTTCAATACCTGATTAAGGCAGTGGAGAACTTGGAGAGGTAAATTAACAGGAGATAACTGGCATCCATTAGACATAGAACAGTCTAACCCAGCGAGCGAAATAAAGGTTTCAGTTCGACATTCCAACCACCTGAAGAAGGCTGGAGCGTACAATGGCCAAAACTTTGTGATAAATATGGCAACAAAGATGGGGACAATAATCCGAATAATTGAAATAGCGTGATATCTTTAGCTCTAATTTGAGATAATGATCTGCCTTCATGTTGTTACCTGCTCTTCGAGAATTCCTCTCTACTGGTCCCTCTACTTTTAACCTTTTATTAAACATAGCACACTTGAAGACTATATTTCTTCATATATATATATATATATATATATATATATATGAAATTTATAAAGAAGTTTTGGATTCTTTTTATTTATGAATCCTCTACATTTTATCACTTAAACGTTATTTTTGCGGATACTCATATTTGAGTAGACGATCCGTTTATTTATTAACCAGTATGTTTATTTTCGACAACCTGTCTGAATGTTAGATTTATCCTATTAAAGAAAAGATGATCCCTCTGGCAGGATTCGAACCTGAATCACGCTAGCAGCAAAAACCGTTTTGTGGTTGAGTGTCAAGGTATACGGTTATTTAGTGTTAATGACCGCAAAGGCCAAACAATTATGGTCTAAGCGTTGGTGTTAATTTACGCAAAGTTTTATTTTTAATCTGTATTTTTTTAATTTTATCCCGCACTACAGACTGAGACATTGCAGATTCAATAAAAGCATTGTTATTATACCCCCCCCCCAAAAAAAAACAAGCTAGCGACGCCCATCATTACGGTGGCACATTTTGAATTTTCCCCAGTTATGCTGAACGTCTGTAATGCAGATGACAGGAGGTACTGCAAATACATTAAACGCATTGGTGTGTTACTCCCCCCCCCGAAAAAAAAACAAGCTAGCGACGTCCCTGTTGATCATGTTCACCAGGTCTATGAAAATAGAATCCAGCGCAGTACGTAATCTGTTCAATGAAACAACAACGTTAAAGATTAACACCTCCGAGTCAGACACTCTACTGAATCTGACTATATCGCCAATACCAGTCTTTGATATCAAAGGCTGGCTTTGAATATTCCGGAAAAAAACATGGCCGCCTTTATACACGTCGAATTGAATATTCTGAGCCTTCTGATTGGTTTACACTTCTATTGGTGAACCATAAAATGAGTCAGCTCATTTTGGCTGGCCCAATAGTACACTAGGGTACCCCAAAACTCCAACAGTCTCTTCCTTACGGAGGCAGACCTTGAATTTTCTCCATTCATGAAGAACGACTGTAATCCTTATGACAGGTGGTAGGGCAGATTCGATAAAAGCAATGGTTTCATACCCTACAAAACCAAGCTAGTAACGCCCATCATTACTGGGGCGTCACTTGAACGCCTCATTCGAATGCCATGAACTCATATACAATTCATCGCTGTTATCGGTCTGGCACGGCAAACCCAGTGTGCAGCACCTTTGCAAAATACCTGAAAATGAGTTAACCCAGAATTGGGGGTTAAGTTAGATTTTTGTGCGAGTAGGAAGCCAGAATTCGTTGTAACCAAAGACTGCAGCGTACCCGCCTTGTTTAAGCTATTGATCATTACACATGATGCAATTCTATCCGCAACTTTAACAAAGTTACAGTTTCTGGGAGAAATGCATCCTATGACGTACGCAGTGTAATTGCAGTATAAACAACACCTGTGCTCTGTAGGTGTTGAACACACACATATACCTGATCAGCCGTCTGGCAAGAGGAATTGGCTGAGTAAAATGCACCTAAGCAGACGCTGTTTTATACCAATGTTCACCCGTTACAAATCCGAAGCTGGAAGGTTTATCGTGTGGTGTTTTATGAACTTAGGAAAAGACAACAAGTGAAACTCATGGAGTTATGTCCGAAAATAACGGTTAAGCTCATACTTGAAGCGGACAAGGTTGTATTGAATTGGAAAACGTCCTGTCGGCAACCCGTTCCACAAAGCAGCAGTTCTTGGAATGAATTTGTCCGAATGGATGTTACTTCTTGGAAATACGAAGGGAATCGTACCAATATGCGTAGCATGGCGGGTCACAGATATAAAAGTTGGTGGCGCTAAGGAATCCAGTGCATCAGAACAAATGCCATTGAAATAAAAATAGTGAGAGGTTCGCAACGATTCGTCTGTGGGTAACAGCGGGAAATAATTTATCTGTAGACGCTAAATACAGTAGTAAATACTGTATGTTGGTCTGCAGTTGGAGATTCATCTTCAGCTGGGCTGGTTAAACTCTCTGCCTCTGGGCAGAGAGGATCCCCAGACGCTATGTCGAAGGGCAGAGTATCGTCTCGGCAAACAGCTACCCGACATCGTTTTATACGGGATCTACGCGGAATCTTTGGCCGAGCCTACGGGCTCGTATACCCCACATTAAATTCGGCCTTGAGTCACATCTGACCGCATCGGGTGGTTGGTAGATATCCTGCAGTTGGAGATTCATTGTGGAATTCCCTTGACTCACTTCTAGCAGTTGACTACTACTTCTACGCGCCGCTGGCGAATCTTATATGTGTTGTTCTTGTCCTAAGTATTATCGTTCATTACCAACCTTCGTGTGAGTATTCTATTTAGTAACCTTCCCTAGATTACAATACTTTCCTTGCAGATTGACCACAGATTCTCGATTGGATTTAATTCAGGAGAGATTCCGAGCCAGCAGGTAGTACTTTGATTGCTCACTTGTTCGTTTCCTTGGAGTAACTTCCATCGCAAAAAATGGCCGTAGGACAACTAATCGACAGTCAGGACAATAGCGTCAGGGCGTGATAAAGAAATGATGCAATCACAGATGACGCCATATTTTTCAAGGCCAAAAAATATTCATCATACACCCCGAAAAATAGATTCATATTACTGCACAGCACTGCAAATGATGTAATCTGAGGAAAATACAGAAATCGATTAAACCCTGTTACCCCAGTGGGTCTAAAACTAACCATATGGTGAAAGAAAGGAAACTAAACTGGTTGTTTCAATTAATTTGTACTAGGGCGTACTAGAGCGGTACAATACACCAGCCGTTTTTCAAGGATCTTCAGTAATTAGATCGGATTGGTTAGCTGCCCTAGCATCAGGCAGTACCTGGATACAAGCGGTCAGCCATTCGAAGATTGTAGAATACGAATGCTTTAATCAATATAACCAGTTTTATCATGACATGAGATGAATTGCGAAACCCAGAGTTGATCTAGTTAAGTAGTGTGAAGCTTAATCTTGATTCGATGATTATTACTCTAAAAACATGTCTCTAGTACTTAAAGGGTCATTAGAGACACGAATCAACCAAACAAAAAATATCCAACAGATTTTTAGCACGAATTTACTGAAAAAAATCGATTCCGATCAATATAATTTCTGTTTGAAATACACCACAGAGTATTTTGCTTATTGGAAATAGGAAATTTTTAATCATTTAGATTCCAATTAAAACTCAAATGAAATCATCAAGAAAGTATTTCATTTTTAAAAATTAATTTTTAACCTTACGTATATCGAATTAGTGAAGGGAAGTACCCTAAAACCATGTTCTACAATCTGGCAAAGGCATATGGGTCCTCAGACGAAAATACAAGTTTCATACCAGAACGAAAAACTCATAAGAAGCGCTCTCGCGCCACCAGAACTCCCGAGTTCTCTCTCAACGTTTTCGAGGTTGTCAAGGAGGGCCACAACCAACGGAAGCATGAGGAAAAATCGCCAAAGAAATGGACATCAGCAGGCGAACAATCTGGCGTATTGTGAAGGAGGATTTGAATTATAAATTTCATGATGCTGACAAGAGGCGTTACTTGCTCACCGTACCCCCACTGGTTACCCGACTTGCAGGCCCCCGCCCCCCTGGCCAGACTGCAATCCTCTCGACTATTTTGTGTGGAGCATCTTGGAGACGGAGCTGAACAGCAGGCACTGCAACGCCAAGATATTTTTATGTTTATACATTCTTTTTATAGATACAAATATTTAAGTAAATGCTTTGTTTATAATATAATACTTAAATATTTGTGTCTATAAAAAGAATGTATAAGCATAAAAATGTCTTAAAATAATTGTCGGACTTTGTCCATTTCATAATGTGTGACATCATTTGTTTACATTTGGATACGCTTTGAGCAGATATGAATGTACGTGAGAGATTCATGAAGGACTAAAGTTTAATAGCAGTAAATTCGACCTGGCGAATCGAACGCTCTTCTGTGGCCGAAACGGTAAAAGGCACGTCAGGCTATATGATGGTTACATATAAGGTACAGGTTCGATTCCTGTCGGAGGACGAATATTTTCTATGAAAATTTCTCGGACATTCAGGCCGGTAAATGTCTTTAATACTGTTTCTTATAAACAGAGTATTTACTTAAATATTTTATCTATAAAAAGTAATGTATAAACATAAAAATGTCTTAAAATAATTGTCGGACTTTGTCCAATTCATTTTATTTATTTATTTATTTATTTATTTATTTATTTATTTATTTATTTATATATATATATATATATATATATATATATATATATATATATATAACAACTGAAAAGTTGAAAATTTAAAAAAATTGAATGTTTTTTTTGTGAAAGTATTTAATTATATTTTATATATATATATATATATGATATTTCAGATCGGCCCCGATCTTTCATCAGAAATGGCTGTTTTCAGAAGTTCGTTTACATTAAGTTGCGTCCTTCGCGAGACGCGGATGTCACGTGATACGGAATGCAACTGTGTTTGAATATTTCTAACGTAAATCTAACTGTAGTAATATTTTAGATGTTGTTTAAAAATTTTTTTTAACTATATCTAACAAAAATCTTTTGTTTAACTATTGAAATATTTATAAAGATTTAAAATACCCAAGTCTTTATTTAACCCTAGTTTATATATATTTAATTTTAAAATCCAGTATTTTTCTTTTTTTCTGCGTGTGTATGTGGAACTGAAATCAGAATCTATCAATACACATTTACAGTTTTCTAATGAGTGTCTTGGTTGATTCAAATGTTCAGCTATGGGTTAATAAGGATTGTTTTGACGTATGGTTAGTTTATGGTTGTTGAAGCGAAATCTAAAATTATTTCCAAATTCACCAATATATCCACTATTGGGACATATTGTGCAGAATAAATAGTAGATTATGTTATGGCTATCACAGGTGAGGCGAGGTGGGTGTATCTTGATATTGGTGTTGGGTACAGAATTTAAATTTTAATTTGCAACTTTTCAGTTGTTTTTTCTATATTATATACATATTAAGAAAGTATACGTGGCTTCTCATTGTGCTATATATATATATATATATATATATATATATATATATATATATATATATATATATATGTAATTAAACCTAAAGAGCCAGACAAACCTACCAAGGTTTCATCTACGCGGATGGTCAGGGAATACTGGTTAAAGGGGCAATGTAAGAACGGAATATATAGCCTCCAAACACAAAACTATGACCACTCTTGCTGGCACTTTCCCTGGATGAAAGTGCCAGGAAGAGTGCGTGGTATATCAAGTTAAAATATACATGGATATAGTTAACAACAACGATGAAAATCCTAAAGTATACAGAGGATCCAGTCAAGATGTTTTTAAAAAACGGTATTATAATCATATTAGTAGTTTCAATAATGAAAGATCCAAGCATAGCACGGCGTTATCTACTTATATATGGAAAATTAAAACATTACTATAATAAAGACTCCATTTTGAAATAGGAAATATTCAAAAATTGTCCCAAATATAGTGCAGGTAACAAAGTTTGTCCTCTATGTCTAGAGGAAAAATTGGCAATCATTTTATACAAAGAACCTGATCATTTACTAAATTTAAAAACTGAAATCTTAAGTAAATGTAGACACAGAAAACGTTGGTTGCTAGATTAGGTTTGGTCCCCTCCTGTTGGTTTTTTATTTTTATCTTGGTTTTGATTTGAACAAATATTTACCCTTCCCATTGTTGCATTTATTTTTGTTTTTTCTTTTGTTTTGGTCACGTTTGTCATGGTTTTGTGTTTGTAGGCTATATATTCCTTTCTTACATTACCTCTTTAACCAGTATTCACTGATGATCCGCGTCAGCGAAACCTTGGTAGGTTTGTATGGCTTTTTAGGTTTAATTAGGTTTGCTCTACTTAGCACTTTATTTAGTTATTTTACTTACTCGTATCGGTTTTTTTTTCTTTGGACTCTGAACTTGGATGCTAGACGATTATTTTCGGCTGACGTACATGTTCTTTGTTCTTTCTTTTTTTGTACAATTTTTTCCCTTGGTATTGGTTTGTTTACACGAAAAAATATTCTCTTCAAACATAAAGTAATTGACATAATTTTTGAGTTGACCATTTGAATATACAATAGCGTTTCTAAATTCTTCTCATTGCTAACGACATTTTGTTTGTTGTTTATTGATATTCTGTTTCAATAAATTCCTTTCGTGTTTTTTACCTTGAAAATGTCCAAACTGGACGAAACGCGTCGGCCAAAACAACAGTTTTCTTATTGACCGTTTTCCTTTATATATATTGTCTTTTTCTACAGGTTAATTCTGAGAAATCTTTACATATATATATATATATATATATATATATATATATATATATATATATATATATATATGCACGAACAAGAGTGCGTGCAAACTGAAGCATTTTCTGAGCCTAAATGGTTAAATGAAGCCTCAAATAGCTTTCGCACCCATCGAACGCCTTAACCACAAAACCATACCTGCCGATGAGGCGAAAACGCTCGATTCGTAGACGCATAAAAAAGCGTAATCACTAAGTTAATGATACGTAAGGCTTCTGGAGATGCGCCTATTCATAATATAAATACCTCCTGTTCATTGTTTGTGCGTAGAATTTGGCCATAAGGCGAATGAAAAAAAAGGAAAGAAAAAAAGAAAGCCTGGAAATGAAGACCTATATCTACAATTCTTTTTACTTCGGGCATTTCTGGAGCGACTTCTCGGCTTCTATGTGTAGTCTTCTGCTGATTTTGGCACACGTCGTCAAACCATTCCGCTCTGCTAAAATTGTGTGCTTGCCTCAGTTTGGAGGAAAGTACGACCATGAAAAAAAATCCTTGCTTTTTTAGAACCTTGTCTTTCAGATAATCTTAAAGAGTGATTCCGAAAAACATGTTTGAAAGTAAATTATATCTCAATTCTAAACAATTCAAATTATGCTAGTAGAATAGTATAAAAACTTGCGTAAAAACTACAACAAATGAGCTTATTATTATCATTATTGAATTTCAGAAACGCAGGTTCGAAATTTGGCCTTGTCTGATCGACTGTTATTCGTGGTGAAAATAGTAAAGCGTATCAGGCTGAACTGTAACTCCTGTCGAAGAGCGCATATCTTTCTCTAATTTATCGAATATTCAGTCTGGTAGACGAGAATAAATATATATAATGTTTAATAAATAAACGCAGCCAAATAAGTGTATCCACTGAAAAATAACTTGTAAAGCTATAAAAATATGGCGGATCTTTTTTTAAAAAAAATCTTTTTGTTTACGTTTGGATGCAAAAACTGTGCAGATATGAACAAATTCTAAAGATCTATGACAGAAAAAATCTAATCAGATCGGGTATGCTTGTTCGTACTGATTTTCCTACATGTGCCCAAGGCAGGGTTTTTTTTTTTAGGTTCAGTAATTAGAGCACACTCAATATATTTCACCTTAATTAAAAAAAAAACTTATTTTAATTTAAATGGCATTTTTTAAGTTAATATAACGACGAACAACTTAGGAATTGAATGCACTGTTTTGTAGAAGGTTTCCTTTTATTTTGACATATTTTTTTCTTTAAATTTTTAGATGAGTTGTATGTCTTGGGATCATTTTTACCGTCTATTTTTTTAATATCTAGCTTCATTTAAATTCATCGATTTCATATCTGCAATCAGGGAAAGATTTAATTATCAAAATTTTGGAACTGTATATATGCCATCATTACTTTTCAAGAACATTGTAATTTTTGATTAACTAAACTTGTGTTTGAAACCATCAATTAGACATACGTAATTTAAACCATGAAAAAGTAATTAAAAATATAATTAAAAAGTAATTAAAAATATTTATTAGACACACGTAATTTAATCCATTTAGTCTCGTCTGACTGCCTGTTCTCCTCGGCCAAGTCGGCAAGACGTACCGGGCTTCCTCTACTCTGATGGACGTAGATATGATTCCTGGCGAGCGCGCATATTTTACTTTAATAAGATTTCTAGAAAATTCAGGCCGGTAGGTAGAAATAAATAAATATTCTCTTTACCAATTAAACGGACTGCCTACTCAAATACAAGTATCCACTAGTTTTAGTTTGAAATTATGAAAATCTTTTGGATTAATAAAAATCCATTTTAAAAATATCGGTTTGTTTAATACTGTTTTCTGTTTTGTTGGGTCATCGGCTGTTAAAATGATTCCCCAACTAGGCTTTTATTGCAAGTGGGGGGCGGGGCGCTAAGAACTTTCTCGTCTGAAGTCAACGTTCCGGACAATGGTTACACCGATGGAGTCTAGGGCCGCGTGTCTGTGACCAAGACGAATATTCAAGTCGGAGATCACTGACTGTGTTTTGACCTGGACAAGGATGTGCTCAGACAGGTCTACCTGCCCTAAGACATGGTACGTACTAATGAATAAATCTTCGGCTTTTAACGCAGATATATCGGGAGAGATTGTCGGAGACAGAGCCGCGTAGCAACACTACGATTACACCCGGGGTCATAGGACTGAAGATGATGATGATGATGATGATGATGACGATGATGATGATGATGACGATGATGATGATGGTTCTCATAATTTCAACCTGCCTAAAGCTGAAGAATGCATGGGCCGAACGAAAACGTAGCTATAAAGAACAAGAAAAATGAGAATACGAGACAGATGAAACAGGGATGAAATAAATAAAAGCTCGTCTCAGAATTTCGAGAAATGATGAAGGCTCAAGACTATATCGGCTGAGACAATGTGATAAAAAAACACGTAATAAAGTCTTGTCTTAGAATTTCCAAAACTAAGAAGTTTTGTTGTTTTATGGCATATCAACCTCAATGGGTTATTTAATGCTGACATGATTTTTATTACTGCTAATATTTTTTATCTATCTATCTCAGTATATATTGGTTTGATTTGGTTTGTTTTACGGCATATCAACCTCAATGGGTTATTTAATGCTGACAAGATTTTTATTGTTGGTAATATTTTTTTTCAATAATGTATTGCTGGTAACATAAATTTTTAAATGTATTGCTGGTAATAATTTTTCTTTTTAAAGAATGTACTGCTGGTAATTGCAGGGAATAATTTTTCAAAAACGTATTGGTGGTATTAAACCCTGTTTTTTTTGTAATTTCATAGTGTTTTGACCCCTTTTGAGAAGTTAACTATTTGTCCATAGCTGGGTCCCTAACAGGTGCTACCACCCCGGGTTAGGGTGGACCTGGGAACAACAGCAATTAAGAGGCAGTTTCACGCTCCTGAAAAATTCCTGATCAGTGGCTATGCTGTTGGATATAGTTTATCATCTTACCCAGGACTCGGATGTAGTTTATTTTCATACGTCGGGGGCGGATGTAGTTTATCGTCATACCCAGCACGGAAACTACGAATAGTTAAATACAAAGAAAACTAAGGAATATGCGACAAAGAACTCGGAGGATTATCTTCGCGTTTCCTACACATTAAACCCTTTACATTCCAATTCTTAGTTGCCGTCTATTCGCACCAATGACAAGTGGTTATTTAATGTTCTTTCCAAATAAGAGATGATTCTAGAACTGATATGCTTTTCGAGTGTAAGTGGTGGGGGAATCTTCTTTTGAAGTTATTCTAGGAATCCATTTTATGGCAACCGGTCGATTATTTTTTTTCTTGTACTGAACATAACATTTACAAAAATATATTTGTGTTATTTCACCTGTCCATATAGCTGTGGAAAAAGACAATATTTATAAAGGTAAAAGGCAATAGGAAAACTATATTATCTGACGTGTTTCGTCCAATGTGGATTTTTTCAAAGCAAAAACGAAATGAATTTATTAAAGCAAAGTAAATATTAATAACAAAACAAAATGCCCTTAGCAACTGGAAGAATTTAGAAAACGCTATTATACTCATATTATCAACTGAAAATTACGTCAATTACTGTCACATATGGAGATATTGTTTTTTATTGTTTTGTTATCAATAAATTCATTTCGTTTTTGGTTTGAAAAAGTCCACATTGGACGAAACGCGTTGGCTAATATTACAGTTTTCTTATTGTCTTTTACATTTATAAATAGCTTAGTATGTATACTTATTAGATCATCATTAATCTATCTATCTATATATATATATATATATATATATATATATATATATATATATATATATATATATATATATACAGTGTGTCTCAGAAGTCGCGCACCATCCAGGATTTCATTTTTTTAAAAACACGTATAAAACGCCTTTATTGATCATAATCAAAATAGATGCTCATGGTGGTCACCCTTTGCAATGAAACAAACGTCAATTCTCTTCATTAAACTGTTTTTCACTCTCCTGAGGGTTTAAGTGGTGATCTTTTGTCATTCAGTTGTTATTGCATCCTTCAAATCATCAGGAGTGTGTGGACGATTCTGGTACACAAAAGATTTGAGATGTCCCCAATAGAAATAGTCAAGGGGGATAGTTCTGGTGATCGGAGTAGCCACTCCACGGGATCTCTCCGTCCACAGAACGATGTGTCGCCCTCATTTCTTCCAAAGATAAAAACCAATTCAACTCTTTCTCGTATTATTAGTTTCTCACCCATAATTAAATCAAATCTGAAACAGAAAAAAATTAAGATGAGTACTAATTAAAACATTTTTTTTATGCTCTTCTCATAAATCATTACACATCCACCCGTAATGGAGAGGCTTCACACCTTTGTTTACTCTTCCACTGAGGAAGTTATTCAAGTTTTTCTTTTAAGTTGTAAGAAAAACCTGATTTTTTCAGTATTTTGCAATTTCTTTGTGCGAAGCCATTGTCACAGGAAAACTATCAAGTACTCTATATAAACTATCAAGTACTCTATATAAACTATCAAGTACTCTATATAAACTATCAAGTACTCTATATAAACCTCGTAACATGAATTATGTTTTGCATTGAGTGCAACGAACACCAGCTCATCCAGTAAGAATTTTGTTCACGTGTAAACTTTGCCTGGGTTTTTAGAAATAGTCTTACCCACTTTCAGTTTTATCGATATTTCTGCCCAAATCGGTGGGGGTGGGGGGGCAGAGATTTTGTTCTAGAGATTGAAAAGTTGGTCTTGACCTAACTTGGTGAATTTGCAACATGTGCGTCCAATTTCATGTGGGCGTGCATAAATAGCATACAGACACACATACAGACACACACGCAGACACACAGGCAAAGACACACGCAAAGACACACGCAAAGACACACACACACACGCAGACACACAGGCAGACACACACGCAGGAACACACGCAAAGACACACGCAAAGACACACGCAGACACACACGCAGACACACACGCAGACACACACGCAAAGACACACACGCAGACACACACGCAAAGACACACACTCAGACACACACACACGCAGACACACACGCAAAGACACACGCAGACACACACACGCAGACACACACGCAGACACACACGCGAAGACACACACGAAGACACACACGCAAAGACACACACAAAGACACACGCAGACACACACACGCAGACACACACGCAGACACACACGCGAAGACACACACGAAGACACACACGCAAAGACACACACAAAGACACACAAAGACACACACACGCAGACACACACACGCAGACACACACGCGAAGACACACACGAAGACACACACGCAAAGACACACACAAAGACACACGCAGACAGACACACGCAGACACACACACACGCAGACACACAGACAGACACACACGCAGACACACACGTAGACATCTAGATATATGTATTTGTTTTTCCTCTTGTAATATACTTCCTGAGCCAACATCTCTTTCGCTATCGGTCAGGTGGATGATACACCAGTTTAAAAGTGCACCTCCAAAAATCTGGATGACCCGAACCATGCAGTTCATCTCCTTTGTGACCCAAGCTTGGTGGTTCAAATGGGGGGAGGGCAGTCTTCTAAAATTAAATACACGCTCAAAAACAAATTTACAATCTTCTACCACCATCAAGCAGACACTGAACTTTCAACTACCACGATTGAAGCTTACCAACGAGACTTCTTGTCTTGAAAGTCTGTTGGGACTAAAGCACACGCCAGTCATTTTTTTTTAAATCATTTCACCCCAAACAAGGCGATAATGCGACTAGGGCTCATGTGGCTGCAAAGACGAAAGAGAAGACTTTAGTGAGGAGAAAGGACAATAAAGGGACGGGGTTCAAGATCTCGATTGACGTTGCATATCAACTTCTTAAGATTGTCGCTGGCCGGGAAGCAAGAAATCCGCAGTGAGTTCCACATGCGAGAAGTGCGAGAAAGGAAACCTTTAAAATGGAAGTGGCGGTTGTATCTAGCTAATTCAACAGTAAAACGCTGAGAACTAGTTGCCAATCTAGGAGCCCGCTTAAATTCATGTAGTCTGGGCAACAGGGGGGAAAAGCACATCAGAATAGTTGCCATGAAATTATTTTGTAGAAAAGACAGAGGAAAGCCATGTCACTTCGTCGAGAACATGACTGAAGTCTAGATGCCAGGTCAGGATCTATTACAGTGCAGACCCTTCTTTGTATTTTGTCAAGAATCTCGAGATGAATAGCAGAAGCACTAGACCAGATATGGCAGCAATATTCAATGCACGGACGAATATTAGATTTATAAATGTGCAAGATGGATTCTGATGATAAAAGTTTTCTGGCACGAAACTGAAGCAACTTTTCTAGCAGCAGATCTAGCAATGGATTCATGTTCGTGGAAACAGACATTGTTTACAGTATGTAAAGCTTTATTACAAAAACGGTTCCATATGGAAACAAACTTAGTCTTGATTTGGCACGATCAGAAGTTTATGGGCAGAAAGAAGTGGAGAGCCATGGCCGTCTACGTCCTTAAGGGACACGGCACATAAAAGAAGAAATCTCACAGCACGGGACATCACATAGATACTTCACGTATCTCATTCGAAAAGCAACTTAATGGGCTTATGTAAGTTGATGACAGAATACAGTCTGAGAGAAATAAAATGACAAAATTTATTGAGAGCTACAATGGACAGCAAGAAGTGGAGAGCCATGGCCGTCTACGTCCTTAAGGGACACGGCATATAAAAGAAGTATATTTATAAATTTAACCATGACCACGTAAAAAAAATTGTTTGTCTTTAATTTTTTTTGTCACGTGGTCATGGCTAATTTTAGTTTTAGCAATGAATACTGTTCCATAATTTTCTTTTTCAGCAGGCAGTACCCTGAAGATCCATTTAGGTGAAACCTAGGTAGGTTTGCCTGCCTCATTAGGATTAACTTATCATATATATTTTATTATATTATTGTGATAGCAAGAGCAAAGATGAGGACAACAGTCCGCATGCATATAGTGTAAATGATCATTTTATATAATAATATAACACCTTCCTCTATTCAGGAAGTTTCGAGGAATACTTAATATTTTTAACATCAGGACAAAGATGAACTCAGAAATATTTTTCCATTAAGCATCGTGTCGGAGTTCTTCCGAGAAGTTGTCTTGTGCAATTAGGCCTTGCACAGGGACTCAAAAGATTTCTGTTATGTTTATTTATGGTCACTGTAGACAGCTTTAATATCTTTTCTAATCAAGAAATTGATCTGACCAAAGTTGTGACGACGGATGTCGTTTTGCAGCGACATTTTTTCTCCATCCAATCTCAGAGAGACCTATTTCAGACAGCTATTTTTATAAAACGTTCCATGACGTAAACAAGGCAGTAATGTAGAAATAGCGTACTAAAGATCTAATATTTAGATTTTGTTTCAAAGGATTTATCCGAATACTGACAACAGACTCCAAAAGTCGAGTTCTGTTACTAGTTGAAAACTTTTCTGACGGCATTGTGTTAGCACATTTGGAAACCAACTACAAATAACAATCAAAAATAGGTAACGCTTTAATATTATAAGAAAGACATGTTTAACAGTTTACAATAATTTATGAGAACACTATTTTGAATTTAATCAAGGCATACCTGTTATGGATTTATTTCCACAATAGAACTTGTAGTCGGACCAAATGCGTCCTAAATAGGTTAAACGTACAGAAACGTTAGGAACTTGTAATAAAGTGTTACGCAGAGTAATCGAGTTGTGGTCGCTGAACACTACTCCTACCGACTACTACTGACTCCTACTTATAATAGGTGGGAGAGTCTATTACCTAGACAAGGTGTCTTTCACTATAACAATACCTTATCCAAAAGACGAAAGATTTTTATTTGCCAAATCGAAATTCTGAAAGTTAAATAAAATTTTAACCTCAAATAAAGGATGTTTTGTTATTTAAATAGTAATTATGTGTCTTATATATCGCCTAGTTTAGTAGTTCTTGTTGGCATATTATAAGAAAATGTAAGTTCAAATAAACACTGTATCATTATTTATATCTACCAGGATATGTCTTATATCTTGTCGAAGTTCTTAAAACAAGGACAGTAAAGAGCGAACTTTCAACATACCGGAAAATAAGAAGTAGCATGATCTTTCTTGTAATATTTGGAGAAAACAGGAGCTACTTCAGGAACACATTTCCTTAGAACGACAACAGGAATTCTGTCAAATCATACATGATGGATGGGAATATAATTTAAAAATTAGAGCAGGAATCATGGACGGGCTATCTGCATATCACAATGTAGGGCCTTCGTTCGAGGAGGAAAATCGAGCAGAGATGATCCGAGTGAGTCGAGAATGGAATTAGAAGAGAGTTTCCATGCAAACAACTCTGCTTGATTTGCGAAAATTATTGAAGAGAGGAGGGACTGAATATCTGCTTTTGTTCCGTACACTCAGAACCATCAGTAATCCCTAGAATCAAACTTGTGATAAGCGATGCTCATTCTATCAGTAAATAATGACTTTGCTACTTTGGGGACACGCTTGCACTCATTACGAACAATGACAAAGTGGCCTCTGTTACAACCCGAACTGTCGCTCTAGTATAACCAGAAGAAGTGATTCCTGTGGGCTATAGCAGCTGAGAACACAGAAAAGAACCAGTGGAACTGGAACGATACAATGAATCGACTATTTCTCCAGCATCTTTAGTAATAGATCATATATATGAGTTCTATTTGAGAAATGTGGCACTGACATCTCTTTCTGGGGGAAAGCCGAAATCGAAGCTTTTGTGCCAGCACATCAAAGGAAAATGTAACATCAAATAAACACTGTTTTACTATTTATATCTACTAGGATATGTCTTATATCTTGTCGAAGGTAGTAGTTCTTGCTTAAGGGAGATAACTAAATCGCATATTATATGAAACTGTGACTTTAAAAAAATTATTCTTTTATTATTTATATCTACCAGCATGTGTCTTATATCTGGCCCAACTTAGGTGTTCTTCTTTAATGGAAATCATGTATTTTTTCATTTAGTTTTAAAATCAAATGTTTAAAAATAATCATGTTTTATTATTCATTTCTAGTCTGATCTTTTCCGATCTTTATCGTCTTTTTTTTTATCATTTCACCCAAAGCAAGGGGATGATACCACAAAGACACAACGGGTTGCTGGGAGTGAAAATTAATGAGAATATTTAGTGAAGAGAGAGGATAGTAATGAAATGCGGTTCGGAAACGACACAAGATTCGACTGACACTGCATTTACGTTTTTTGAACACCTTAACTGTGGCTCTCATCCAGTCACCGAAGATAAGGAACACCGAGCCATGTGAGGATCTAGATGGGTGACCGCTTCGGAATACCAGATGCTGTAAGCTTGGATGTGCGAATGGTGTAATGGATAACGGTTCGGAATGAGAAATTGGAGATCCGATTTCGAATTTCAGTCGGGTTCTTTATATTCACTTAAGCGCAAGTACCCTGGAAAAAGATACGAGACCACCTTTTCTACTTTCAACTACGGGCTAATTAGTAGGATTTGTATCAGAAAATCATTATCACCTTAAAAAAATGCAATTTTCTAAAAATATTTTCTGGCTTTAAATAACCTGAAAAATGGTGATAAACCGTAAAAAGTAAATCAATTTATGAATAAGCGATGGCTTTTATAATTCGATTCTATAGTTATTCGAATAGAGTTTTTGTTGTGCCGAAAGTGGTAACCACCACAATATTTAGATGACAGTGTCATTGGTATGTGGTAAACTTTTAAGATTTACTGTAAACCCTTCCCCGTCAATTATTTTAGGAAAAACGTTTCATTTTCGGACGAATCTTTTTGTTTGTTTTAATATTATAACTAAGAAAACATCTCGTCTACAGTCACTTTCTCACAGACGTGATGTGTCTTCCCTCTGTCTTTTCTACAAATATTTTCATGGCAACTGCTCTGACGAGCTACTTTCACTGTTACCCGAACTGCATGAATTTAAACGTTCTACTAGGTTGGCATTTCGGTCCCACCCTTTCAATGTCGAAACGGTTAAATGTAGCCGTCTCTTCTACTCAAACAGCTTTCATCTCGCACTTCCCGTCAGTTGAACTCCCTTCCTCTTATTTGCTTCCTTGATAGCTATAATCTTCAAATATTCAAATGTAATGTCAATCGATATTTTCTGATACCTTGATCTGTGATCCCCGTTCTTCTCTTTATCCTTTTCCCAACCACTTTGAAGTACCCGTGTGGTGGCTAACACCTCTACCAGACGTATGAACTGACAATTGACATTGGTTCAAGCTCAGAATAGTATCAAAAGAAACAAGATCAACGTATAAACATGTCTGTAGCTGGTTTTTGAAAGTTATACTTTGGATATATTCATTTGTCAGTATCTGAAAAAGACACATTCGATAAAACCTTATATTATAAATGATAATTTTATAAACTTTAATAACTCCAAAACGAAAGTCTTCTTATATACCCACCATAAAGAACCCGCCATCCTCCCGTCAGGATGGCTGATACCCAACTCCACGAGAGCGCCTCTCTGCGCCTGCTTGGTCACACGCTTTTCACTGACCTGAGGTGGAACAACTACATTGAATCAATAGCTTCATCTACCGCAAGGAAAGTTGGTTCTCTATGTCGCGCCTGAAGGTTTTTATCGTCTGAGTCCATCTTTCAAATCTTCAAATCAATCATTCGTTCTTGCATTGGATACTGTTGCCATATATGGTCTGGTGCTCCCGCTGTTCATCTCCAGGTCCTCAACAAAATCCAGAGACGGATATGCAATGTGATAGGACCTGATCTGGCATCTCATCTACAGTCACTTTCTCACCAACGTGATGTGTCTTCCCTCTGTCTTTTCTACAAATATTTTCATGGCAACTGCTCTGACGAGCTACTTTCACTGGTACGCCAACTGCATGAATTTAAGCATGCTACTAGGTTGGCATCTTAGTCCCACCCTTTCTCTGTCAGAACTGTTAAATGTAGCAATCTCTTCTATTCAACAGCTTCTTCTCTCCCACTTCCCGTCAGTGGAATTCCCTTCCTCTTACTTGCTTCCTTGATAGCTATAATCTTCAAATATTCAAATGTAATATCAATCGATATTTTCGGATGCCTTGATCTTGATCCCCGTGCATTTCTGTATCCTTTTCCCAAACATTCCTCTTTACTCTTACTTTCACTCTCTATAGGGGCACTCCCGCTTTTCTTGGGGGTGATATGCTTAAAAAAAATCTCAACTGCTTTAAACTATTAATGATGACAATTTGACTAATACCAGTTTACGGAATACGGATATCTCATAAATAAATAACTGCGTAGTGCAGGGGATAAATAGAGAAAGTGCTTGGCACGTACAATACCGGCTATAATCGTTATTAAATGATTCTTCACCTCAGCAAGAGGCACGGCCCAAGTTGCGAGCGACGTATTAGTGACGTCAAAATCGATTCATACAAAAAATTGAAACGATCTGGCAGACATTTTAACAGACGCCGGACACGAAAATTGACTGATTGATTGTTTGTTTAAGGACATATCAACTTCTTATGGGTCATTTAATGTGGAAATTTAATTTTCTTGGAAGCTTTGAAGTATTAAATATATCAAATATGTTATTGTGCTTTCGAAATTGAATACATGATATATGATGCTCAGGTTTGGACATATACACGTTAGTGTGAATGTAATTATTAGAGGAGGTGATTTAGGGTTGTTTTTTTTTTCATTTTTGAATACAGTTTGATTTTTTTGAGTAATTGTAGGATATTATGTGTATTAATGTCAAAAAAGAGTTCTTTCACGTTTGTTGTTTGGTTGGTTTATTTTTTAGCGGTATATCAAACTCTATAGGTTTATTTAATGCCAAATTCTAAATATTTTGAACACAGTTTTATGGCTTCATCTGAAAATAAACCGTGTTGCTGGTCATCTTACTACAAATAAGTATTTTTTATATAAAAATATTTATTACAACGTTTCGGTCTTTCAGTATCTGTCTATATTTCTGAGATGAGGTATTATGTACACTATTTACATTATTCAGACTATTGTCCTCATCTTTGTCGCCATATTTATTACAACGTTTCGGTCTTTCAGTATCTGTCTATATTTCTGAGATCAGGTATTATGTACACTATTTACATTATTCGGACTATTGTCCTCATCTTTGTCGCCATATTTATTACAACGTTTCGACCGTTGTCAGTGGCGTAGCTAGAGTAAACGTCACCCGGGGCGGTCTGCTCAAATGTCACCCCAATGACCCCGATTCACCCTATGCTGAATGGTTAGCTGTAGCTAAATTTTCATACATGATCTACCTCTACTTTACTCTACTGACCGGTACGTTACTGTTTAAATGTATGATCCAAGACAAAATCCAATACCACAAAATAATCAGTTCAAATCAAAAGATTTTTAAAATGCAACTGTTCACTTTCAGAACAACTAAATACAAAACACGGCAATACACAAAAGAATGACATTCAATTCTATGGTCTTAGAATGAATGTTTTCTTGTTTTCATTGTGGCAAACTGGTCAATGACATCGTCAAAATCTGTTTGTCTTGTAAGCTCGTTTTCAATGGACAGCACAAACATTGCTATTTTTCCTACTCACAAATTTCCCGACAATTTACTAGAAAATTTCTGACGGGAGGACAAAACTGGGGGGGGTCATAAATTATTTCGGGGGGGGGGGGTCATATGCCCGCCTGCGAAACCCTATGTCCCCACCACTGTTTTCAGACTTTTTTGGCACCTTAGCCTGGTTGAAAAAATTTGTTGGTGGTGACATTGTGTCACCACTCCTGTGCTGGCACCCGGGGAGGTCCGCGCCCGTCGCCCCCTTAGCTACGCCACTGGCCATTGTACGCTCCGGCCTTCTTCAGGTGGTTGGAATGTCGAACTGAACACTTTATTTCGTTCACTGGGGTAGACTGTTCTAGTTCCACATGGACACATGGCACAGTGGATAAAGGCGTTGGTTAGATCCAGTGACAGGACCCAAAGAGTGTGAGTCCTATACTCGGTTCAGGCAGTGGAGAACTTTCAGAGGGAAGTATTAACAGGAGATAACTGATAACTGACATCCATTAAACATGGCACGTGAAACTAGAACAGTTTACCCCAGTGAGCGAAATAAAGGGTTCAGTTCGACATTCCAACCACCTGAAGAAGGCCGGAGCGTACAACGGCCGAAACGTTGTAATAAATATGGTGACAAAGATGAGGACAATAGTCCGAATAATATAAATAATGTACGTAATACATCATATCAGAAATATAGACAGATACTGAAGGGTCGAAACTTTGTAATAAATATGGCAACAAAGATGAGGACAATAGTCCGAATAATGTAAATAGTGTACATAATACCTCATCTCCAAAATATAGGCAGATACTGAAGGGCCGAAACGTTGTCATAAATATGGCGACAAAGATGAGGACAATAGTCCGAATAATTTAAATAATATAAATATGTATTTGTGATATTTTTACAATAAAAATGTATTTTTTTTTATTTTACAATGTTTTGTTTTCATTTGTGGTTTCACTATTTGCCTATAGCTGAGTCCCTAACAGGTGCTACCACCCTGGGTCATGGTTGACCTGAGAACAACATCAATTAAGTGGTGTTCTTCTAAGCCCCTCAAATCTCGAATCTCCTGTCCCTTCTCTCAGAAGTTAAAAATGCAGGATCCACGAGGCAGCAGGAAGGTCGAAATCAGAGTTTTTCCTCTTCTTGACTGGCGATGGTATATGGAGACAATATGCTCCCCCGCCTCATTCTCGCTGTGCCATCTGGATCAAATGGAGAATCGTAAATTGCATTATAAGGTAAATTTGAACTAATAATTGTACATTTTTGTACTATGATTACACTGATGTGAGCCATTGTTCACTGAAAATCTCGTATTTCTCAGCGATTGGCGTAAAGTTTATTTTTGATTTTGATTTGATTTGACCGACGGACATTTGGTCAACGGACACTTAACAAAATGGATATTTAGCCGAAAATATAGTGGCTTACTTAATTACTTTATCGTAATTTTTTTGATAAAAAGAGTAATGGTGTTGATTTTATTTAACATAACAAAACGGCGGCATTGAACCTTCTTCGGTATTAAAATGTATATTTAATTTGATTTTTTTTCTGCAATAATTATTTATAATAAAAAATTAAACACAACTTTACGTCAATTGCTGAGAAAAACGGTATTTTCTGTGAACAATTGCTCACCCCAATATATTCATAGTACACTAATATACAATTATTAGCGCAATTCTACTTTATAATACTGTTAGTTAAAATACTAAAATTATTGCTTGTTGCTATTTTTACTTGTACTTTTTCGGTGAAATGTCCGTCAGCCAAATGTCCGTCGGCCAAATGTCCGTCAGCCAAATGTCCGTCGGCCAAATGTCCGTCAGCCAAATGTCCGTCGGCCAAATGTCCGTCAGCCAAATGTCCGTCGGCCAAATGTCCGTCAGCCAAATGTCCGTCGGCCAAATGTCCGTCGGCCAAATGTCCGTCAGCCAAATGTCCGTCGGCCAAATGTCCGTCAGCCAAATGTCCGTCAGCCAAATGTCCGTCAGCCAAATGACCGTCGGCCAAATGTCCGTCGGCCAAATGTCCGTCAGCCAAATGTCCGTCGGCCAAATGTCCGTCGGCCAAATGTCCGTCGGCCAAATGTCCGTCGGCCAAATGTCCGTCGGCCAAATGTCCGTCGGCCAAATGTCCGTCGGCCAAATGTCCGTCAGCCAAATGTCCGTCGGCCAAATGTCCGTCAGCCAAATGTCCGTCGGCCAAATGTTTGTCGGCCAAATGTCCGGCCACGATCTGTACATAGTTTTGTATCCAAACGTAAACAAAGAGGATTTATTAGTATGGATATTTATTAATCCGACAGATTATCACAGATTATCACAGATTATCACAGATTATGATGTCATGTATCATTATAAACATTATTTTTCGATAATACACGGACTTGAGTAGGCGCTGCATTCATTTATTAAATAGCATATTTACTTCTTTTTTATTTAGTTTTGCTCGAACATTTGACCGACAGACAATTGGTCGACGGACATTTAACCGAATGGATATTTAGCCGTAAATATAGTGGTGTACTTACATGTCACACTCTTTGTCGTAATTTTTTTTTTTTTTTGAGAAAAACGTTAATGGTGTTGACCTTGTTTAATATAAGCGAAATGGTGAGATTGAACGTTCTTCAGCCTTAAATTTGATATTTAATTTTTTCAATTATTTATTTACTGTATTAATTTTATTTCGTTTCTTTTTTTTTTTTGACAGGCTTTAAATTAATTTCTTGAAATTCAGTGGTAATTTGATGTAATCCAAGTTAACAGTTTGAAAATTAGCATCCTAATCGGAATTATAATAAATTTTGGAATAATCCAATTATTAATAGGAACCCCATATTTGTCAATCCACTTTCTCCAAGTCTCTAGTAATTTGACACTAAACGAAATCGTTTCTATGAAATATCAAAATAATTTAAATGATTATTTAATTTTAAATATATTATATATTATTACTATTTACACATCATGGAAGTCACACCAACGACACGCGGAGGAAGAAAGCTTTCTATTTGAGGTCTAGTTTCAAAGCTAAGAAAAGAGTAATCAGACGTAGAGTTAACGATCGAAATGGTGAGCGCAGGAGTTGCATTGAGATCATCAAAGAAGAAGTATCAAATATTAAAAATACGGCTCATGTCTATCATTGAGAAATATGACGAGTATCAAAAAATAGATTTGCTGAGAGCAATTGCATACAATCTTTAAATACTCAAGGACAAGAACATTCATCGTTCATTTTATTCAATTTTTTTTTTTTTTGCAATAAATTTTTTTAATCAAAAATTAAACACAGCTTTACGTCAATCGCTGAGAAAATGCGGATTTTCAGTGAACACTTGCTCACCCAATATATTCATGTTACACAAATGTACAATTATCAGTCCAGTTCTACCTTATAATATTGCTAGTTAAAATGCTTAAAGTATTGCTTGTTACTAGTTTTACTTGTACTTTTTTGGTGAAAAGTCCGTCGGCCAAATATCCGTTCGGCTACATGTCCTTTCGGCCAAATATCCGTCGGCAAATTGTCCGTTGGCCAAATGTCCGTTCGCCCAAATGTTCCTTCGGTCAAATGTCCTTCAGTCAAATATCTGTTCGGCTACATGTCCTTTCGGCCAAATATCCGTCGGCAAATTGTCCGTTCGCCAAATATCCGTCGGCAAATTGTCCGTTCGCCAAATATCCGTTCGGCCAAATGTCCGTCGTTGATATGTCATTTCGGCCAAATGCCCTTTCGGCCAATTGTCCGTCGGTTAAATGTCCGTCGGTCAGATGTCCGTCCGCCAAATGTCCCTCGGTCAAATGTCTGTTAGACCAAATGTCCGTCGGCCAAACATCCGTCAATCAAATGTCCTTTCGGCCAAATGTACGTTCGGCTAAATGTCCGTTCGGCCAAATGTCCGCCGGCCAAATGTCTGTCCGGCCACGCAGTTGGGGACGGCTTGACTCCAGCATTTTGCCGGAAAGTTTTCAGTGTTGAGAACCAATCGCCTTCGGGACTTTACACCAGGTTTAAAATCAGGGTTTTCCTATCCTAAATGGAATGCCCCCATCTACCCGAAGCAGTCTCCGCTTTCGAGCTGGGTTTCGTTGTCTCAGCCTATTTGAGACGCATGCTATGAAAGAATTCTATAGACAGTGAGAGTACATTCACACTATCATCTCTGCTTATGACAACCTTTGGAACTTAATGTAGTTATATAAACATTTATATACATTACATATTTTAGAATATCAAAACATTAACAATTTTTTTGGTTTTTAATATATAAAATTCTAGGGAAACAAAAAAAATAGAAAGCAGGATAAATCTCCTGGGCTACAAGACGATTGCTTTATTTAATCCAATCTTTGCTACCAAATCAAGGTTGTTCTGAACAGGCACGCTTCCAAATTCACATGAAAGCGGGTGTCCCTAAGGCTCTCTCTTGGGTTGGACGTTGTTTTTGATCTTCGTCAATGATCTCCCTAATGTCATCAGTTTTCAGGTATGCATTTACTTCTGTCTCAATAGCAAATAGCTGACAAAGTTAAACTGGTCGCTGCGCTTGAAAAGAACAGCCAATCAGTGCTAAACTGGGGCAGGAAATGGCCTGCACATTTTTATGCCTCCAAAACGAAACTACTGTCATTTACCCACCGTAGAGAAACTTTCCGCCATCTACATAACTGATACTTGACTCCTCGAGATCAACACACTGCGCCTGCTTGGTCTCATGTTTTTAAGTGACCTGAAGCGGAAAGACTAAAATTAAACCAATAGCTGCATCTACTGCAAGTAAAGTTGGGTCATTCTGTCATGCTAGAAGTGTTTTCTCGTCAGAGTCCATCTTGCACATTAGCAAATCTGCCATTCGTTCGTGCCTTGAATACTGTTGCCATGTTTGGCATAGTGCTCCTGCTACTCATCTCGAGATTCTTGACAAAATCCAAAGAAGGATCTGCAATATAATCGATCCTGACCTGGCATCTCGACTTCAGTCACATCCTCACGGGCATGACGTGTCTTCCCTCTCTCTTTTCTACAACTATTTTCACGGCAACTGCTCTGACGAGCGTTTTACCTTGGTGCCCCGGCTACATGAATTTAAGCGTGCTACTAGACTGACATCTAGATCCCACTCTTTTATTATTGAAATATTGAAATGTAACCGCCACTTCTACTCCGACAGTTTCTTTTCTTGTGCTTTCCGCTTATGTAACACCCTTCTGTTGACTTGCTTCCTTAAAAACTACAATCTTAAAAATATAAATACAACGTCAATCGCCATCTTCTACGTTCTTGAATCCCGTTCACCTTTTATCCTGTCCTCAAACCCGCCTATTCCTAGTCGCCTCTCTCATTTCCCTTCTCCGTAACCTCCTGTCAACTCGTAAGTGACATTCCTGCCTTGATTGAGGTGAAATGTTTAAGAAATATAACTTTAAATAGTAAAAACAGAAAGAAAAAATAAGACAAAAGATCTTCAGGTTAGTTGTAAAAAAAACAAACAAATACTATTACAGGAAAAAAACAGGTAACTGTAGAAAATTTGAAAGAAATAATAATAAACAATGCATGGAAAACTATCAATAATTTCAATATTAAACGACACGTATAAATTGAAACAAAGAAACTTATTCATGCGAAATAACGATTTTATTTATGGATACATATATATATACAAAAAGGGCTGAGTTAAGTGATTTTTTTTACTAGTTATCAACTCTTTGTGGGTCATTGAACCCTAAAACACTAACCATTAATTAAAGTTACACCACTACTAACCATGAGTATATCATACCCGATTTTGAAAATATCAAAAAAAATATTAAATATAAATCTTTATTTGAAATATTTTACATGCAGGCATTTCAAAATTTGTACTTTGAGTTAACAGTAACTGAAAAAACATATTATTTAGGTAAGAAAATCAGGTACTGAAAATTGTAATTAAAAATATGAAAATTTACGCTGGGGACTATATACCCATAGTTAGTGTTCTAGGGTTAAAGGCGAAATATATTTAGGATTATAAGAGGTTGCATATAGTACCCTATGTTCCCAAGGGGTACCCACTCTAAGTATTGACATGGCTTGACTCGTCTTTACTTCGGTGATCTCATGAAAATCGGTGTTTTCACCGTTATTTGACCTTGAGGTTCCAAAAAGGGGAAAAAGCAATAAACATTGTTTCCAGTTGACATCAAAATGTTTAAAAGGAGTCTGATACTGAAATTGATGCAATACCAATACATAAAGAAAAATAAAAGTTCTAAAATCTGAATGAGATTAAGGCTAAGTTTATGATTTTCTATTTTAAATGCTGGGCGTCTCTGCACCTTTAATGATGTCATGTAACCAGGTTTTCGTTTACTTTCTGCCATTTTACTTTATAGAAAATTTATTCAATCAACAAAGCAGTGAATTTGTCTGCAGATATATATTACTGAATGAATCATACATGTATAATAGAGTTTTTCATTTTTTTCATTTTAATCAGTGATACACACACACACACACACACACACACACACACATATATATATATATATATATATATATATATATATATATATATATATATATATGTATATGATGATATATTCGGATTTTGTTTTGTCTTTTCCATATTTTTCATCATACCGTCGGATCTACATCCACATATTTGCTTACATATATATATATATATATATATATATATATATATATATATATATATATATATATATAAATATATATATATATATATATATATATATATATATATATATATATATATGTATATATATATATATACATATATATATATGTATGTATATATATATATATATATATATATATATATATATATATATATATATATATATATAGTTAAACCTAGAGAGCCAGAAAAACCTAACAAGGCTGGCCAGCTTTCCCTGACGATCCGCTTAGGTGAAACCTTGGTAGGTTTTTCTGGCTCTCTAGGTTTAACTAGGTCTGCTCTACTTATTGTATTGAGCACTTTATTTAGTTAGTTGTGTACTCGTAACGGTTTTTTTTCTTTGGGCTTTGGACTTGCATGCTAGATGATTATTTTCGGCTAACGTACATGTTCTTGGTTTTTTCTTTTTTTTTATACCATTTTTTTCCGTTTGGTATTGGTCTGATTATTTGCAAATCAAGACACGAAGATTTTCCGAACGAGTATAGTTTCTTATACTTATACGATTACTAATACTACTACTACTACTACTAGTACTACTACTACTAGTATTACTACTACTACTACTTATATATATATATATATATATATATATATATATATATATGCACATTTCATTGAATACGACAGACAAGGTGATTTTATTTAGTTTTTTATACAATTTCTCATGCTGTCTAATATTTTTTTTCTTGTCGGATGATAAATTATATAAAAACTGTCCGAATGTTCTTTTTATCCGAGCGCTTTCAGCTATACATTTACCCATTTTCAAGGATTAAAAATTTGAACTGTTAAATAAGAAATAGTTTGTTGTATGTATGTTTTATAAAATGTTTTAATTTTTGAAAAACACAGAAACAAAACACCCAACAATAATAATTATAATATTAACTTTGAACATGGACACAATATCTTGACCGTGTCAAGCAGATCAGTTCCGACAACCAGACACAAACATATGTGAATTGCTTTTTGTGGTGAAGGTTTTGTGCAGAACCATCCACACTTTTTGAAGGGCCGAATACAGAGACCTTCTGCTGATTTTGAATTCAGAGTTGTAATTCTCCTAGACCAGTTGCCATCCAAGGCTCTATAGCCCGGTCTGTTGTGCTATTTTCTCATAGCTGGTAGGGGGAGAAGAAGAGGACCCATACGTTTCCCGAGTGTATTAGCACGTAAGTGAATGATTTTCTCACGTACATTCATATCTGCTCGATGCGTATGCAAATGTAAACAAATGACGTCACACATTGTGAAATGGACAAGGTCTGACAATTATTTTAAGACATTTTCATGTATACACATTCTTTTTATAGAGACAAATATTTAAGTAAATGCTCTGTTTTATAATAAACAGTATTAACAACATTTACCGGCCTGAATGTCCGAGAAATCATCATAGAACATATGCAAGAATTGTAGTTTAAAAACAGTAAAAACGACCTTGCTAACCGAAAACGCTCCTCTGTGGCCTAATCGGTAACAGCACGTCAGGCTATATGACGGCTCCATATAGGATACAGGTTCGATTCCTGTCAGAGGACTCATATTTTCTATTACCGGGTCTACAGGGAATTTTTACCAGTGCCTACGGGCTCGGATACCCTACGTTAAATTCGGCCTTGTGCCATATCTGACCGCGTGAGGTGGTTGACAAATATCTTTGCCTCGGATACCCCACGTCAAATTCGGCCTTGTGCCACTTCTTGCCTCGCGGGGTGGTAAGGTAAATAACCTTGCTTCGGCAATTAGTTGGATATTCGTGTCCAGCTGTTCTGGTACGAACCCTCTGCCTTCGGGCAGAGAGGAACCCAGACGAGGCAATCCCGAAGGCCAGAGTCTCGTCTGGGATAGTAGATAGCTACCCGACCCCGTGTATACTGGGTCTACGGGGAATTTTTGCCCGAAACTATGGGTTCGGTTTTGCCCCGCATTAAAAATGACCTTGTGCCACATCCTGCCTCGCGGGGAGGTAAGTTAAATAACCTTGCTTCGGCTATTAGTTGGAGATTCCTCTCCAACTGTGCTGGTCGAAGCCAGACGAGGCTATCCCGAAGTCTCGTCTGGGGCGGTAAACAGCTACCCGACTGTATACGGGGTCTACAGGGAATTTTTGCCCGAGCCTATTGGCTCGGATACCCCACGTTAGATTCGGTTGGTAAATATCCTTGCTTCGCTAATTACTTGCCTGCCACCCGATTCCCTGTCTTTCAGTCGTGTATTCTTCTTTTACGATAAACCACTTTTCTTTCATCTACGCGCATGTTGCTATTCCTTCAGTCGAGTATCACCTTTGTCTGTTTATGGCTACAACAACATGCAAACGCCAGAGGGGTGCTGAGAATTTTAGGCCAATGGTTTTTTTTGTGTCCTGGTTCTTGCAACATTTCACCATTACTGACAGTTCTTCTAGTATCAGTGTGGAATACTTACTTACAAAAGTGATGGAAATAAAAAAAGACTCTAAAAATAGTCAGCTGAATAAAAAAAAAGAAAAAAACGGAAAATTCAAAACATTCCAGTAACCCTCTGCCATGTGCATATGTAGTCCTACCAATATATCAAAATTTGTCAATGAAGTCCTGAAGGACGAAACGTGTCACAAGTCATTTTTTCTACTTTGTTATAAAATTTCCCCCAAATGTTGTTCTTGATATATAAAAATATATATCGTTATCTCATAAATATAGATATAGACATATGCATGATAAACAAAATATGTAACCAAATTTATGTAACTGTGATCGTTGTGATGGTGATGGTTGTGATGGTTATCGTTGTGATGATGATGATTGTGATGGTGATGATTGTGATGGTGATGATTGTGATGGTGATCGTTGTGATGGTGATGATTGTGATGGTGATCGTTGTGATGGTGATGATTGTGATGGTGATGATTGTGATGGTGATCGTTGTGATGGTGATGATTGTGATGGTGATCGTTGTGATGGTGATGATTGTGATGGTGATGATTGTGAAGGTGATGATTGTGAAGGTGATCGTTGTGATGGTGATGATTGTGATGGTGATGATTGTGATGGTGATGGCTGGGATGGTGATTTTTGTAAACACCCGTGAACGCTCTGTTATAATTATTTTAAAATTAACCGTTGTTGCTTTGGTATGGTGTTTTTTTGGGGTTTTTTTTTTTTGTAAACAAGCATCCACAATATAAGGGAGCTAACTTGTTGAAACACCAATATATTACACCATGAAAATAATGAACACCAATATGCTACACCATGAAAATAATCAACAAAAACTGCAAATTCTCGAGGTCCTCTATATCAAAAGCCAGCAACCAACACTGAACAAAATTTATTACGAGTATAGAAGCAATGTTTTAAAATGTATTCGATCTACAATTAATGCATTTTTCGTTTTTTGTTGCATTTTTTATCATCTCGGGTTAGCTCCCCTGAGTGTGATCTCGAACAAGATCGAAAGTAATTGTTATAACAAAAACTACGGGACCTTCTTTCATGAACTTCCTCTCAACATCAAAAAGCTCATTAGAGAACAACAAAGGATTATTATAAAATAAATAGACATAATATGTCTATATTATTCAATGAAACATGCTTGAATGAAGGTATGCTGCCCCCCATATATATATATATATATATATATATATATATATATATATATATATATATATATATATATATATATGTTGTGTTGAATGTCAAAGACAACATAGTCCTGCATAATCTCTTTTGAATATTTCTGGAAACATCCTTCAGTGTTTATATATTTCTTCATAATTAGATACACCACATAACCATTTCCTTTGAACTTTTTAAATTTCATAACGTATTCTTCGATCTTTTGGCTTGTATAATTAAAAATCTTTTTCACGCCTTCACATAATTAAAAATCTTCGCCATGCACGTGATAACATCATCGCGTCTTTTGAAATTAAAATGATTTTGTAACGTTTATTTAGTTTGTAAAAAATAAAATGTAGCAACATGATTTCGCTACAAGACAATTTGCAAATGTTTTTAAAAATTTGACTCTCTATATATATAAGACCCTGAAGATGAACAATGATGTTCGAAAGTACTTGGTTATCTTACGGACAATATTTATTTCGACATAATTTTCAAATAAAAAGTCTCATTAGAAAATATGAGAAAATTCGAAAGAGAATATGCAGGACTATGTTGTCTTTGACATTCAACGCAACATATTTAAAAGAAAAGTTGCTGCCAAATTACACACACACACACACACACACACACACACACACACACACACATACATACATATATATATATATATATATATGTATATATATATATTTATTATTAAAAACGATGGAGAGTGTGTTTTTTTTATATTTTGCATAACAATAATGAAGAACAGACAAAAGGTGGTATAATTGAACACTGAAAGAGAGAAGTAAAAAACGAGAATTTCAATTTGAGAGAGAAGATAGGAAAAAGACAAAAAAGAAGGTTAAAAAAATAATCAACCGAAATAAAGAAAGTGCTAAGAATAACTAAAAAGACAAAAGAGTGTTTTCGTAAGGGAAAAAAAAGCAAAATGGAGGAAGAAAATAGACGAACACAATGGCGACTGGATACAAATGAACTGTGAAAAACAGCGGTACAAAGATAGTCTATTTTTATCCAAGTCGTCAATACTTGTCTTTTGATGTCAGCAATTCCAGTAAGATATTGTTTTTCAGAAAACTTGGTTAAGAGAACAGAACTCGGTATAATAACTTTATAAAGTTGACGATTTGTTTTTCTCTGTTAGACATTTTGTTTTTTAACCTTTTAGTAAGTGATTTCCTGTTTTGACTGCTTTTTTTTTGTCGCTTGAAAAAGTACTTTGAGTGTTTTTAATGATGTTCGCTATGTGAACGATATCTTTTCGAACTGAAATTATCGATTAACATAGATAGATATAATCTCTTTCACACGTACACATACTTATGTGTTAGTTATTAAAAGCTCCCGATAAGGAAAGATATTCTATATATTATTTAACACATCTCCTGTTTCCATATGAACGAAAGATGGTCAGTGTGAGAATGTCTATGTAAGAAATGCTCAGAGGCTTTTTTTTTACAGTGCTTTCAATTATTCATTTCTATTCAGAAAGAATACAGCTCGTAAGATGTTAACACTAAGTAGGTAGAAGACACCTTTTCTTTCTGCATTTCTGGGCTGGGACCTTATTAATTTCATTCGCGTTAATGTCCCCAACCCTTTTGCTATTTTCGCAATGTTTTGATCGTTTTACTCTCTGACCTTTTTCAGATGTTTGTCGACCCTGCTAATGTTCAGAGAATTTTAAGCTGAACACTTTATTTAATCTAGGAGGTAGATTCTTCCTTTTATGCTGTCTATGTCTACGGATCTCCTGTCTTGTTATTATTTAGTACCGTTCAATTCTTGCTCGATTTGTTTCTAATGAGTATAGGTCTGTACTACCCGGACCAGGGATTGAATTCATAATTAGCCTAATTCATATGCATAAGACAATGAGTTAATCCAATAGGGTTTTTCTTGTCAGACAGCTAAAGAAGGCAGGAGACAGAAAGGCTGAAAGTTTGTGATAACAAAAAAAATGAAACATTAGGCTAAATGTATATGATATACCGTATATACTCGCGTATCATGCGACTTTTGAAGACCTAATTTTGAAGCTAATTTTAAGGGGGTCGCATCATACACGAGTATATACGCTAAGTAAAATAAAGCTCATCAAAGGAAGCAATGGTAAAAAGTGGGGGATTAGTTTTGTGCGGTTCTTTAGTATTAAAATCTACCCCCATTTCTTGGCCATTGTAGATTTATAGATGAAATTCCAAAACACCCTTATAGTTAATCAAATACAAGGATGATAGAAAGTGAGGGATCAGTTTTGTATAATTCTTTAGTATAAAAATCATCCCCCATTTCTTGGCCATAATAGATTCATAGATGAAATTCTAAAACACACTTAATCAATAAAAGGATCATAGAAAGTGAGGGATCCGTTTTGTATTATTCTTTAGTATTAAAATCATCCCCCATTTCTTGGCCATAATAGATTCATAGATGAACTTCCGAAACATGCTTAAAGGTAATCAAAAAAAAGATAATAGAAAGTGAAGGATCAGTTTTGTATTGTTCTTTAAAATTAAACTCATCCCCCATTTCTTGTATATGCTATCCATTTCTATACGCTAGAGAGGATTTAAGTAACTTCCAAAAAATGTTCTTGTAGGTTGGTTTGTTATATATACCGTATATACGGCACGGTGGAGTAATGGATAACGGCTTGGATTAAGGAATCGAAGAGCCGAGTTCGAATTCCAGTCGAATCCATTCACTTATGTGCTAATACCCTTGGGAAAGGTGTGAATCCTCTTCTTCTCCCTCCAACTATAGGTAAATAGCAGGACAGACTGGGTTCTATAGCCTTGGATGGCAACTGCTTTAGGAGAAGGACAACTCTGAATTCAAAACCTGCGGAGGGTCGTTTGGGGACCTTGTGGCATTCGCTGCACCAGAACCCTGTATTCGTCCTTCCGTGGATGTGTGGATGGCCCTGCACAAAGCCTTCACCACTATAATCAAATCTCATGTGTCGGTGTCGGGCTCTCAGTTCCTAGGAACTGATCTGTTTGACCCTCATACGTCGAATTCAACGGGAGAGTCGATCATATACCCGTGTATCAGGCGACTTTTGGAGACCTAATTTTGAAGCTAATTTTAATAATGTCGCATCATACACGAGATATGATTTGCACATGCCCAACCACTCTCGCCAATTCTCCTAGCTCTGAAACCGTGTCTTTCTTAAATTAAGGTGTTAGCGTGGCCTTTTTTTTTCCATTCCTTCACTCGTTTTTGATACGTGCTCGCTTTGCCACATGAGGTAAGTCATCTTCTCTTCTACATCCAGTTTCCAAGGGGGATTCCTTCCAAAATTTGTGTTCGGAGCAGTTCGAAACAACTTCAACATCTTCATTATGTCATCATTTTCTCTTAGAGTTATCGGTTCTGTTTTACTTACATTATTCGGATTGTTATCCACTTCTTCATTGCCATATTCACAACTTTTCTACCGTTGTATTCTCCAGTCTTCATATGTCTCTGTTATCATTTTTTACCAGTACTCATATTGCAATTATTTCTGTTTGTATTATTGCCTTTTATAACAGAGCTTATACTGCAATTTTTGTTGTTATTCACTAATCGGATTATTTGGACTGTTATCCACATTTTTATTGCTATATTCACAATGTTTAGACCGTTGTATGCTCCGGCCTTCTTCAGGTGATTTGAATTTCGAACCGAATCCTTTATTTCGTACACGGAGATAGATTGTTCTAGTTTCACGTGCCATGCCTCTTCCGGATCGCTCAGTTATTTCCCTTTAACTCAACCTTTTGGTTCACCACTGTTTTAGCCTTGTATTGAACTCACAACTCTTTGAGTCAAGTTACTGGAGCTAAGCAAAGTATTTATGTACTGGGCTATGTAGTTCCACGTGAAACTAGAACAATCTACCCCGGTTGACGAAATAAACGGTTCGGTTCAAAATTATAATGACCTGAAGAAGGCTGAAGCGTACAACGACCGAAACGTTGTGAATATGGCAATGAAGATGAGGATAACAGTCCGAATAATGTGAATAATGCAAGTAAACATAATACCTCATCTCAGAGATATAGAGGCCGAAACGTTGTGAATATGGCAATGAAGATGAGCATAACAGTCCGAATAATGTAAATAATGCAAGTAAACATAATACCTCATCTCAGAGATATAGAGGCCGAAACGTTGTGAATATGGCAATGAAGATGAGCATAACAGTCCGAGTAATGTAAATAATGCAAGTAATCATAATACCTCATCTCAGAGATATAGACAGATGTTCTGTTTTATGTTTTGCTGTTGTTCAAAGTTCTCAAAGTTCTCAAAGTTCGGTGTTTCTGGTAATTACGATTCTTTAGCCCTAGTCTACAAGGTTCGAAGAAGGATAATTCTAAGACCATCTTTCATTGGCTCGAATCTTTTTTTGACGATTGATCTCAGAAAGCTGTTATATAAGGCTGACAGTTTAGACATTTCCGGACGAGTTGGGCGTCAGGTGTGGAATTCATATGAAGCTCTCGATCTGAATCGACTGGTCAAGGACATGACTCGAATGAAATATGTTTACTATGACATTTATATTTTCGAACGATTTAACGCTTTTAACAAAATATGAATCTTTAGCTATAATACAGCAGTTCTTAACCTGGGTTTGAACGTACAGCAGTGGTTCACCGAGTCTTTCTCGGGCGTTCTGTGGAGGTCAAGTTATGTCAATGATGAATACCTCGACGAAAGCATTGAACTTCAGCAGGGCCAGGTTCAGCAGCAAATCTTCAGAACAACAACGTTCTCAACGTTTTGGTGTCATCAAATTGCAGCGTACCCTCTTTTTGCTAAGAATATTGTAGCTTACCCTCTTATTGCTAAGGATATTGTAGCGTACCCTCTTATTGATAAAGGATATTATAGCGAACATTCTTGCTGCTAAGAATATTATAGCGTAACCTCTTATTGCTAAGGATATTGTAGCGTATCTTCTTTTTGCTAAGAATATTGTAGCTTACCCTCTTATTGCTAAGGATATTGTAGCGTACCCTCTTATTGATAAAGGATATTATAGCGAACATTCTTGCTGCTAAGAATATTATAGCGTAACCTCTTATTGCTAAGGATATTGTAGCGTATCTTCTTTTTGATAAGAATATTGTAGCTTACCCTCTTATTGCTAATTATATTGTAGCGTACTTTTTATTGCTAAGAATATTGTAGCGTACCCTTTTATTGATAATGGATATTATAGCGTACCTTCTTACTGCTAAGAACATTGTAGCGTACCTTTTTATTACTAAGAATATTGTATCGTACCTTCTTATTTTTAAGGATATTGTAGCGTACCTTCCTATTGATAAGAATATTGTAGCGTGCCTTCTTATTGCTAAGAATATTGTAACGTACCCGCTTATTGCTAAGGATATTGTAGCGTACCTTCTTATTGCTAAAAATATTGTAGCGTACCCTCTTATTGCTGAGAATATTGTAGCATACACTCTTATTGAACAGAATATTATAGCGTACCTTCTTATTGCTAAGAACATTGTAGTGTACACACTTATTGCTAAGGATATTCTAGCGTACCTTCTTATTGCTAAGAATATTGTTGCGTACCCTCTTATTGCTTAGAATATTGTAGCGTATACTGTTATTGCTAAGAATATTCAAGTTTACCCTCTTATTGCTAAGGATATTCTAGCGTACCCTCTTTTTTCTAAGAATATTCTCGCGTACCTTCTTATTCCTTAGAATATTGTAGCGTACCCTCTTATTGCTAAGGATATTCTAGCGTACCTTCTTATTGCTAAGGATATTGTAGTGTATCCTCTTCGTGCTAATGATATTAAAGCGTACCCACTTATTGCTAAGGATATTCTAGTGTACCCTCTTATTGCTTAGAATATTGTAGTGTACCCTCTTATTGCTAAGGATATTTTAGCTACCTGCTTATTGCTAAGAATATTGTAATGTACCCTCTTATTGATGAGGATATTGTAGCGTACCCTCTCATTGATAACGGATAGTATATCGTAACTTCTTATTGCTAAGAGTATTATAGCGTACCCTCTTATTGCTAAGGATATTCTGGCGTACCTTCCTATCGATACAAATATTGTAACGTGCCCTCTTATTGATATGGAAATTGTAGCGTACCTTCTTATTACTAAGAATATAGTAGCGTACCCTCTTATTGAAAAAGGGTATTATAGCGTACCTTCTTATTACTATGGATATTGTAGCGTATCCTCTTATTGATAAAGGATATTGTAGCGTACCTTCTTATTGCTAAGGATATCATAGTCTACCTTCTTATTGCTAAGAATATTTTAACGTACCATCTTATTGATATGGATATTGTAGCGTACCTTCTTATTGCTAAGAATATTGTAACGTACCCTCTTATTGAAAAAGGGTATTATAGCGTACCTTCTTATTACTATGGATATTGTAGCGTATCCTCTTATTGATAAAGGATATTGTAGCGTACCTTCTTATTGCTAAGGATATCATAGTCTACCTTCTTATTGCTAAGAATATTTTAACGTACCATCTTATTGATATGGATATTGTAGCGTACCTTCTTATTGCTAAGAATATTGTAACGTACCCTCTTATTGAAAAAGGGTATTATAGCGTACCTTCTTATTACTATGGATATTGTAGCGTATCCTCTTATTGATAAAGGATATTGTAGCGTACCTTCTTATTGCTAAGGATATCATAGTCTACCTTCTTATTGCTAAGAATATTTTAACGTACCATCTTATTGATATGGATATTGTAGCGTACCTTCTTATTGCTAAGAATATTGTAACGTACCCTCTTATTGAAAAAGGGTATTATAGCGTACCTTCTTATTACTATGGATATTGTAGCGTATCCTCTTATTGATAAAGGATATTGTAGCGTACCTTCTTATTGCTAAGGATATCATAGTCTACCTTCTTATTGCTAAGGATATTTTAACGTACCATCTTATTGATATGGATATTGTAGCGTACCTTCTTATTACTAAGAATATTGTAGCGTACCCTCTTATTGAAAAAGGGTATTATAGCGTACCTTCTTATTACTATGGATATTGTAGCGTATCCTCTTATTGATAAAGGATATTGTAGCGTACCTTCTTATTGCTAAGGATATCATAGTCTACCTTCTTATTGCTAAGGATATTTTAACGTACCATCTTATTGATATGGATATTGTAGCGTACCTTCTTATTGCTAAGAATATTGTAACGTACTCTCTTATTGCTAAGAATATTGTAGCGTACCCTCACATTGATAAAGGATATTGCAGCGTACCCTCTTGCTGTCTTGAGATACTCATACATTTTTGTGGATGGTAAACATGAAGACGAGGAAAAGAAACAGATTTTGTTGTGAATATTATATGAGAATGGCACTTGCCGTGTATTTCTGAATTTGTTTCTGAAAGGCAACAGCCAAACTCACATTGATTTGCACTAAATATTTATTGAGTTATGTTTTTATTTTTATGTGGAAGTTACGTTTTGTTGTTTTTCGCTCTTTGAACAGAGTGTTTTTTAGTGCAACTGATGCGAGATTCATTTTTGCGCTAATATCATATATATATATATATATATATATATATATATATATATATATATATATATATATATATATATATATATATACCTATGTTTTGAAGAAATCATATTTTATTTTTCCAATTACGAAGATTCGGTGAATTCACGAATGAAACCTTCGCGGTTTATACCTCTAACAAGTTTAAGTACAACTGTTCTAGGTAGATAAAGTTATTAGAATAATCCAAAAGTTAAAAAAGTCATTGTCAGTGGTTCGGCGGAGGTAAAGGCGTGTCAATGATGAATACCGTGATGAAATCGTTGAACTTCAGCCGAGCCAGGATCAACAACAACTCTACAGAACAATAACGTCCTCAACGTTTTAGTGTCACCAAATCGTAGCGTACCCTCTTATTGCTAAGAAAGCACGTATCTTTTCGATGATGGTTGACATGAAAACCACAAAAAAGGAAGAGGCTTCGTTGCGAAAATCAAACATGAGTGGCAGTTGGCAAGGTGAAGACGTGCTTTTCTGAACGTATCTCTGAAAAGCAGCAGAAAAGTCGCATCGATTTGCAGTAAATATTCATTGTTTTTGTTTTCGTATGAAAGTTACGTTTTGTTGGTTTTTGTCCTTTGAACAGAGTGATTTTGTGTGCATGGTCCATTTTTACACTAATAACATATATATATACCTATGTTTTGAAGAAATCATATTTTATTTTTCCAATTACAAAGGAGTCGGTGAATGTACAGATGAAACTTTCAGGGTTTAGTATGTCGGAGTTAGCTCCTCCTTAATTCCCAAATTGTCACCAGGGGTCTCTCCCCCCATTCTATAAATAGTGGGTGATTTCTTGCCTCGCTCTCTTTTTTCCTTCAGTCCTCGTGCCGAATCCCACCTCGCGTGGAGGTGAGGTAAATCTCTCTTTCTTCTTCATTTCAGCGACAAGATGTAAGCTCTTAGTAGATCAGCGTTTCCCATTTTTGGGAAAACGCTATGAAAATTACAAACCTTCACGTACCTACGAACATTCACCAAAGAACAAACAGTAATGTTACCACACACACAGATGTTATGTCAATGTCCCTTGTAATTTGTTTAATACATATTTTTGATATATATATATATATATATATATATAGAGAGAGAGAGAGAGAGAGAGAGAGAGAGAGTTAAGCTGACCCTGACGATCTGCCTAAGTGAAACCTTGGTAGGTTTGTCTGGCTCATTAGGTTTGAGTTTGTTTGCTCTACGTTTGTATCGAGCTCTTTAGTTAGTTGTTTACTCGTATCGGTTTTTTTTCTTTGGGCCTTGAACCTGTATCTGTGCGATTGTTTTCGACAGACTTTAATGTTCCTGGCTCTTTCTTTTTTAAAACCTTTTTTTCCCTCTCTGATTGATTTGACTATTGTTAAATCAAGAATTCGAAGGTTTTTCGACACGAGTATAGTTACCTACATATATATATATATATATATATATATATATATATATATATATATATATATATATATATATATATATATATATATATATATATATATATATATCGGTCTTGTTTGTCTTCTTTCATCTTTGGTTGGGCAAATTAAGTCCGCCAATTTTCATGTAGTTGAACCTTTTAATATTCTACCAGGATTTACACACGTGTTTCTAATACAACTACGCGAAAATGAACACACAAGTTTAAGAACCATTCCTGTAATACGATAGAGTTAATCCTCTACATCGAGTTCTTTGGGAAGCGAATTTTTTTTCTTCTATCTTCTATCAGATAATATACCAGTTCGAGCCGGGTCGAGAGACCACTGTAAGCAGAAGTCATTTTTAATAATTGATCTGAGAAAGCGGTTGTATACGGTTCACACTGTAGACATTTCCATTCCAGTTGGGCGTAGGGCGTGACATTTTGACTTTACGAGGTTACTTTACATAACTGGATTTGCTAAAAGAAGAAAAAAATTCTTGACGCGTGGGTATGCCAAAATATTTTCATATCTGATCAGTCAGTCGGATTTATCAGAAGCGAACTGGGCCAATAATTTTTCATTGCCACCTCGTATCTTTTTTTTTTTTTCTTTGTTTTTTGTTTACTAAATTTCAACCAATACAGGCCACGAAGCCACAAAATTAGAATGTTATTTGATAAAATGGTAAGGATGAATACAATGTTTGATTGTTTTTTGACTGTTTTGCAACTGTTTGTTATTTACTGCTGAAAGATATTTTTGCTTTCTAAGAATGATTTTGGAGATAATAATGATTTTCTGATACAAGTCTTACTATTTAATCCATAACTTGGAGGGGAATGGGTGGATTCATACTTTTCCCAAGGGTGAGTACCGTTCCCATCTGGAATCTGAACTCTATTTTCCGACTTTTTTTTTCGAGTCTTTATTCATTACACCAGTCGCAAATCAAATTTTTCAGCACCTGGTATGCCTGAGTAGTCATCCATCGAGGTACTGACCAAGCTGAACGTTGCTTAACTTAGGTGATCGTCACAAGGCCGTAAGCGCGTGATATAAATGAGAGATGAACTGAGCGGAAGTATAGGTTATGACGATAGAAATTGTTTAACATTGAGGTTAGAGTTGTAGTTTTTCAAGGAAGCATCCAAGAATCCATGGGTCTGTTCCAACTAGTGGCAAAGTTCTTGGGGGATGAACATGACTGACGCTAACCCCCAGGGGAATGACACATTGCGGCTTCTTGGTGAAACGTTTTCCGCTAACATGAAGTGCAAATATTATATTAAATCAAATACCAGGTCTGCGGTTAGATCCTTGAGTCTTGCTAGACAATTTTTTTCGGCAGACTCTTAACGCGTTTATATGTCTATCATTCGACTCTACTTTGGATATTTTTGGCATATCTGGTCTCGTGCTTGTGGTATATAATTAGAAATTCTTGATGAAATCCAAAGAAGAATCGGCAATGTTATTGGCTTCAGTCACTTCCCACCCCTCGTACCTTCCCTGGGCATTTTATATAAATACGTTAATTGCAATTGTTCTGATAAAATTTCCTCTATGGTACCGAGACTTTAGGAATTTACTCGATCTGTGGTAAGGTCTCATAATTTTACATTTGAAATGATGTGATTGTTATCGTAATTTCTATACTAACAGTTTCTTTTCTCGCGTTCGCTGCTTGTACAACTCTCGTCCAGTTTCTTGCTTGTCAGTCAATTTTGATTTTTAAAATATTATATATATTTAAAAAAATTAATGTAAATTACAAGAAACATATCACATAATAAATAACGATGAAAATGTTTAAACCTAACATATAGCTTTAATTATATTAATTTTGATAATACCGTTTTATACAAATGACTAAAACTAACTAATGTATAAAAGTAATGCGTAACTCTTTTCCAGCTTCTCGTTGGCAGGCCAATTCTATCTTTGCGTCTTTACTGCAATGCTAGGCGTCATCTTCTGTCTTCTTAATTCTTGTTCTTTTATTGTTCTCCCTCCTTAATAGTAGTTTTTCTCATATTCTCTAACACTCATTAACTCCTTTGCGTCTTAGTGGCTTTAGTGCCTTGCTTGGGGAAAATTTAAATGCAATGTCAATCGTTATCTTTTGTCTTATTAATTTTTGTTCTTTTATTGTTCTCTCTCCTTAATAGTAGTTTTTCTCATATTCTCTAACACTCAGTAACCCCCCTTTGTGTCTTAGTGGCTTTAGTGCCTTGTTGGTGAAAATTTAAATGCAATGTCAATCGTTATCTTTTGTATCCTTAATTCTTGTTATTTTATTGTTCTCCGTCCTTAATAGTAGTTTTTCTCATATTCTCTAACACTCAGTAAAGCCTTTGCGTCTTAGTTGCTTTAGTGCCTTGCTTGGGGAAAAATTTAAGTGCAATGTCAATCGTTATCTTCCGTCTTCTTAAAATCTTGTCCCTTTTATTGTTCTCTCTCTTTAATAGTAGTTTTTCTCATATTCTCTAACACTTAGTAACCCCCTTATTGGCTTTATTGCCTTGCTTAGGGTGAAATGATAAAAAAAAGTAAATGTTTTTATTAAATCGTACGAGAAAATGGAATTCATCTGAATATTAACCATGGAATATTTCCCAGAGAACTCTAGCAGTCTTTGCGCGTAAAAAAATTTGAATTCTATCAAAGCTGGAATTAGAGGATTCAGCAGTTTCAGTTCCGGAATTCTATCAATCTTCTATTTTTGATCTAATCTGACTCTTGTAAAGATAAGGCATGACAGAACGTGTCAGATACTTCCTGAAGCGATAGAATGAGCCGATCATTTTTCCAGTGAATTTAACAATGAATTGTATATATGACATCTGCTTGAGCTCCGGAGTGAACTTGAGACATTCAAAGCACCGAGCCTCATTTTGAGTGTTGCTGGGTTATTTTATTTGTAAAGAAGCGTTCATTTTTTTTTTCTTTTTATAACTGTTAATTATACCGAATCTATGTATTTCTGTAACTTTGAAAAAAATGGCGTTTCACCCGATGAACTCTTATCGAACAAAGAGCAGAACAATTTGCGAAATATAACGAAAATAATTATTCGATCCTGTAAAACCATGAAACTGTATGTTAATATCAAACCTTTGGCTGGAGAGAGAGAGAGAGAGAGAGCGAGAGAAATCTAAACAGAGAAAAGGAGAAAGAATGAGAGAGAAAGAGAGAGAGAGTGAGAGAGAAAGTGAGATATAAAGCGAGAGAGAAGAGAAAGGGTGAGAGAGAAAGAGAGAGAGAAAGCAAGAGAGAAAAAAGAAAGAGTGAGAGAGAGTGAGTGGTAGAGAAAGAGAGAGAGAAAGAGAGAGAGAATGAGAGATAAAGAGAGAGTCAAAGATAGATAGTGACAGAAAAGAGAGAGAGAAAGAGAGAAAGAAAGAGAAGGGGCAAGAAAAAAAGAGAGACTATTTGTTGTTCATAAAAATGGCAGCACTTGAACAAACGTCAACCAACAAAGGAAGTCATGAAACCGGAAGCTTGCAAACGGATTTCCTGAGGCGGATGTAGGCTTCCGACTTCCGGTTATGGATTAGGGGTTCTACTGCCTTATATCTTCAGCCAAATAAGCGCGAAACGAAACTCGCTTTCACTGGAAAGGTAAACGGAATAGAAGGTAATCCGAGTGACGGAAATAAATGAGAAATTTTTATGAGACTACATTTTCCTTAAGTAATGTATAAAATAATTTTAGGTAAGGAATTTAATTTCCAATGCTTCGTCAGAACCCAAAAAAACTATTAAGAATATATACGTATTTTAGAGTTGTTCGATAATAAGATAATAAAAGAATGTGGAGTAACGGATAGCGGCTCGGATTAAGGAATCGGAGAGCCGAGTTCGAATTCCAATCGAATCCATTACATTCACTTAACGTACTATACCCTTGGGAAAGGTATGAATCCTCTTCTTCTCCCCACAAGATATGAGTAAGTAGCAAGACAGGCCGGGTTCTGTAGCATTGGATGGCAACTGGTCTACCACAGAAATAAATCGCAACCCACTGCGGGAAGAAAAAAATCTGCCTCGTCCGTCATCGAAATATTGGTAAATATTACTGGTTCTATAGCCTTGGATGGCAACTGGTCTACCGTAGGAAGAAATGGTAACCTACTGTGGGGAAAAAATCTGCCTCGTCAGTGATGTATTGAAAGATACATGATCGCCTAAGCGTATGTCACGTATGGCACATAACTGACTGACCCTCTTCTTCTCTCCCCAGATATGGGTAAATAGCAGGTCAGACCAGGCTCTATAGCCTTGGATGGCAACTGCTCTACTGCAGAAAGAAATGGTAACCTACTGTAGGAAAAAAATCTGCCTCGTCAGTCAAGTATCGAAAGATACATGATCGCCTAAGCGTATATCACGTATGGCACGTAACTGTCTAGATAATAAAAAGGTAATATGCCGAAATGGTTAAACATATGCAAAGTATAGCCAGATATTTAATGTCACAGGTTGGAATCAAACAACCAGGTAAAAGTGTAGTATCTGTTCTCATCATGACTAGTTATGAGAATGATAGCAGTTTCCTTATCAGGAAACATTCTGCATTCTTTGACCGAGAAGCCACTACTACTGGATTTAAGTTTTGCTTCATTCCGTAGACATAAGGCTGGGATCAAAGTGTAGTATGTATTCTGCACATTTCTAATAGTAAGGGTAATAATAATAATAATAACTGTTTCCTTATAAGGAAACATTCGGCATTCATTGACCGAGCAATCAGTACTACTTGATTTACGCTTTTATCGATTCCATGAATATCAGGCTAGGAACTAAACATGCCATTCCGTTCTCTTCGTTTCTAATAATAATAATAATGGTAATATTAGCTGTTTCCTTATCAGGAAAAATTCGGCATCCAGTGCTCCCTGACTCACGCTATTCTTCATTACCTGAACATCGGGCTGGGATCAAATTGTATCATCTGTTCTTTTTTCTTTTAATAATAATGGTAATCGTAATATTTACCGTTTCCTTATAAGGAAACATTCGGCATTCATTGACCGAGCAGCCAGTGCTACTCGATTTACGCTTTTCTTCATTCTCTCGACATCGAACTGTGATCAAAGTTTGCTATCTGTTCTGCTCATCTTTAATAGATATGGTAATATCTATTAAAATATCAATGAATGGTGAATGTTTCCTCATAAGGAAACATTCACCATTCATTGCCATAGCAGATAGTGCAACCCTGAGTGGAAATTAATATATTTTTTGTATTAAAATAATTTTTCAGGGAAATAAGATACTCGAGGGCAGTAGCAGGAATCACTTTTAACATTATTGAAGCAGGCTTCCTTCTTAACCATTTTTAAGTTCTGTGAAATATCTCCATCTTTAATATATCATTACTATCTCTTTGAGGGAGATGTTCCATCTATTTTAGTTGTTGCCGTTGTTGAAATTCTTCAAGTGATGGGGTTTCTGTTATTTGGTACACTTCTTTGTGTCTGTTTCTATAGCCCCTGTTTATGAGATCAATGAACGATGGTCCTCGCTAAGACTTTTCTGCTATATTCGCCTGATGCCATTTTTAGCCAGTGATTTGATGACAGTCTAGCTATTTTCTACGGGTTTGACGCAATGCAGGATTTCAATATGAAAGCCTCGATCTGACCAGTCTATTTAAGAACATGTCTCGAGGTTTTCTGTTAACGTACGACACAATTATCTATTTGGACTGTTAGGAAAACTTATTTTGAAAAGATATTAGAATAATCTCGAATATATACTGGAAGCAATTCGCTTGCATATAAATGAAAAGGGAATTTAGTAATTTTTTATCCCGTGAACGTAGGGCCACTATGTGCACTGTAGCCGCAGTAGAAGGGTGTTTCTTGGGCAAGATGGCCTGACAGAGCCCAACCTTCTCCAGGCCGGTTTTAAATTCATAGTCTTTCCCGTTTCTAGACCGGTTGCTACCCAAGGATATAGAACCCAGTCAGTCTTGCTATTTACCGATAGCTGGTGGGAGAAGAAGAGGATTCATACCTTTCCCAAAGGTATTAGCCTGTAAGTGAATGTAATGGATCGGATCCGACTAGAATTCGAACTCGTCTCTCCGATTCCTCAATCCGAGTCGTTATCCATTACTCCACTGTACAAAAACTGATTATCTTTTCCTTTTTCCTTTTTCGGATTTATTGAACTTTTACGGTGAAGCAATACTTAGACGACTAGAATTCCTGATCAGGATTTATTATTGGGAGAAATAATCAGAACAGTACCCAGATGGCAAAGATGTAATGGCTGAAACAGAAAGAAAACTACAGGATATCCTAGACTGGGTAGAAAAGGAAAGCAGAAAGAAAGGACTAATCATCATTTCTAAAAAGATTGTATGATTGTCAGCAAGAGGAGAAGACTAATTTCCGAGCTACAAATGGGAGATATAAAGTTAAAAATCTTGGAAGTTTGTTTTAACATTTGCCGGAAAATGGGACACTGCGTGGGCGGACATTTGGATGAGAGACATTTGGCCGAACGGACATTTGGTCGAACGGGCATTTGGCCGAGGGACATTGGGACGAACGGACATTTAGTCGAAAGACATTTTGCCGAACGGGCATTTGGCCGAGAGACATTTGGCTGACGGACGTTTAGCCGAATGGACATTTGGCCAAGAGACATTTGGCCGAACGGGCATTTGTCCGAGAGACATTTGGTCGAATGGACATTTGACCGAAAGTCATTTGACCGAACGGACATTTAGCCGAATAGATATTTAGCCGAAAATGTAATGGCGTACTTACATGTATGTCACACTCTTTATTATAATGTGCTACATATATTTATATATATTTACTGGATTAATTTATAATTTTTGGTTCTTTTTTTTTTGACAGGCTTTTTTTAAAATCTATTCTGTATGTAATATATTTTACTGCAAATATTACTGTAATATGATTAGTATGGCCAAATGTCTGTCGGCCAAATAAGAAGGGGTATTGGAACAACATATGTCATCCAGATGCTAAAGAAGTTACGAAGAAACAGGAAGATTTTGTTAGATACAACGAAAAAGTGATCTGTTCTTTACCATCATGTTTGCATGCATCTATCTATCTATCTATCTATCTATCTATCTATCTATCTATCTATCTATCTATCTATCTATCTATCTATCTCAGTTCATATCTATCTATCTATCTATCTCAGTTTGTTCATATCTATCTATCTATATATGTCAGTCTGTTCATATCTATCTATCTATCTATCTATCTATCTATCTATCTATCTATCTATCTATCTATTTCAGCTTGTTTATATCTATCTATCTATCTATCTATCTATCTATCTATCTCAGTCTGTTTATATCTATCTATCTCAGGCTATTTTTATCTATCTATCTATCTATCTCAGTCAGTTCATATCTATTTTTTATCTATCTCAGTCTGTTCATATCTATCTATCTATCTATCTATCTATCTATCTATCTATCTTTCTCAGTCTGCTCGTATCTATCTATCTCAGTCTGTTCGTATCTATCTATCTATCTATCTATCTATCTATCTATCTATCTATCTCAGTCTGTTCGTATCTATCTATCTATCTATCTATCTTCGTCTATTCATATGAATGTATCTGCCTATCTACAGTTTGAACATTATTCTATAAACTGATCCCAAATGTAATTACAGCTTCTAACTGAGAGACGACGTCAATCTATTTTAATTAATCCTGCGGAAAGAAATGCCTTGCTATATAAGGGCGGCTTGTCATTTTAGAGCCTGTCTCTAACATTATGAACCACTTTCTATCACTCTCTGCACATACATACATACACCCGCGTGCAAGCACCACACACACACACACACACACACATAAATACACATATATATATATATATATATATATATATATATATGTGTGTGTGTGTGTGTGTGTGTGTGTGTGTGTGTGTGTGTGTGTGTGTATACACTACAGTTCAAAAGTTTGAAGCTACCCCCAGAATTAGGATGGGATGAAATTGACAGAAGAATGGAATAAAAAAAATGAAAAAGACCTCTTAGAGTCTAAAAGCTCTTTTTCATTTTTTTTCACTCTTCTATCAAATTCATCAAATAATCTTATCCATATATATATATATATATATATATATATATATATATATATATATATATATATATATATATATATATATATATATATATGGAGTGAGAGAGAAAGAAAGAGAGAGAGAGAGAGAGAGACTACAGATTCAAGAGTATGGGATGAATTTGACTCTTAGATTCATTGAAAAAAGAATGGAATCCATTATGTAACTTAGACATTGAGGAACTTTTGCAATGAATGCCAAAAATTTGTGCTGCAGTAATCAAGGCTAAAGGAGGCTAATATGACGAGAGCCAAATTTTAGATAGGACGATTTTTAATTTGTTATCTATATATGTATATATTGTATAGGTGTGTTTATATATGTATATATTTGTAATCAAGTGAGTCATATTTATGTTTATATCTGTATATATGATGTAATCAAGCTACGTGCGTTTAAATTAGACTTAAATTATTGGATATATTTGGAGTTACGTGTACATGTGCGTGTGTCTATGTATATATGTACATATTGTTATTTCTTGTAAACTGTGGGCGTGTATTTATAGGTATATATTTGTAATTACGTGATTCATGTTTTCGTATATGACGTAATTACTTGTTTTTAAATTATAATTCAAATATAAAGACTGGATATATCGGGAATTATATATACAGTGCTGTTCGATAACATTGGATTCCATTCGGATATGAAATTCAAAATCAAATCCTCTTTGTTGCTCAACTGCTTTCTCGAGAGCCTGTACTTTATAATGCTCCATAAGTTTTCTATGGGATTGAGGTCAGGAGATTGGGGCGGCCGTGTCATAACACTCACCTGCTTCTCATCAAAGTATTCCTTCATCAATTTTGATTTCTGACAGGCAGTATTGTCCTGCATAAAAATGAGCTTGGTGGGGTCGATTTGCACCCTTTCAGCAGAAGGGAGCAGACAAGACTCTAAAATTCTCTTGTACTCGCCCCTGAGAGTCTTTTCAATAGGTTTTAAGAAACCAGTTCCATGAAAAGAAAAGCATCCCCAGAACATTATACTGAACAGATGCTTGACAGTACTTACTGCTAAATTCAAAGAGCTTTCAAAGCTTCTTCTTCGAATTTTAGATCGCTTATCCTTTGAATTAGCTCAACTTTCGTTTCATCGGAGAAGAGATCATTTAGTAAAAAAAATCAGGTGAGTTACTTTTATCGAACAACACTGTATATACATACGTATATATGTTGGGGTGGATATGTGTGTGTATGTTTGTGCGCGTCTATGGACACACGCGTATATGTTTGGGTGTACGTGTTTATACACACACATGCACACACACTATTATGTATATATATATATATATATATATATATATATATATATATATATATATATATATATATATGTGTGTGTATATATATATATATATATATATATATATATATATATATATATACAGGCAGCGTCTTTCAGAAGAAGTACACCGTGACGCAATTCACTCAGCAAGTAATTTGAAAAATGCATGCTGTAATGCTTGGCATTCGTACCGGAAGCTCCAATATGAATATTTCAAAGTGTTTGGGTGAGGATAGTGCAGGGGATTCGAAAAGAGTTGGATGAGTCTAATGGTGATTACGGATGTGTTTGGAGTTATCACTTGAGATGGCGACATTATGACTCCATTCATCTTCCCACAGGGCCTCTAACTCAACACTCAGGCCTACATCAAGTACCTTTGGAGGTAGTGCTGCCCTGGGTCAAGAGCGTGGCTACTGGAAGACCCTATGTCTGGCAACAGAATTCTTGGCCATGCCACACAAGCAGAACCCGATATTGGCTGTCAGACAATTCCTGCGGCCACATTAACCCTTACATCTGGCTACATAACAGCCACGCTGCAACCCTCTTGGTTACTATGTTTGGGCGCAGTTGAGTGAGAGATCAATAAATGTCCTTGTAATTCTAAAAATGATGAAAACAAGGAAGCATTACACAATTTAAACAAGGAGACCGCCCAGAAGAATCGTAGTAGATCCCGAAGTCGTCTTGAGGCCGTCGTTGAAGCCAATAGCGATTTTATTGTATACATTTCTTTAATGTATTTCAAGATATTTTTGCATTACTATTATCATTATTACTAGCGTAACCATGCCGTCAATATTGTCGGCAAGAAGTAATGTATCTCCTTATATAGAGACCATGCATTTCCCAACTCCCATCGATAGTGGAAATAATCGATTTTTTCATGGTTCTACGGCAGATTTCACGTAGTTTGCGGCTAATTTCTACTGGCCAGAGTGAGAGGCTACAGCTGGCTGCCACGAATAGGCAGGAAGATTCTATTGGCCAGCGTGAGAGCCAACAGCTGACTGACACGAATGTTAAATAGCATGCTAGCATTCCAAAAATCGATAGTTGCATTCGTCACAAGTGGGAAAAATTTAAATCTGCATGGCACTTTACTCCAATTGGCTCATTCGCTTGCTTAAACTCAACGTTGATTCTGATTCCGCAGAACTGGTTTGGGTGTGAAAAAGTATTTGTTGTTAACATTCTTTTTTCATTCGGTTTTTCCAGTTACGAGTCCTTTTTTAAAGCTGATCGTTTTGTGTTCATTTTGTTTAGTTCTTTTTTCGTAACAGATTTAATGTTTAGTATAGAGCTTAGAAAAAATTCGCAGTGTGAGATAGGCAAGAAGTGAGGCATGTAGAAACATCAACACGGCAAAGGGCACTCCTTTAAAGGCAAGGAAGGGCAAAAATATTTTAAGTCAAGTGATAGCGATTGCTGTATGAGTCGTACTTTTTTTTTTAATCAAGCACGGGCAACACCGGGCCATGCTGCTAGTTATAAATAAAATTTATTATATTGTACGTAATTTTCATTTAATCCAAGTACAATTTTGTTATTTAAAATAGTTCGTTGTTAACGTTAATAAATGAATAGTGTACAATTTACAAAATATATCTGTATTTTATCTTCATACATGTTACATATTTACAACCAAAATGGTTTTACTGCAAAAGCTCCCAAAGAACAATATTTTTTTGTGTAAACTTTGAAATGTCTGAGTAATTCTTGGCTGTCCGTAGAGTCAATCTGTAATTTCAGAGTCTGGGAGAGAAGGGTAAGTTACACACATAAAAAATAATTAGAATTTAGTTCTTACTGTGAACTATGTCGCCGTTGTTTGGAGTGGTCGCTTCGTAGTTTTTCAGCGCAGTAGTTTTTTGCGGGGGGGATCTGAATGGGGTCTTGACTTCTGTCGTTTCAAGTTAAAATATTGCACACACCCCTCAATTATTACACACACGAAAAAAAAACTTATATATATATATATGTGTGTGTGTGTGTGTGTGTGTGTGTGTGTGTGTGGTTGTGCGCGTATTTGTCTCTGTGTGTGTATGGCGTACTATATATAGAGATATGTGGCGTAATATATTGAGATACTTTGAGAATCTTTTGCAAGGAATACAAAAAATTTATGCTTCAGTAATCAGGGTTAAAGACGGATATTTTGACGAGATCAAACTTTAATAATAAAATGTGTTTTTTTTCTTTTTGCCATAATAAAATTTCTAATAAAATATCATGTGTCACATTTTTTTAACCATGTAATATAATTTTCTATTACGTAAAGTGCAAAACAGCTACCTTATCATCCAATTTAAAAAGTACCAGCGGCAGCCTCAAACTTTTTAACTGTGGAGTATACATATATATATATATATATATATATATATATATATATATATATATATATATGTTGTGCCTATTTCCGCACATGCAAACATGTATTAATATATATATATATATATATATATATATATATATATGGTGGATTGTGTATTTGTGCAGCAATCCCTCTTTTATACATGTTTCAGTGAAGACAACTGACAAGGTACTGCGATAATGCTTGCTTTTTATTTAATTTTTCTTGTGTTCGTATGAGTTTTTTTCTTTTATGGACAAAAAGCGTGTTAAAATTGTCAAAATGTTCTAATATATCTAAGCGTTTTCGGCTATTCAATTATCCATTATCAAGATTGTTTGTTTTATTTTTTTAGTTTTATCTGAATGCATGGGTTTTTTAATTCTCTTTTATTATATCTTTCTATAGTGATGGAAATATTTTTTTATTTATTTTCCAAACACGGTCAGCACGTTGTGACCGTGTTCATAGTTGATAGTATTGAGTGTTGGCTTTTCTTTTCTATTGTTAGTGATTACATTATTTTTATTCGATTCTGCATTTTTATGAGTTTATTATACTTATATCTTCTGCATAAAATTAACAAGTACAATTTTATAATATATATTTAAACCTATAAGAGACAAAACTGACGGCGTAGCGGTGGGTTCACCTCTCGGACCAACACTACTTTCTACACGACATGTGTAGAAAGCCAAGTCTTTCCACCATCTACCTACATACGCCCATTATACTGACGCCATCTTCATATTAGCACAAAAAGTCTAAGCGAAATAAAAGAAAACATTAAAGAAACCTTTCAGAATAAATCTGTCTTACACTCTAATTACAAACTCAATAATGATAATAAAATCCCTTTCCTTGATTATTTACACGACACATACAAGCACAACTTTACAATTTCTCTTTATGTATATAAAAAAAACACTAGCAGAAGTTTGTGTCTAGTCAACAACAAAAGTGAATGTCCTCATAGATAAAAAAAATAGCTGTTAAAAAAACTAATTTACCGGTTGAAAGTAATCTCTTCGAACTAAATGGAAATAAACAATATTAAACAAACTTTAATCAACAATAACTTCCCTGAACACGGCACCAATGAACGAACAAATTTATCTTTGACGAAATTTAGAAAAAGTAGCACATCACCCTGATGTAAACAAAATAAACAAACCATTAACTTATTCTATCGTAATCAGATGCACCCTTATGATAAACAGGGTGAAAAAAATAAAATCTAATCCCCTATACATATAGCTGAATGATCCTAAAAACACCTAAGATTCACCATCTACTATAAAATGTTCAAAGGAGCTAATTTAACTTATACCAACAACAATGGACTCGCGCGAAACGAAAGGTGCCCTGCATCCACCTGCAAACTAACATCACTAACCACCTAACGAGGGAGGGGCTGGGGAATTGAACTTAAAGAAAAATAGGGACAGAAATAAAAGGGGACCAATGAGCATACATACCCTAAGCTAAGTTAACTGAAAAGGGTAACTAAAACATCAAAAGTAAACCTAACCTAGTTTCGGGATGGGTTGCACTAACTACTTTATAGTAAAGGTATTTATTTGCACTTTAGTACAAAATGTGGCACAAGGCCAAAAAGGGGATTGGGGAAGGACTGTCTTTTTCTGTCTTAATTCTAAACTTAGCTAGTCCCAAACACTGACTCAAACATACTAACAATAGTCCTATCACCAAAACAACACATACTCACCTACCTTTCTTACTACATTCGCCATAATACATCAAATTCTCTATGAAAATCTAACTAGTCCCCATATGTACATTTCAAAGTTTGTGGGGGGAAATACTTGGTATTTACTTGACCCCCCACTGAGTCAGGTTGTGACACAAGGTGGGTTTTTAACGTGTGGCCCCAAGTGTTTTCACCCGGGCCGCTGGTCTTGGCTGGTCATAGCCTGTCCAAGCTGGTCTAAGCTAGCCATAGCTGGTCTTAGCTTGTCCAAGCTGGCCATAGCTAGTCTTGGCTTGTCATAGCTGGTCCAGGCCGGAGTCGGTCCAAGCTAGTCGTAGCCATGATACTACCAGCGCAGTGACGAATGCCTACACCAGGTAAGTATCGAGTGAAGCTCTCAGCCAAAAGGCCGACAAAGCAAGCGATCTGCGAACAGATACTACACTTGGTATCTACTTGACCCCCCATTGAGTCAGGTTGTGACATAAGGTCGGGTTTTTAACGTGGGGACCCGATTGTTTCCACCCGGGCCGCTGGACTTTGCTGGTCAGAGATAGACGTAGCCGCGATACTACCAGCGCAGGGACGAATCCCTGTGCCAGACATGTATCAGTAATCGAATCTCAGCCAAAAGGCGATCAAGCTGGTATCCGGGAACAGATACTACACTTTGATCCTAGGCAGCTGGCCCTTTGGGGTGGAACTTACACTGAAAGCTCAATTATAGTATCTAATTCTAGGGTTTTATCACTCTTTAGGTTTAACTAATTTGCATACTGATTTAAAATAAATGTTTATTTCATTAATTAACTGTCCTATACTACTCTACTTTTATTCAAAGATTGTTTTGAGTTTCTTATAAGAAAAAAGTTCTCTTTAAGAATATCGTCTTATATAGTGCAGAAAAATGTTTGAAATTTTCATTTCACTTGGCCTTCAACAAGTCGGCATCTATTTGTAAAACTTTCCTTAACTATAACAAGCCAATTTATGAATGAAATGTTCATTCAAAATTTTTGTATCAAATATTTTAAGTAATGAATATATCTTACTTTGCGAAGCGACAGAAAGCAGGCTAAGCCTGCTAGTTAATAATAAAAACAGCATTAAATTCTTTCAACGGCTACACTCTCTTGTAGGTTGAGTTTGTTGTGTACCCCGTCTCTTCTGGGGAGGTTATCGCCACTGCGCCAAATAAACAAAATGTTGCTGATCCCTCTCGTCCTAGGTGCCTCTTGGCTGATGAGGTTGATGCCATATCGTTCTATCTTCCCTCTCTTTTCTCTCTCTCTCGGCTGGGTGATCACTAGTTGGTTTCTTCGGAGGTAAAATGAGAATATCAACACAAGGGATTTAAACTTATCTATCTTATTAAACACGTCGACGTGTACATGTTTAACTAGCCAGTGGCGCCGCTATCCTACTCCACTGGGGAGCAAGCCTTGAGACACGATTTTAACACGTCTACATTGTTCGACGTGTAAATCTTAACCCCAAGAAATCACTTTCTATCTCACTAACCTTCCCACGCAAGTTTTAATCAATCAAAAACGACTTCCTCTGTTTTGTCTACCGTCTGACCTTAAAGGTCAGCTTCTGAAGGTCTGAGCCAAAATACACGGCAACTAAAAAGTAATAGTCGAAAATTATTTAATAACTTGTCGAAATAGTACAAATCGTGTATATATCGACATGTACATCATGAACAACCAAAATTCAACTAGCAGCATAAGACAAATATCAGTGGATAATATCAAATATCACCCAATGCACATTAAATAAAATATATTCCCATTATGGGAAACGATATCTTGCGATATATATAATATATTTAATATAAGTATATGTTTGAAATCCATTGGATGTCTCACACCCCTTATACTGTTGTTTTACAAAGGTCCAATTCCCTTTCTGTGGAAGCACTTAGATACAAGCACATATTGCGATGGACAGGCCATATTATTCGTATGGCAGATGACATAATTCCAAAACAATTAATGTATGGAGAATTGGAAATGGGAAAAAGACAGAACCAAACGCCCAAACTTCGTTACAAAGATTGCCGTAAAGAGTCACTACACAAGTACAATATTGGTCTGGATAACTAGGAGACTGTAGCTGAAGACCGTGTTTCTTGGAATGCTGGTATTGCTGACGGCGTCAAAGACTTCCATGAGGCATCACAAACATATGCAGACCTGAAGAGAGGGGTTCGAAAGGTATCCCTGAATTGCCATAATGTGACAACCTCGCCATGTGCCGAATGCAGTCGGATATGTCTGTCCAGGGCGGGTCTGCTCAGTCACCAGAAATCTTACCAATACCCAGAGTCTATTGTATATGACGATCTCGTAATAGCATGCTTTGAATGCCCGACCTGAATTAGGGTGTGCAAGTCCAGGTCGGGCCTGGCAAGAAAGGGCACATTGGAAGGGATGACGATCAAGGTCAACATACACCACCCGATGATATATATATATATATATATATATATTAAAATAAGTTTTTGTAGTACAAAATTTAATGATAGATAGAAATAAGCAAAATTTATATGGCCTTTTTAAAAAGCTAAAAATACAACCGGTTTCGTCCCAGCCTTATCAAGTTTATTTCTGGGCTATAAATAAGCTTGTAAATTTAATTAATATTAATGATGAGGAAAGAATTGTAACAATTTTCGTACACTTTGTTGGAGTAACGTCCATTGCAGACAATGGCCGCAGGACAACTAATCTACAGTCGAGACAATAGTGTTTTGGCGTGATAAAAATGCAATCATGCATGACGCAAAATTTTCAAGGCCAAATAAATTCCATTATACACCCAGTAAATTGATTCATATTACTGCACACGACTGCAAATGACCTAATCTGAGGAAAAAATAGAAATCGATTACACCCTATCACTCCAGTGGGTCTAAAACTGACTGTATGTTGGAAGAAATGAAACTGAAGCGGTTGTTTCAATTAATTTGCACAAGGTTATATATATATATATATTGTGTATATGTCTGCAGTAATTTTTCATTGATTCATGTTTCATTAAATAATATAGACAAGTTTTGTCTCTTTATTTTAAGTAACTTTCATGTTGTCTGATAAGCTTAATCACATTATCGTTGAATGGACAAAAGGAAAACACCATATTGATACAGGTTTAAATCCAATCTAAGCTTTCGGCTTACATAAGCTATTATCAAAGATGACAATTTCAATAAATCAAACAACACACAGACGAACTACAATAATAGTCCGCCCCTGATGCTTGAATGAGCACAAAGTAACGACAAACTCGTATATACGAGACGCGGAAGCGAAAATCGCGTCGCAGCTCGTGACGTCACACATGACCACGCGAGGGTGAAAAACGAGAATTATTAAGTATGGGAAGCCGTTGGTATAAAAAACAATAATAATAATAATTCTGAAGCAGGTATATGCAAAATAAATTGCCAGAACTCTTCCTCAAAAATACATTGGGGAAACTTGCAGAAATTCAAAAGCGTATCTATGAACATAAAAGAAACGTTATACAAGACAATTTATCAAATGCATTAGTCATACTTAAAAAATCAATACGATCACGACTTTGACTTAACGAATGCCACACTTATTAAAAGAGAAAGAAACTTACTTGGAAGCAAAATTCTTAAAAGTGTCGCTATCGAATCTTATCAAAATATAAATCTACGGCCTGGATCCTTCCCAATATTTTCTTTCCTGAAAGAATTATTACTTTCCCAAACCAAGATACATGACCACAAAAGCCTAAAAAATGAAAAGAAAACGTCGAAATCCACACCCTCATCTTATTCAAAACATACAACACATATATCCATCCCAATCCCCCCAAAAATTAAATAATAATTTACACATATATATATTTACATATTTCCTACTCACTTTCGTTTATTAGGCAATGAACTGCATCATCACACGTCCATGAACCGGCCTGACTTTTCTGGTAACCTGTTGAAAATTCATGAGCCCTCCTAAACAAAAATTTTGAAAAAACTATGATATTTTTGTTTTCGTATAAAAAATATCTAAAATAAAATGCTTACACTTGACTTCAGTTCCTCAGAGGACGAAACGCGTTGGTTAAGATAAGGTTTCCTTTAGCTTTTTGTTTTTTTATTATATATATATATATATATATATATATATATATATATATATATATATATATATGATCTTCAATTTGCATGTCTTCATCCAGACAAAGATCAACAAATGAATCAAAGAAAAAAAACCAAAGGAACATCCCTCAATAGACAAACAGAACCAAAGGAAATCCAAGGGTCAAAACATAACAAAAAACAAAATGCAAATAAGACAGATAGCATAGAAAAGATGGACATCTCTATTACAAAATAGAATATAGACAAGTAAATCCTCATAAGATCTCATGATTCAAAAAATTACACAATGGAACTGTCGGGGCTTAAAATGAAATATAAACGATCTACTCCTTCTTATAACGAATCATCTCCCCACCTCCTCCCGAATGCATAGCATGCCAGGAAACTTATACCGTAAAACACTTCCTACTCGATTGCAGTGACTTAACACATATTCGGCAATCTCTTTACAATGTTAACAACTTTAAAGAACTTTTTGAAAAAAAAAATCCCAAATCAATCTTAACCTTTCTTAAAAAGTTAAACTATACAAAAAAATATAATCCCAATTAAATATCTGATGATGAAAAAGGGACTTCTGAAACCTACCAGGCGAAAAGTTTCGAAAACAACACAACTCTGAAAGCAATTGATATATCTTATAAAAAGCAAGACAACACAAAAAAAAAACATTTTTTGAAAGCGATTCAACTTTATCCAAAAAAAGAAACAAACAATTGTTTGAACTGAAACGATCTCATCAATATTGATAGGTCGTTAAACATTAAACAAACAAAGTGCATGTCCCTTCTTGATGTTGGAGATCATGAACTCTCTACAGATATTTTTCTGTTGTAGCTCTAAGGAAATTTTGTATTTTAGCTATCTATTTCTCCTAAACCCTGTTCTGCCATTCATATAGAAGCTCGTTAGAATGGTTATGCACTTTATTTTTATTTGTCCCTCTTGTCTTCAATTGGTCCTGTGTGTATCAGATTTTCCAAGCCCTCATTTCTCATTATGTGCTCTAGAAATCATAACTGTCTCTTCCTGATACTAAAAATAAATACCATTTTTCTCTCCACTTGCTCTAAAATGTCGATGTTTATTATATGTTCCGTCCATAGTATTCTCATAATCAATTCTTTGGAACCACATTAATGCTGCCTCAAGTCTCTTCTTCGTCTATAAGGAGATTGTCCACCATTCACTGCCATATAGGTGGACTAATATTACGTAACAGTTCAGTACTCTTTTCCTTTGTTTCTATTTTCTCAAGTCTCTTCTTCGTCTATAAGGAGATTGTCCACCATTCACCGCCATATAGGTGGACTAATATTACGTAACAGTTCAGTACTCTTTTCCTTTGTTTCTATTTTCTCAAGCCTCTTCTTCATCTTTGAGGAGATTGTCAACCATTCACTACCATATAGATGGATTAATATTACGTAACATTTCAGTACTATTTTCCTTTGTTTCTATCTTCTCAAGCCTCATTTTCATCTTTGAGCAGATTGTCCACCATTCACTGCCATAAAGGTGGACTAATATTACGTAACAGTTCAGTACTCTTTTTCTTTGTTTCTATTTTCTCAAGCCTCTTCTTCATCTTTGAGCAGATTGTCCACCATTCTCTGCCATATAGGTGGACTAATATTACGTAACAGTTCAGTACTCTTTTTCTTTGTTTCTATTTTCTCAAGCCTCTTCTTCATCTTTGAGCAGATTGTCCACCATTCACTGCCATATAGGTGGACTAATATTACGTAACAGTTCAGTACTCTTTTTCTTTGTTTCTATTTTCTCAAGCCTCTTCTTCATCTTTGAGGAGATTGTCAACCATTCACTGCCATATAGGTGGAGTAATATTACGTAACAGTTCAGTACTCTTTTCCTTTTTTCTATTTTCTCAAGTCTCTTCTTCATCTTTGAGCAGATTGTCCACCATTCACTACCATTTTTTTCACTCGATTGTGCATTGTGAATTACAACCTAAATGTCTAAATTTTATTACACCCTGTGTGTATTAGAATCTCTACAGAAGTATCAGTCTGTGAGATGAGATTCCAAATCGTTGCTTTTAATTTTTTTTTTTTTTTTTGCTTACTGGCATATCAATTCCTTATGGGTCATTTAATGCCGAAATTTAATTTTCTTGGGAGTTGTTATGTTTGCGTGAGTTCTGAGGACCGAGCAATGCATTTGTTGATTGGAAATAATTACCAAGAACGTTTTTAGGTTTACAGCATTTTATTAATCACTAGATAAACTGAGTTAATACTACTCTACAAAAGAATTAGTGAAATATGGAGAGACGTTTGCCACACGTGTTCCGGGTAGTCCGCCATCTTGGATCTCTCCCCGTATTGCCACACGTGACGTCTGACGTCACGATGCCCAAAGCAAGTGGGATAACTCTTACAATACTTTGGAGTTATCTCCCTTTACGTTTCCTTCCCACAGGAGTATTAGTAATTTTCTATATAAATATATTTTGCCGGTAAATATTATTTTAAATATGTATCGCTGGTAATTTTTTACTATGAAAATCCATTGCTAGAATTTGAATTATAAAAATGTAATTTTTATACTTTCATAGTGTTTCACCCCAATTTGGTGGTTGAGTATTTACCCATAGCTAGTACCCTAACATTTGCTAGCACCCCATTTCAACTTAGATCCTCAAAACTTCCAATCTTGCGATCTGAGGCCTTGCTGCCGGATGTAGTTTATCGTAATACTCTGGCACTTAAATAACGCATCTCTTTGATAAATATGGCAAAAGGACACGATTTTATAACATTGAGCAAGCTGGTAGATATCGGAAGTGATCTTTCTTTTTTCTTTTTTAAAATAGAGAAATTCCCGAGAATGATGAAATATTCCTAGAAACTTGTATCTTTGTGTTTGTAGAAAGTCGTAAAATTGGAAGACTTTGTGTCTACGTTTTTAGGTCATAAAATATGTTTGGCTTCCTTCCCACCCGCGTTTTCTCTCATATTCCCGCCCCTACCATCGTGTCATCGTGATTCTTTTCGTCTTAGTCGCTTAAATACTCTGTAGAGTGTCATTGTGTCGCATAGTATTTAATTAACAAGTTAATTTATTAATAACGATTGATCACCGGGCGGAAAGAAAGCGATAAAATCTCAAAAGCTATCAAACATTATTCATTATTCATACAATAAATAACGATTCGTATCAACGATAATTAGACAACTTGGTTATAGACTCAATAATCATTGCATTGAAAATGATGTTAACAATGGTACTCATTTAGAAATAACATCGACATTGAACAAATGAAGTATGGAATGTTCTAAATGAAAACAAACAGATGAAATCTAAAAAAAAAAAATGTTCAACAAGGCAATTGGTGATGTCATCGTAATTTTGAATAGAACACTTTATTTAGTTTACGGTGGACGGTAGATTGTTTTTATTCCATGAGCCATACCGCTTTTTGATATCACAGTTAATGTCTTGATTCGCCCTGGTAACTTCGTACCTGACCCGGTGGATAAAAGCTTTGTTTGATTGATCCAAAAGGTGACTTGATCGAAAGAGTTTGGAGTTCAATCCTTCGCCTCAGCGAAGGGAAGGAAAAGAACGTTGAGAGTTTCCAAGACTCTTATTGTTTTTAGCACATAGTAGTTTTTTTTTTTTTTCATTATTTGTTAGCAGTTTTTATTATTTTTTTCATTATTTGTTAGCAGTTATTATTATTTTTTTCATTATTTTTTAGTAGTTAATATTATTTTTTCATTATTTTTTAGCAGTTTTTATTATTTTTTTCATTATTTTTTAGCAGTTTTTATTAGTTTTTCAATTTAATTACCCACCACTGAGGATGACTCACGGAAGCGGAAAGCCATTATAAAAGTTTCCGAAAAGTCTTCGATTGATAACTGTCGTATTTGCAAAGGATAATTCGGAATTTGGAGAGGATGATGTACATAATCAGGAGACAAAAATGTGTATTTACGTTAATATTAGATGTTTGAAGGCACATTTGCCGCCTAAAAATTACAATCTCATATATATATATATATATATATATATATATATATATATATATATATATATATTATGAACTATTTTAAGATATTTTATGTTTATACATTCTTTTTTATAGATACAAATATTTAAGTAAATACTCTGTTTATAATAAAACAGTTTTAACAACATTTACCGGCCTGATTGTCCGGAAATTTCCATAGAAAATATGTGCCCCCCGACAGGAATCGAACCTGTATCCTATACGGAACCATCATATAGCTTGACGTGCTTTACCGATTTAGCCACAGAGGAGCGCTTCGTTTAGTACTGTCGAATTGTAGTTTGAAAACAGTAAACAGCGTCCAGTATGAAACAGCCTGTCGCCTCTGAGTGTTGACTTCAATGTTCACTTTTATATTTATATTTACATACGCTCTATCTCTGATATTGAGCACTTTATTCCATAAATATAGCACACCTTAAAAACTATATTTCTCCATATATATATATATATATATATATATATATATATATATATATATATATATATATATATATATATATATATATACATATATATATATATTGAGTCACTGTCAGTCACTGTGTGTTTATCTAAATCTAAAAATAAACACGCTAAAATTCATGATATTATGATTCATCCCTGTGCGCCGACGGCTTAGTGGTAGAAGTTCCGACTGACGCCACGTTTCGATCCTAGCTAGAGAAACCGGACGTCTAGCCACACTGATGAAACAGCGAAACAGTCTGTCTGTGTCCTGAAAAAAATTAATTTCGGTTGAGCTCTGTGGGTTTGAGGTGTGAGTTTGTAAACAGTGACTATTTAAGCTAATATAGCAAGACTCTTCGGCAGAATTGGGTCACTGTCAGTCACTGTATGTTTATCTAAATCTAAAAATAAACACGCTAAAATTCACCTTCATCCCTGACGTGCGCTGACGGCTTAGTGGTAGAAGTTCCGCCAATTCAGTCGGGTTTCGATCCTAGCTAGAGGCAACCGGACGTCTAGTCACACTGATGAGCTGTGAAACAGTCTGTCCGTAGATGACAAATATATATATATATATATATATTGCATAAAAATGAAACTTAATTGTACCCTATTTTCATGGCCATTTCGTTCGTCCGGATAAATTTCCTGGAGATTATCAAAACTAAATCATTTGATAAAACATTAATCATAAAGATTTTTTTTTAATTTTAAATTAAAAAAAGAATAGAAAGAAAGAAGAAAAAAGAGGCAAACAGAGGAACAAATAGCAAATAAGGGAAAAGGCATTTAAGAGTGAGATAGAAAAGAAGAAAAAGAAACACCAAAGTATTGAAGGGGAACCGGAAGACAGAACATACAAGTCTAAAGAGAAGTTAAGAACGGTTGAAGATTAATAATGACCTGTATTTAAAATGTTAAATCTTGTTCAAATAGGAAAAAAATTATAATTGGGAAAGAACATAAGAAAATCTAATCATTAAACTTAAGAAAAGGAAGTGTTTTTAAGGTTATAGATAAAAGAAAAATTAAAATTTAATATTAAAAGTATTATTTAATTTTAATTTTAATTAAAGGAATTTAATATTATAATAAAAAAAATTAAAACATTATTAGTAAATAAACAAGAAAAACCTGAATATTAAAAATAAGATAAAGGTAGAAATTAAAATAAATAAATAATTTCTTGTCCCCACCCAAAAAAAATTTTACAATATAAGTGAAAATTTTTTAAATAGATTACTAAAAGGTAAAAACTAGATTAAATTTTAAGATTATTTCGAATAATTATAGATTTAAATATAAAGGATTTGATAGAAATATATATGTTATAAAATAATTATAGATTAATTTATAATAGATAAAATATTAAAATTATATATAGATTAACTATTAAATTAAAATATATAAAAGTATAAAGAGTCCTTTTACAGAGAGAAACTTCGATAACAAATAACTAAGAACAGCCTCTAAAACAAAGAGCTAGCCATTAAACAGATAATTAAAAGTAAAATTAACTCATTAATATTCCTGAAAGCACATAACATAACAAATTTTAAAAAAAGGAGAAAGAAGAAAAAAAGAACAAAATAGAGAGAGAAAAATAAAAAAATAATTACAACAATTCTTTTAGGATATGAAATAAAAGAATTGAAATATTTTATAGGATATGTAATAAAAGAATTGAAATATTTTATAGGATATGAAATAAAAGAATTGAAATATTTTATAGGATATGTAATAAAAGAATTGAAATATTTTATAGGATATGAAATAAAAGAATTGAAATATTTTATAGGATATGTAATAAAAGAATTGAAATATTTTATAGGATATGAAATAAAAGAATTGAAATATTTTATAGATAAACCTTATCAAGCAGGGGGGGTGAATAATATAAAATCTATATTATTATATAAATTAAACAAGTACCATATCAATTATATATAAGTAAATCATACAACATAAAAATAGAAAAAAAACAGAAAAGAAGGAGATGTCGCAATTGAGAAAACTACAGATATATATATATATATATATATATATATATATATATATATATATATATATATATATATATCAGTAATTAATAACGTAACTGTCCGGGTTTCAATTCTCGTTAGTGGATGCGCACTGCTGATGAGTCCCCAAATATAGGACGAAACGGCCGTCCAGTGTTTTCTGCATTCTGTTCAGGTTTCTTTCAGACTCAATGAATTACTTAGTTATAATTATCAAATCCTCCTAACAATTTCTATCATGTGTATATCATTGCTTGATCCGGCTTCTAATGCTTCAGTTTGAGCGGCTTGGTGATAGTAGCCGTGGCTCACGGGGACACAGTCCTATGGTTACAGAGAACTTCAGTTGAGTTCCACCACGGATTATGTGATCGAGCGGCGCTATATTGAGTCTGATTTGCTATCTCTTCGTCCCCTGAATATAATCTTGGATGAGATTGAAAGTACGTAGGAAAAAAATACACACACACACACACATACACACACACACACACACACACACATATATACATATATATATATATATATATATATATATATATATATATATATATATATATATATATGATTTTAAATAAAATCACTATGTTTAGAAATACAATAATAAATGAAATGAGGTTTATAAAAACAATGGTAAAAATGAACGCATTTATTGAGTTGAATCTTTTTTAAACTGATCCCCTTAGCTTTAAGGATGATTCCTCTTCCTGTTGTGATCTCCTGATCCAGGTTTCCTCTCTACTATTCCCTCTTTTTTTAAACTTATTCATCGTTCTCTTGATGGTTCTTGAATGGACTTTGAAGATGGAAGCCAGAGTATGAATATTGGTACCATTACTGAAGGCCTAAATGATCTTTTTCACCCACCATCAGTTGAGAAGACAGTAAAGCTGACACAAAACGATTTTAACCTGTTCTCTTTCTAGGTGAATAACTCAAAGAGTTTTTCAGTGAATCATACGACAAATGGTATCAAGATGGCTAAACGTCTTATCCGTAAACCTGGAAAAAAGAAACTCAATTAGTTTAGTAGTTTTTTAGATATCAAACAATTTGTGGGATGGACTATTGTGACCTCACACAATTTGGACAATTTTGCTTTTACATCCGGTATGTGTGTGTGTGTGTGTTTGTGCATATGTGTGTACCTGTAGGTATCTATATATACAATGATTATGCACAAATATATATATCTATGTGTGTGTAGGTATGTACATGTATCCTGATATTTACAATTATATAAAGATATAAACGCACGAACGCGCACACATACACACCGACTCACAGACAGACAGAAAGACAGATATTCACACAGACACATACACACACACACATATATATAAATTATCTATCTATCTATCTATCTATCTATCTATCTATCTATATATATATATATATATATATATATATATATATATATATATTCTGCCACAATTCCATTCTTATACGCCTACGCAGAAAATAGCCATCCATAAATATATATCTTCACAAATATAGATGAATACAAATGCTCAAAGAAGTTATTACGTGGTTTTGTAAAGCCGCCATTATTTGCCGACTTGATTCGCGAGATTTCACGTAAATCTCGCCCAGAAGGGGCAGTAAGTTTAATCTCCTTCTTATGTAGTCTGGCATTCACTTAGAATAATCTTGAAATCTGTTACTTAACAAAGATAAAACGGGTAAGCGTCGAATCAGAAAGAATCAAGCGAAAGAAACAAGAAAATCCGATGCGTAGAATTTGAACAGAGCTATCTTGAGACAATTCTGGAAGATAGTCTTCCGTCTTTTATAGAAGCAATAATAATAATAATAATAAGAAGAAGAATAAGAAGAATAAGAAGAAGAAGAAGAAGAAGAAGAAGAAGAAGAAGAAGAAGAAGAAGAAGAAAGAAGAAGAAGAAGATAAGGAAGAGGAAAGAGATTAATAATAAGAACATGAAAATAATGAAGAAGATGAGGGAGACGAAGAAGAAAAAATGAGGAAGATGAAGAAGACGAAGAAGATAAGGGAGACGAAGAAGATGATGAAGAAAATGAAGAAGATGAAGAAGAAGGGAGACGAAATAGATGAAGAAGTTAATGAAGAATAAAATGAAGATGACAAAGAAGAAGAAGACAAAGATGAAGAAGAAAATGAAGATAAAGAAGAAGAAAAGGAAGAAGAAAATGAAGAATAAAACGGAGAAGAAGAAGAAGAAGAAGAGGAGGAGGAGAAGAAGAAGAAGAAGAAGAAGAAGAAGAAGAAGAAGAAGAAGAAGAAGAAGAAGAAGAAGAATGAGAAGGACCAGGATAAATAAGAGGAAGCAACGTACGTGAAAGAAAAGGTGGCGAGTTATTGCGTCTCTAATAAACCGATCAGTTGGGTATTGGGTTGGATCAACTTTGGGTACCCGACTCGTAGGGCATCGAGTTATATTAACGTAAGTAATTATTTAAAATCTTGGTGTCGAGCAATACTAAAGCCGACCCTTCTAACAACAACAACAACAACAGCAACAACAACAACAACAACAACAACAGCAACAACAACAGGCAGGGCAGAATTATTATGACATGCACTAGAAATGCGTTAATAATTTTCTTTTGACCATTTTATTTCTTCTAATTATCAGTCAATAAAATGCTATCTATCTATCTCAGTATATATTGGTTTGGTTTGGTTTGTTTTACCGCATATTAACCTCAATGGGTTATTTAATGCCGACAAAATTTTTATTGCTGGTAATATTGTTTTATCAAAAATCTAATTCTAGTAATAATTTTTTTCTTCAAAAATGTATTGCTGGTAATATTTTTTTCCTCAAAAATGAATAGCCAGTAATATTTATTTTTCCAAAAATGGATAGCCGGTAATATTTTTTTTCTTAAGAAATTTATTACTGGAAATAATTATTTTTACAAAGTATTTTTGGTTATAAAACCTATTTTTACACTTTCATAGTGTTTTTATCTCACTTTCGGAGTTAACTGGGACCCTAACAAGTGCTACCACCCCGGGTCAGGGTAGACCTAGGAACACCAGCAATTAAGAGGTGGTTCCGTACTCCTCAAATCTCCTTATCAGAAGCCTTGATGCTCGACGAGGTTTATCGTCATACCCAGGACGCGTCAAGGCTTGAAAGTTATGATTGGGCAGCTCCAGACAATTAGTATCTGCTTAATTAGTCTTTGGAGACTTGTAGGTTATGTAACGCTTGGCCCTTCACTTGACGTGGTTAAAATTGTAGTGACCGGGAAAGTATCGGGGGTTGGTTCTCTGGAGGAAGCGTTCCATTGCCGAGAAGGAAGTTCCGTTAAGACAGCGTCTTCCTTTATTGAATACCCAGTTATGGGGACTCAGTTTATTGCTTCATAATAAAAGAATCTCGATCCCCCACTTTTAATATTTTATGTAAATATATCCTGAAAGGTTTCATTTGGTTAGTCTTCTTCTATGTACCATGCTCCTTCAGGAAGTTAGAGATCATGGCTCTCCACAACGTCTGGTACCTTGTAACGCTTAATAATTTTTGTCTTTTAGCTAGCTATACTATACTAAGAGGAGGTTTGGTGGAGTAATGGAGAGCCGAGTTCGAATTCCAGTCAAATCCGTTACATTCACTTACGTGCTAATAACCTTCGGCATGGTATGAATCTGCTTCTTCTCCCCCCCCCCGTGTGTGTGTGTGTGTGTGTGTGTGTGTGTGTGTGTGTGTGTGTGTGTGTGTCTTTCTCCTTCCAGTTCCTTCTTATACAACAAATAAAAAAGAAATAAATATGTCCAGGCCTCTAAATTTTTCATAGTGTATGGCTCAATTCCCAAAGATATTCTTTCATAACAAAAGTTTACAGTGATGTTCACTCTGCACAAGGCCCAAAAGCCACTCGAGGTAGAGTTTAAGTTTCAGTTTAAGAGGATATATGGGGAAGATAAAAGCTCAACCTAGACTTGAGCAGGTTAAGATTATAGTAATTGGGAAAGCATCCCCTTGGGAGTAGGTTCCCCAAAGTAGGGATGAAGCTGCTTGTGTGGAACTTACATCTCACAAATGGAATGCAAAGGGAAAGTGGCTGGTTAATTACAATGGGCGTGGCTTGGATCTTAGCTGAGAATTAAAGGAATGTAGTTCATCTGAACATTTTCCATGACAATAGCGATAGAGTAGCGAACGGCTTGCGATGTTCTGTCCGTGCGAAAGGGGTTTTCGAGTGGAATATAATATTGCTTAGCCCACCCCCCTCGTTCTGGGGAAGTCTTTTGGTTGACGGGGGTCGATTCCATAACGTTGTGTCTTCTCTCGTTCGTCTTCTCCCGGTCGCTGATCGCTGGGGATTTTTGTTTTGTTTTTTTTGGGGGGAGGGAGTAGGGTTTTTTTCTTTTGTTTTTTTTGGGGGGGGGGGGTAATTCGGCAATAAATGAGAACTTCAACAAAAGGGATTTTATTTAAAACGTCTACGTGTACATTTTTAACTAACCAGTGGGATCGCTCTATCAAGCCCCCCCCCACCTACCCACTGGAGAGCAAGTTCCCTGAGACACAAAATAACTACATCTACTGTGAATAGCGTGTAAACCTTCACTCCGAGAGATCACTTTCTGTCTCTCTAACAGTTGTGATGTCCTCTCTCCAATGAGTCGAGTGTGGCCTCTTCCACTGAGTATAAGACTGGTTTGAAATTAAGTCTCGGGGTTTGAGTGTATGCCCAAACTCTCAAGTCGTGTAATACTCTTCTGTTCATTTACTCTGCGCAGTATACTACTTATCTGCAAACCATTCATTTGGTCACAACACTAACACTTAGTTAGATTCAGTGACAGGACCAAAAGAGTGTAAGTTCAATACCTGGTTAAGGCAGTAGAGAACTTTCAGAGGGAAAATAACAGGAGATAACTGATAACTGACATCCATTAAACATGGCACGTGAAACTAGTGAGCGAAATAAAGGGTTCAGTTCGACATTCCAACCACCTGAAGAAGGCCGGAGCGTACAACGGCCGAAACGAAAATTCAAGGACATATGGGCGAGTAGATAAAATGGTACGTGGACTCGAACAATCTACCCCGTTGGACGACATAAAGGGTTCAGATCCAAATTCCCATCACCTGAAGAAGGCCGGAGCGTACAAGCTTTTTGAAGCATTTTAATATAGCTAAGTTTCTCAATAACAACCAGTAATCTACATTATTTACCTTATTCGGACTATTGTCCTCATCTTTGTCACCATATTTATTACAACGTTTCGTCCGTTGTACGCTCCGACCTTCTTCAGGTGGTTGGAATGTCAAACTGAACCATTTAAGGACAGACACATGGCACAGTGGATAAAGGCGTGAGTTAGATCCAGTGACAGAACCAAAATAGTGTGAGTTCAATACCCGGTTAAGGCAGTGGAGAACTTTCAGAGGGAAATTAAGAGGAGATAACTGATGACTGACATCCATTAATCATGGCACGTGGAACTAGAAAAGTCTACCCCAGTAAGCGAAATAAATGGTTCAGTTCGACATTCCAACCACCTGAAGAAGGCCGAAATGTTGTAATAAATATGGCGACAAAGATGAGGACAATAGTCCGAATTATGTAAATAATGTACATAATATCTCATCTCAGAAATATAGACAGATACTGAAAGGCCTGAACGTTGTAATAAATATGGCGACAAAGATGAGGACAATAGTCCGAATTATGTAAATAATGTACATAATATCTCATCTCAGAAATATAGACAGATACTGAAAGGCCTGAACGTTGTAATAAATATGGCGACAAAGATGAGGACAATAGTCCGAATTATGTAAATAATGTACATAATATCTCATCTCAGAAATATAAACGGGTAATATCTTTTCACAAATGTATTGATAGTAATATTTTTTCCAAAAATGTATTGATGGTAATATTTTTTTTGGCAAAAATATATTGCTAGCAATTTTTATACAAAAATTTATTTTTATACTTTTATAGTGTTTTCACCCAAGTTTGGGGGTGGGTGAACTATTTGCCCATAGCTGGGACCCTAACAGGTGCTACCACCCCGGGTCAGGGTGGACCTGGGAACAACAGCAACTAAGTGGTTGTTCCACGTTCCTGAAAACCTTCCTATCAAAAGCCTTGCTGCCGGATGCATTTGATAAACATACACAGTACGGGTGACCAGTTCGTTTCTCTTTAGTTATTTGTGTGTGCGTACGTATAAGGCTACGTGTATAGTCGTGTACGCATCTGTGATAATATGTTCGTTGTAAACTGTGTACAAACGCCCATTGACAAAATATACTCTCTATTAATGCACACACGTGGTTGCAACGGAGTAATTAATTCTGAAGATAAGCTATTTTTTTGACATTTTGTGGGTAAAGTCACATCATTAATCTCCTCCCTCCGATGCTCAATATATCGCATCATGTCTTCAATTTCACACTCGCCTGTACTTTCGCTTATCTACCCTTGAGGAAGCGTCGGACACCGCTAGGCGGGCGTCGTAATGTCTACAAAACAAGCGCCGCTGCTGTAATTTCGTTACAACGTTCTAGTAGTTTTTGCCTAATTACAAATAATTGGTAAGTTACACTAATCAGCTAAATACACCTCAGCTGTAAAGAGATGGCACCGAAAGTAATTATTTAATGAATTTTACATGTACTGCATATGCTGTAAAAGTCAAATTGTTTTAACTTCTTCAAACTTTGCCTATCGACGATTAAATGCGTACTATTTTGTATAGTCGAGAATAAATCGATCTGTTAAGTGCTACACGCCATACATGCTTAGGCAATCATGTCTCTTTCTATATATGTGGCAAAAGATTTTCGCATAGTCGGGTGTCGATAATAACTACATGAATTATATTATAATTCTGCTTTTACTTTCGCGCCTTACTTACTTAGCACGTACATTACGCCCTGCTAATAATAATAATAGACTATTCCGTTTTGATTGCGAGAATAGATGGAAAAGACATATTCTATACGCTGTTTAGATTCAGTAAGAAAAAGAAAGGAAAAGAAGGCGATAATTAATTAATGTCTTACGTCGATTCCAGTGAAATAGAAAAAGCTTCTCAATTTGAAATCTTTTCATTTGAAATCGGTTACTTCTTTAAATAATGACGCGTATTCGTAACATGGATGTTATTGCAATATTTTGTTAAATATGTGTTGGCTGCAATCTGTGGGAATGAGTGAAAACACATACCCTCCTCAAATTTATACAGATGCATGCTGGGATTTCTTCCTCGTTAATAAGATAAGCCACTTCTTGAACTCATCCTGTATATTTCTGTTCTTTTTTATAGAACGTTGCGATTACTTGTCTGGATCCCCTTTTTTGTGTTAACACCATTCTTACTTTCTGATCCTGACCTGGCATCTTGATTTCAATCGCGTGACTTCCTTCCGTCTTTTCTACAAATATTTCCAAGGCAATTGTTCTAATTAGCTCTGCTCCTTGGTGCCCCGGCCGCTTGAATTTAAACGCATTACTAGATTGGCAATTAGGTTGCATTTTTTGCAGTTGATTTGCCTAGATTTAGCCGTAATTTCTACGCTAATAGTTTCGTTTCTTACACTTCTTGTCTTTGGAAATCTCTTTCGGTTTCTTGCTTCGCTGCCAACTACGATCTTCAAACATTTAAACACAACGTCAATTGTCATCTTCTGTCTTCCTGAAACTTCCTCTTTTATTGTCCTTTCTCCTCATTAAAGTCTTCTCATTCTCTTTCAATCCCAGTAATCCTTTTGCGTCTTAGAGGCATTATCGCCATATTCTGTCTTCCTGAAACCCGGCCTTTTATTGTCCTTTCTGCTCACTAAAGTCTTCTCATTCTCTTTCATTCTGTAATGTTATCGGTCTTGGCGTTGCATCTCGTGGTATGGCTTACATTTGTCTTTATATTTTCTCAGCGATTGTTCTAATTAGCTCTCCTCCTCGGTATCCCGGCCGCATTACTAGATTGGCCATTAGGTCTCACCGTTTTATTGTTGAATTACCTAGATGTAACTGTAAGCTCTACTCTAATAATTTCTTTTGCGCGCTTCTCGCCTTGGAACTCTCTTCGGGTTTATTGTCTCCTTGCCACTTACTACCTACAAAAATTTAAACGAAACGTCAATCGCCATCATTTTCTTACTGAACTTGTTATTTTATTGTCCTTTTCATCAATAATGACTTCTCCTTCGCTTTCACTCCAGTAAACACCTTAGTAACTTTATCGCCTTGCTTGGTATGAAACTAAATAAAAAATGTTTTGTTTAGAAATACTTGATACCAGATTTTCAATTCAGATAGATAGATAGATAGATAGATAGATAGATGTGAACAGACTGCGATAGATAGATAGATAGATAGATAGATAGATAGATAGATAGATAGATAGATAGATAGATAGATATGAACAGACTGCGATAGATAGATAGATAGATAGATAGATAGATAGATAGATAGATAGATAGATAGATAGATAGATATGAACAGACTGCGATAGATAGATAGATAGATAGATAGATAGATAGATAGATAGATAGATAGATATGAACAGACTGCGATAGATAGATAGATAGATAGATAGATAGATAGATAGATAGATAGATAGATATGAACAAACTGCGATAGATAGATAGATAGATAGATAGACAGATTGATAGATAGATATAAACGGACTGCGAATAGATAGATAGTTATGAACAGACTGCGATCGATAGATAGATAGATAGATATGAACAACTCCGATAGATAGATAGATAGATGTGAACAGACTGCGATAGATAGATAAATAGATAGATAGATAGATAGATAGATAGATAGATAGAAACAGACTGCGAATAGATCGATAGATAGATAGATAGATAGATATGAACAGACTGCGATAGATAGATAGATAGATAGATAGATATGAACAAACTGCGATAGTAGATAGATAGATAGATAGATAGATAGATAGATAGATAGATAGATAGATAGATAGATATAAACTGTCTGCGAATAGATAGATAGTTAGTTATGAACAAACTGCGATCGATAGATAGATAGATAGATAGATAGATAGATAGATAGATAGATAGATAGATAGATAGATAGATAGATGTGAAAGACTTAGATGTGAAAGCCATAGATAGATAGATAGATAGATAGATAGACACGAAGATAAATAGGAAAAAATAACGATGAATTTTGGAGACTAAGATTAAGGATTTTAATTTTAGTCAAGAACATTTTCTGGAAAATTGGTAATAAATTTTGTTGAAACTCTTGCAGTTGCTATTGAGTGTGTGTCTGCCTGCCTGCGTGCGTGTCTTTGTACCTTTACTGAATCGACTCCCCGAGGAAATTACTCCAAAGAAAGAAGCGAAATAGGAAACACAGAATAAAACTGAATGAAAGATGAATATATGGGGTGAATGAAGGTAACCAGAAAAAAAAGAAAGTAAAAAGGGAAAGAGATAAGGAACTAAAAAAAAAAGAGACAAGAAAGAAAGAAGAAAGAAAGTAAATGAGAATTTAATAAAAGAAAGAAAGAAATGAAAAAAACGAAAATGAAAATGGAGACATGTAGGAAAGCAAAAGTAAGAAAAAGAAATGAAATAAAGAATGGTGAGAAGAAACGAGGTAAAGAAAGAAAGAAAGAAAGAGATGAAAAAAGAAGGATAAGAATAGGTAAAGGACAAAGACAAAAATGAAACAAGAAAGCGAGAAATAAAATGAGGCGAAAGATAGAAAGAAAGCAAGAAAGAAAGAAAGAAAGAAAGAGAGAAAGAAAGAAAGAGAGAAAGAGAGAAAGAAAGATATATCAGTACAGGTGAAGAACCAATGGCAAAAAGAAGCAAGAAGAGCAAGAAATAAAACAAGGAAGGAAGGAAAGAAGGAAGGCAGGAAGGAAGGAAGGAATTAAATGATACACAACTAATGAGAAAAAGGAGAAAGAAAGAAAGAAAGAAAGAAAGAAAGAGATGAAAAAAGAAGGATAGGAATAGGTAAAGGACGAAAACAAAAAGAAACAAGAAAGCGAGAAATAAAATGAGGAGAAAGAAAGAAAGAAAAAAGAAAGAAAGAAAGAAAGAAAGATCAGTACAGGTGAAGAACCAATGACAAAAAGACTCAAGAAAGCGAGAAATAAAACAAGAAAGAAAGAAAGAAAGAAAGAAAGAAAGAAAGAAAGAAAGAAAGAAAGAAAGAAAGAAAAAAGAATGAAAGGAAGGAAGGAAGGAATTAAATGATACACAACTAATGAGAAAAAAGAAGAACGAAAGAAAGAAAAAAGTAAGAAAGAAACAAAGAATGAAAAAGGAAGTCATCAAGAAAAAAACGAATAAAAGAAAGAAAATGAAAACCAAGAAAGGAATAAACAAAGAAATAGAATGAAGGCGAATCTAAAGAAAGTTTACCATATTGAAATTCCGGTGCAATCCTTGTCCCTTCACGCTTGAAAGACTTCCTCCTTCCTGCTCATCTATCGTCATTCTAGCAATCTGTCGCCTATTTGAAAACGCAGCGGTCTGGAACAACTGATTTGTGTTCGCTTGTCTGCCATCGCCAACTGCAAGACAATCATAAACTAATTAGCGTCCGGTTAATTTGTTAATATTGTAGCGTGTTAGTTAGCCAGGCCATAAACGTAACGTTTTCTACAACATTTCGTGGCCAAACGTCATCACAAATGTCTTTGCAAAATGACACAGAAAAGCAAGCACAAGTCCACAAATTTGATAATGTCGGATTTGAGGCGACAGTAAGATCTGCAAGCAAATCTTTTCCCCGATGGTTCAATTTTAATTTTACTGAACGTGTGAACAACGAGATAGTTTTAATGAAAAATAGGGACTTCAGTAAATTTGTAATTATAAGGGAACTCATTTACATATGAAGTCAGAAAAACTATAAATCGCAACGGTTATTACCCATGAGACAGTTGAGTGCATACTACTTCCCAGGAGTAGGTAATACTACACAACAATGGCGTCGCCGAGATCTGACGACTAACGAACCGAACGAATAATTAACACATGGTAATTATGAATACTAGTAATTAAAGCTAGAACAAGAAAGCTAATCAATTGGTAGAGAAAACCAAATAACTTTTTGGCAATTGCTGGTTGTGGAGTCATTATAAAATTATCAGTAATTGAATAGCTAAGACAATTGGTAGAAATGACGTTTGACGATATGAGTCAACTAATAACGAAAAACTAGTGCATAAAAATAATAATGAATCTAATCTACAAGAGTTAATACAAAGTGGACAGAACACTATGATAATGGAAAAGAATGGAAATCGGATATTATCCCATGCAGACTAAGTGAGATTGCAACAAAATAGCAATGAAGAAATGTACAGTGAGCCTGAAAGTAATGAAGGCGAAAGTGTCACGTCAAGGCAAGACAAACTAGACATTGAAATCGACAGTAATATAGACTCTGAAGATGAACAAGTACAGTTGTTGGAGGGAAATTCCCATGAAGACATCCCACATCCAGAAAATCTCTCAGAGAGAGGGAGGGAGATAGTGTGGAGATAAAAGCTCCCAGAAGAAGTACCAGGGTAAATAAAGAGAGAAAACCTGTTCAGTACATGGAGATGAGGCGACTCATTTACATATGAAGTCACAAGGGATATAAATAGCTATGGTTATTACCCATGCATACTACTCCCCGCAGGTAGGTGACACTGCGCAACAAAGGCGTCGCCGAGACCTAACGAACCGAACGAACAATTAACACATGATCATTATGAATACGAGCAGTTAAATCTAGAACAAAAAAGCTAAAGGATTCGAAATCAATTGGTAGAGAAAACCAAATAACGGACCTCTTTTTGGCAAGTGCTGGTTGTGGGTCAAGATTTATAAAGGGGACAGAACATTATGATAATAGATAAAAAATGGAAATGTGATATTAGCGCATGCAGACCAACTTAGATTGCAACTCGACAGCGATGAAGAGATGCACAGTGAACCTGAAAGTAATAATGGCGCAAGTGCCATGTCAACGCAAGACAAACTAAGCAGTGAAATCGAGAGTAATAACTTTATTATTATAAAAGTCTGTGAACGTTGCTTGTTTGTTTGCCAGAAGTCATATACAGAAGGTGGGTGAAAGAAAGATATGAATTTATTATCGTGTACGAAGTGTGGGTAGAGAAAGAAATGGAGAAAAAACGCTCTCTCTTTCCACCTTCCAAGTGATTGCGTGCGGGCTTATTTATATTTCAGCTTTCTTCAAACAAACAATATTTTAAATATTTTGATTTCAACTTTCTTCAGACAGACATTTTTTAAATGTTGAAAGCAACTTCAATAACTGCAAATAAATGCTTTATTTAAATAACTCTACTTTCACA
>OZ038511.1:13906385-14028885 GCA_964036315.1 Acanthosepion esculentum | reverse complement strand
TATTTATATTCGGACTATTATCCTCATCTTTGTTGTTGTTATCACAACGTTTCGGCCATTGTGCCCTCCGGCCTTCCTTGGGTGTATATTGATCTGGGTAATCTAGAAGGAATTGAGAACTGAACCCTTAATCTACAAGTATTTACGTTATTTATATTCGGACTATTATCCTCATCTTTGTTGTTGTTATCACAACGTTTCGGCCATTGTGCCCTCTGGCCTTCCTCAGGTGTATATTGATCTGAGTAACCTACAGGAAATTCTGACCTCAACCCTTTATTTAATCTACGTGGGTAGACTGTTCTCGTTCGACTGGCCATGTCTAGGGATATCCCGTCTAGCTCTTATTTTTTATTTAGTATTGTTCAGGTATTGCTCGCCCGTTTCCACTGAGTTCAAGAACACATCGTCGACCCGGAGGGCACAATGGTCGAAACGTTGTGATGACAACAACAAAGATGGTGATAATAGTCTGAATATAAATAGTGTAAATACTGGTAGATTAAATAAAGGGTACAGTTCACAATTCCTTGTAGGTTACAAAGATACTAAAGAACAATACAAAACTGATCCCTCTCTTTCTATTATCTTTTTAATTTAAGCGTGTTTCGGAATTTCATCTATGAATCTATTATGGACAAGAAATGGGGGATGAGTTTAATACTAAAGAACAATACAAAACTGATCCCTGACTTTCTATTATTTTTATAATTGATTACCTTTAAGCGTGTTTTGGAATTTCGTCTATGAATCTATTATGGACAAGAAATGGGGGATGAGTTTAATACTAAAGAACAATACAAAACTGATCCCTCACTTTCTATTATCTTTTTAATTGATTACCTTTAAGCGTGTTTCGGAATTTCATCTATGAGTCTATTATGGACAAGAAATGGGGGATGAGTTTAATACTAAAGAACGATAAAAAGCTAATCCCCCACTTTTAACATTGATAAAACGATTTTTAGTTAATGTATATACTCGCGTACTCGGGACTTTTGAAGATCTAATTTTGAAGCTAATTTGACTACAGTAAATGTTATATATATATATATATATATATATATATATATATATATATATATATATATATATATATATATATACATACATACATGTATATATATATATATATATATATATATATATATATATATATGTATATATATATAAATACATAAATTTATATATATATATATATATATATATATATATATTGGTCAACAGTGTAGCCGGGGCCAGCAGTATGTTTACGCTAATTTGATACCTCGTGTAACATGCGAGCCCCTTATCTCGTGTATGATGCGAGCCCCTTATAATTAGCTTCAAAATTAGGTTTTCAAAAGTCTTATGATATGCAAGTATGTACCATGTATAAAAAGTCGAATTATAATGATAATAATAAGGAAATGAACTGGGGCAGGAATTGGCTGGTTAACTTCAATGCCTCCAAAACAAAACTGCTCTCTATTAATCACGACAGGGATCCTTCCCTGCATCCCATTAGAATGTCTGAAGCTCAACTTCTCGAGAGTTCCTCTCTGCGGCTGCTCGGTCTCACGCTGTCTGCTGACCTGAGATGGAACAACTACATTGAGTCGATTGCTTCATCCACCGCAAGGAAAGTTGGCTCCCTGTGCCGGGCCAGGAAATTCTTCTCCCCTGAATCGATCCTCCAAATTTACAAATCAACCATCCGCCCTTGCATGGAGTATTGCTGCCATATATGGTCTGCAGACCCTTCTGTTTACCTCGGAGTTCTTGATAAGATCCAGAAACAGGTATGCAATGTAACTGGCCCGGATCTGGCATTTCGTCTGCAGTCTCTCTCTCTCACAGACGCACCGTCGCCTCTCTCTGTCTCTTTTACAAATACTTCCATGGTAATTGCTCCGATGAGCTGCTATCGCTGGTTCCCAGGCTCCATGAATTCAAACGCCCTACGAGACTGGCATCCCGTTCCCAACCTTTCACTGTTGAAACTGTTAAATGTAGACGTCGCTTCAAGCTTCATATCTCGCACCTCACGCCTGTGGAACTCCCTTCCTTATTCCTGTTTCCATGACAACTAAAATTTCCAAATATTCAAATGTAACGTCAATCGACATCTCCAGTTGCTTTGATCTATCCACTTCCTTTCCTCTATCACTCCTATCTGCTCTCGTTCCCAATCTGCTGTAATCCCTTGCCTTGATCTATCCACTATCCTTCTCCACTTCCTTTCCTCTATCACTTCTATCTGCCCTCGCTCCAAATCTTCTGTAATCCCTTGCCTTGATCTATCCACTATCCTTCTCCACTTCCTTTCCTCTATCACTCCTATCTGCTCTCGCTCTAAATCTTCGGTAACCCCTTACCTTGATCTATCCACTATCCTTTTCCACATCCTTTCCTCTATCACTCCTATCTGCTCTCGCTCCAAATCTTTTGTAAACCCTTGCCTTGATCTATCCACTATCCTTCTCCATTTCCTTTCCTCTATCGCTCCTATCTGCTCTCGCTGCAAATCTTCTGTAACCCCTTGCCTTGATCTATCCACTATCATTCTCCACTTCCTTTCATCTATCACTCCTATCTGCTCTCGCTGCAAATCTTCTGTAACCCCTAGCCTTGATCTATCCACTATCCTTCTCCATTTCCTTTCCTCTATCGCTCCTATCTGCTCTCGCTCCAAATCTTCTGTAACCCCTTGCCTTGATCTATCCACTATCCTTCTCCACTTCATTTCCTCTATCACTCCTATATACTCTCGCTGCAAATCTTCTGTAACCCCTAGCCTTGATCTATCCACTATCCTTCTCCACATCCTTTCCTCTATCACTCCTATCTGCTCTCGCTGCAAATCTTCTGTAACCCCTTGCCTTGATCTATCCACTATCATTCTCCATTTCCTTTCCTCTATCGCTCCTATCTGCTCTCGCTGCAAATCTTCTGTAACCCCTTGCGTGCTAGTGGCTTCCAGCCTTGCCTGAGGTGAAAAGCTTAAAAAAATACATAATGGCACGATATATACAATAATAATTATCGTCTTTAAATGTGTTCATAATATAAAATGTAAATGTCTGTAAAATGTGAAAATATTTTAATATGACCTAATATGACATCAATAATAATACTGTGAAGTTCAGTTCGTCTTTAAATGTGTACAGGAAATAAGGTTTGGTGTAACGGCCTGTAAAATTGAAATATTCTTAAAAGCTTTTGTGACGGAGACGAACTAATGTTTAACAACAGGCTTCCTCGTTTCCTCCGAATCTTACGAATCTTAAATGACTGAGGCAGACGATCAGACGACCAGATGACGGGAAACGTGACGCATATTATTAATTCCATGTGAATAATTGACAAAAGATCTAAGGCTCATTTTCCGTCTTGGCGTTCTATTCTAGTGGGGTCTGCTTTTAGTTCAGGTCACACAAGTATCAATTTCTGTTTGTGGATGGAAATTGAGAGATGGATATGATTGTGGTTCACTTGAAAAAACGTGTTTTTTTTTCTATTATTCTTTTAATACTCGTATTAGTAAAAATATCATTGTTGCAATTTTATTCCAACAATCTGGGTCAATACATTACTCATTATTACAATTACTCTTTCTATTCTATCTTATTATTGTTGTTTTTGTCTCCAAATTATAGGTATATTCACTCTTCATTATTACTGTTATATAAAAGTAAACAGAGGTTAAACATAGGAATCAAAAATGCATGGATTCTGTTAGTTTCGGGTCTCAGGATGTCTTTAGACCAAGTGTTGCTATGAAAATCTCACTAAGAAATTAATAGTCACAATGCAGAACTGATTGGTCTGTCCACACTGCCAATACTGTAAACGGTCTACCTCCGATAATAAGCACGGGGAACTCAACCGGCTTCTAATGCTCTGGACTGAGTGGCTCTTGGGAGCACAGGCCTATGGGTAAGGGTAACTCGTATGAGTTTCACCACGGAATATGTGAACGTGCGGCGCTATATCGAGTCTAATTCGTTACCTCTTCGTCACCGAGTCCCGTTGGTACAGTTGGTATGGCGTTTGCTGTTCGGGTTTCAATTCTCGGTAGTGGATGCGCACTGCTGATGAGTCCCAAATACAAGACGAAACGGGCGTCCAGTGCTTTCTTTTGAGGTTTCTTCTAGACTCGATAAATTACTTCATAGAAAATCCTCGCCCTCCGACAGGAATCGAACCTGTACCCTATACGGAACAGTCATATAGCCTGACGTGCCTTAACCGTATCGGCCACAGAGGAGCGTTCGGTTAGCAAGGTCGATTTTACTGTCTTTAAACTTTAATCTTTCATGATTCTCTCACGTATATTCATATCTGCTCATGACGTATCCAAATGTATACAAATGAAGTCACACATTATGAAATGGACAAAGTCTGACAATTATTTTAAGAGATTTTTACGTTTATACATTCTTTTTATAGAAAAAAATAATTGTCGGATTGGGGACCTTGTGGCACTTAGTGCACCAGGTCTCTGTATTCAAAAAGTGTGATTGGTTCTTCACCACTATAATCAAATCATATGTGTTGGTATCTGGCTATCAGTTCCTAGGAACTGAGTTGTTTGACCCACATACGTCAAATACGACCTGAGGGCCCACTATATATATATATATATATATATATATATATATATATATATATATATTTGTCATCCACAGACAAACTATTTCGCTGTTTCACAGCTCATCAGTGTGGCTAGACGTCCGGTCCGTTTTCGAATTCTACATATAGATATATATGGATTTCGAATTCTATGTATGTATATAAAAGAAGTGTAGAATTCGATGTCGGAGAACAGAGTTCGACTTCCAGTTGCTCGAAATTCGCTGTGCCCTCATCACATAGAAAAATGTTGCCCCGAGCAAAAATAACCAAGGAAAATTATTTGGAAATTCGATTAGTCTGTTCTCCTTTACCAGCAGCCATATTCACCTGATGTTGCACCAACCGATTTTCGATCGCTGCAAAATGTTTTCATTCTCTAAACTTGTTTCAAGAATTCACCGAAAGATTTTTACATCGAAAACATGCAGAATTTTATTCAAAATTTATGAAAGATCTTTCTGGAAACTGACAAGATATTGCAAATAGTGGTGGATACATAATTGAATAAAATGTATTTTCTTTTTACGGTGGCGAGGATTAAATTTAGTGAACAAAACCGGAAACAATACCTCTTCTCAGATACATAGTCAGATCCTGAAGAAGGCCGGAGCGTAAAACGGCTGAAACGTCGTGAATATGGCAATAAAGATGAGGAGAACAGTCTGATCAATGTAAATAGTATAAATAGTTACAATACCTCATCTCAGAAATATAGACAGATTCTGAAGTAGGACGGAGCGTACGACGGCCGAAACGTCGTGAATATGACAATAAAGATGAGGACAACAGTTGGTTTAATGTAAATAGTGTAAATAGGCACAATGCCTCTTCTCAGATACATAGACAGATCCTGAAGAAGGCCCTAGCGTAAAACGGTCGAAACATCGTGAATATGGCAATAAAGATGAGAAGAACAGTCTGATCAATGTAAATATTATAGTTACAATACCTCATCTCAGAAATATATAAAGAATTTTTTTCTGTTTTTTAATATTTTGCTTAGCTTTTGGGATGAGTCTCAAGCTATTCTGATACACTTTCGGATTTCTGTATCACACTTTACCCTCCTCGAAATGACATGATTTCCAATCAAAAATCGATCGTTAAAAGCTATAAACAATGAGGCTTACTTGTGTGCAAAGGAATTCGTTAAAATATCGTCTCTGTAAGATGAGTTATCGAAATATTTGTTCGCAGTTCTTCTGAAGTTTTTTTTTTTTTTCTCAGACTTTGCTCTTTGCTTTCGCAGTCAAGGACCGGCAAAAAAGAAAAAAAAAGGAATAAAAATCAGTAAAAATTAATCATTTTGAGAGTTCATCTCTCAGACATATGCAAATTATTTTGCAGAATAACAAAAAATTGACGAGAATGATTCGCAATGTTTTTAGACGTCTGAGTACGTTTTTAATGAATCGAAATCTCAACACGAATTAACTGGGCAGACGCAGACATTATCACACGTCTCAGGGAAGTGGAAATAACAAAGTGTTGACAATTTACGGAAGTTAAAACGGTGGTGTAGGCGGGGGAAAGGTGGCGAAGAGAATTTTGGTGTCAGTTGTTGGCGAAGAGAGAGAATAACAAAAAGGTGGCGAGACGTTTGTTGGCATGAAATATTATATGATGCTAATGATATAAAATGGCAGTTTCAACTATAAATCTGTTATTTAACTCGTCATTGTTTTTTTTTTCATTCAGCTTATTTTTTAGTCTGTTAATTTTTTCTTTCTTTCGATTGATCTATCTTTTTTCTTTCTATCTTTCTTTCTTTTTTCTCTCTTTCGTTCTTATTTCTATCTACCTATCTATGTTTCAGGTTTCTTCCGCTCTTTCTTCCTTTTCTTATACTATCTTTCTTTGCTTATTTCTTCCTTTCTGTCTGTCTGTCTGTCTATCTCTCTCCCTATATATATATATATATATATATATATATATTCCGGAAAATTCTCGTTGAAAACACAACTATACTTAAACATGAAAACAGTAAACAAAAACTAAAAATTCTTGAAGCTATATACACAAAACAGTTAAAACCAAACCTGAACAAAATAAACTATGAAATCTCCACAAATATTCTTAAATACCTATAATTTATAACAGAACCCATTGGTTTATACCAACGGATTCCCATACTTTATACTTCTCGTTTTCACTCTCGCGTGATCATGTGTGATGCCACGAGCTACGATGCGATTTTCGCTTCCGCGTCTCGTATACACGAGTTTGTCGTTGGTTTGAAATTTTTCATGCAACAAAAACAGACTATCATTATTGTTTTGTCCCTGTATTGTTTGATATATTGAAATGTAATTATCATCTTTGGTAATGGGTTATGTAAGCCGAAAGCTTAGATAGGATTAAAACATGTATCAATATGGTGATTTCCTTTCGTCTTTCAATGATAATGTTATTAAGCTTATCAGACAATATGAAAGGAACTTAGTTAAATTAAATAGACAAAACTTGTCTATATTATTTAATGAAACATGCATCAATATATATTATCTTAGATATTAGAACAAAAACATGTTAAAATCGCTACACAATAGCTTTCATGTTTCGGTACTACGTTGTGCCTCTTCAGGTGAATCGTAAGTGACTGGCGATTATATATATATATATATGTATATATATATATATTAATTTCTAAAGCAATATGTTACCTCATTTCCGAAAGATAAAGGGTGGGATAAGAAAACAAATGGTCAGAATTAAAAATAGACTTGTGGGTTTGTCTTGATCAACAAATTAAATGTCAGATCTACGCTTAATAGAAAATTAAGCTCAAGGCGTGGAGGTTGGGAAGTTATTTTATTTATTAAACCGTAACTTAGACATGTCATTATTGACAATTACGGAAAACATGTAAATAACAATTGTATTGTCATTGTAGACAAATATGACATGTTCAATTTTTCAAAGGACGCTGAGGAAAAGGCAAGCAGGGTAATCAGCCGTAAAGCTAATTTCAATAGAAAAATTCTATTTAAATTTTCAGATTCAGGAAGCTACTTAAAGGGGCCTGTAGATAAAATTAACAATGTGGAACATATATATATATAAGATATAAATAATACTAACTGGACGGCAAGGAATACTCAATCTGAATAAACAAATTAAGATAATTACTTGTAGTCGGTGGACCATTTAATTATAAATTATGGCCATAAGAAATGGAATTACCCTATTTAAAAAAAAAATTATGTATATTGTAAGGTGAAACATAAACTGTGTCGCCAATTTACAATTAATTCACTTCTTTAGTTTAGCAGAGATTTTTTGCCAGCAAATCGGATAATTTCTAATTTTTCATGTAAGCATAAGAAGCAAGGTTCATTTAAGATTTACTTTATTTAGAATTTTCCATTTTACCGTAAGGGTTTTCTTCAATTCCTTTAACTTCCAAAAATATTTAGAAAAGGACGTCATATATTTTGTAAGCATTATTGGTGAAAGATAATATATGTTGATACCACCTAGTTTTTAAAAAAATCTTGGTACTCCTAATATAAAATTTATTAAATACTCAGATTTTTGTAAAAAAAATAACTCCCCCACCTCCACTCTCTTAGCTTAATTTTCGACTTAGAGTAGATGTGACATTAATAAGTTAATCAAGGCAGACCCCCAAGTCTATTTTTAATTCTGACCATGTGTTTTCTTTCCCCAAACCGTTATTTTTCGGAAAAGAGGTAACACCAGTCACTAATCATTCGCCTGAAGAGGTACAACGTAGTAACGAAACACGACAGCTATTGTGTAGCGATTTCAATTGTTCTAATACTCAAGATAAAATAATAATAATAATAATAATAATAATAATATATTGCTATTCACTTTTTAAAAAAGAAAATGTTACGAACAGCAGAATTTCACTTCATCTGTTCTTTCTCTCATTTGGATATATATATATATATATATATATATATATATATATATATATATATATATATATATATATATATATATATACGTAAGTGTGTGTGTGTGTGTATTTCAGTCTGTTCATATCTATCTATCTATTTCAGTCTGTTCATATCTATTTCAAATCTGTTCATATCTATTTCAAATCTGTTCATATCTATTTCAAATCTGTTCATATCTATTTCAAATCTGTTCATATCTATCTATCTATCTATTTCAGTATGTTCATATCTATCTATCTATCTATCTATCTATATATATATATATATATATATATATATATATATATATATATATATATATATATATATATATAACATAAAATAAATCAGGGATGAAAGAAAGAAAGAAAGAAAGAAAGAAAAAGAAAGAAAGGAAGAAAAAGAAAGAGAAAGAAACAAACAAACAAATGAGGAAAGAAAGGAAGAAAGAAAGTGAGAGAGAAAGAAAGAAAAAGAAAGAAACAAACAAACAACAAACAAACAAATGGGGGAAGAAACAAAGAAACAAATAAATGGGTAATGAAAAAAAGAAAGAAACAAACAAACAAACAAATGAGTAAAGAAAGAAAGAAACAAAAAAACAAATGAAGAAAGAAAGAAACAAACGAAGAAAGAAAGAAACAAATCAGAGATGAAAGAAAGTAACAAACAAACAAACGAAGAAAGAAAGAAAGAAAGAAAGTAAGAGAGAAAGAAACGAAGAAAGAAAGAAACAAACAAATGAGGAATGAAAGAAAGAAACAAACAAACAAACAAACAAACAAACAAACAAACAGCAAAAACAAATCAGGGAAGAACGAAAGAAAGAAAGAAACAAACAAACAATAAACGAACAAATGAGGGAAAAAAGAAAGAAAGAAACAAACAAACAAATGAGGAATGAAAGAAAGAAAGAAAGAAAGAAAGAAAGAAAGAGAGACAGAAACGCAGAAAGAAAAAAGAATGAATGATAGAAAAGTTGAATACTATATTGAAATATCAAAAACAACCAAAATTGAAAGAAAGTACTTGAAATCTGGAAGGAAGAAAGAAAGGAAAATAGAACAATGACAAAAACAAGAAAAGAAAAGTAAAACTTATAAAAAAAGAATGAATAAATAAAGTAAAAAACAAAACAAAACAAGAAAGAAAGAAAGAAAAATAAATCTTAAAGAAGAGAAAAAGAATGAAGCAAACAAACAAGAAAGAAAGAAAAAAGCAAAACTTTTAAAGAAATAAATAAAATGTAAACTACAAAAAAAGAAAGAAAGAAAAAAGAAAGAAAGAAAAGTAAAACTATTAACGAAAGAAAGAAAGAAAGTATGAGGCAAACAATCATGAAATAAAGAAAGAAAGATGAAAGAAAAAAAAACTTAAAGAGAAGAAAAAAGAATGAAGCAAACAAACCAGAAAGAAAGAAAAAAGTAAGTTTTAAAGAAATAAAAAAAATGTAAACTACATTGTAAGAAAGAAAGAAAGAAAGAAAGAAGTAAAACTATTAAAGAAAGAAAAATGAGGCAAACAACCACGAAAGAAAGAAAGAAAGAAAAGTAAAACTTTTAAAGAAAGAAAGTATGAAGCAAAAGACAAAGAAAGAAAGAAAGAAAGAAAATAAAAGAAAGTAAGAAAGAAGGGGATACAATGAAACAAAAACAAAGATGTAAACGTAAAAGAAAACCTTGTACGATAGAAAAAAGAAAGAAAGAAAATGAAAATTTTGAATGAAAGAAACAGAAGAAAGTAATAAAAAAAAGCCTGGAAAGGTAAAAAGAACAAGAGAAAATCAAAAACAGGAATGAAGAAACAAACAATTCAGCCTAAATATGGATGAAGACAAAATGAAACGAAACGAAGACAAAATGAAACGAAACGAAGACAAAATCAAAAGGAACGAAAAATAAATACAAACGCTTAAATCTTAAGAAAAATGCGGAACTAATCGGAAAACAACTTGAATTGAACTCATGTTTGATTTTTAATCATTTTCTTTTTACTTTTGGACAGATAGATTTAATTATGCTAGTATTCATTTTGCAAACTTGAACGAAAATCGTCTGCTCGTCACGACCTCAGCACACTGACCTAGTTTTGTTTTCCATTGCCGATTGCTTACAGACCAAAAGTTTCATTTGAAATAACTTATTTGCCATTGAAACGAATAAAAAAAGACAATAATTAAGTAAATATGTAACAGAAAGAGTTTGGGAACCACACACAAAAAACACAGAGATATATTTTTTTTATTGAAATTGGAGTAGATTTGAACAGCGAAATTAGATCAGAACAATTTTGTTTACTGATGGGAATGTGATCTAGCCCATTTGGAATTGGGTCATTACGAAGACAATGAAGGATGATCGAGATAATTTTTATCGGTTAAAATTTGAAATAGAGCTTACTAAGGCTATGAGGAACTTTGAAATTCACATGATTTTGGGTTGAAGGCAGCACTCGTGATAATCGCGTGCGGGCCATGGGTTGATTTATGATCAGCCAGGTTTATCTATATAAACGCGCACAGAAATCTGTTGACAGAATGGTTGGCTCGTCTGCCAGTGAGTGCAGTCTAGCTGGGTGGAGAGAGGTCGGAGACTGGAAGTGACATCAGAGATTGGAACCAAACGCCCGCTAACATATTTAGTTGATATAAGTATGAAGAAGCGAATTACTCCTCCAACAATCTATGACTGCTACTACTACTATTATTACTACCACTGGAAACGGAAATGTCGAACAAGCTACAATAATCAAAAGGTTGTTTTGGGGCTCATCTGTCGTCGAGTGCAGTCGAGCTAGGTGGAGAGATATCGGAGACTGGAAGTGACGTCAGGGAATTGGAACAAAACCTCCGGTAACATGTACTGTTAATATAAGTACCAATGCTTCTGCTACCACAAAGATTACTACCACTGTTACTATCGCCGAAGAGGAACGCAGCTATAAACTTTAAGCCGCGCACGGAAATCTTTATCTCTCCATCGCAAGAGTCGTATATCGTTCTGAGACGATTTCACAACAAGCTAATCACAACCCACTCTCTCTCTGTCTAGAATTCAGTGTATGAGTTTTTACATCAATTATTTTCTTTTCTGTAACCTGTTTCTTTTCTATACTATTCTTTTCTGCTATATAAAAGACATTAACAATTCAAAAATTGAATAGTTGTTTGTCCGGCTTTCTGCATATATATATATATATATATATATATATATATATATATATATATATATATATATATATGTATTGGTGCATTCTAAATTTCTTAGCACAGACTCTCCAGTCGTGCCTACATCTTCAGTCGACCGTGAATGGATGAACATCATTTCTTCTTTCTGGATCAAATCATACACAGCGTTGGCTGGAAGCAGGATTAATCCAGTGGACCGGTCGAATGATCTACGGGCGGTCAGGGGATCTACGGCCACTCCCTTAAGTTCGGTTAAGACCGAGTAGACACCTCAACCCAGAGAGTAAGACATCGGAGCTTGAGGGGCTGGCGCGAAAGTGTTAGAAATATATCGAAGAGGGAAAAAGGATGCCTCCCCAAGTAGCACTTGCCGAAGATGAGGAACGGAACACCTTGCAATCAGCGGTGCTGTATTCTGAGATGAAAAGATTCTCAAGAAAAATAATACCGAAATGATAGAAAAAACGAAAGTGAAAGAAGAAGCCAAATTCGAATAGAAGGGGAATGAACCTGAAGAAAAGGAAGAAAAGGAAAAGGAATAAATGAAAAAAAGAAAATAATTTCAAGAAAAAACTAAGAATAGCAATTAAGAAAGCGAACAACAAAAGGAATTTTAAATGAGCGAAGAAATTAATGAAAAAACGAAAAAGAAAATTGTATAGAAATGAGAGTTGAAATAACAGACGGTAGAACAATGATTGAGGGAGAAAAATGAGTTTGGAGAAGAAGGGGGATGTAGAACCCTATAAAGTGCGGAGGCAATGAATTGTAAGCATGGAAGAAACCAGAGAAAAAAAATCTAAAAAAAAGACGTTAAAAAAGAATGAAGGAATATTAAAGAAAGAAAAGTCAAGATGGGAAAAAGAAGAAACAAAGATGTAAAAGAAAGAAACACAGAAAAAAAGAACGTTAAAACAGAAAGAAAGAAAGAAGTAACGAAGGAAAGTAGAAGAAAGAAACGATAGATTTGTATGCAAAAAATTAACAAAGATCAGAATAGAAAAGAGACAGAAAAAAGGTAGAAAAAAAGATGTAAAAGAAAGAAAGAAAGAAGGAAAGAAAGAAAAAAGAAAGAAAGAAATAAAGAAGAAAAAAAAAAGATTATTAAAGACGAGACTAAAAATGAAAGAAAGAAATAAAAAAGACGAGATAAAAGAAAGACAGAAAGAAAGATGCTAAATACAGGACAGAAAGAACAATATAAAAGACGAGACAACAAAAAAGAAAGAAAGAAAGAAAGAATGGAAATAAGAAAGAAAAACAGAAGGAATGAAGAAAAATGTTAAATACGGGAAAGAAAGAAAGGAAGAAGGAAAGAAAGAAAGAGAGACAGAAAAATGTTAAAAACGGGACAAAAGGAAAAAGGAAATCTTAAAAACGAGACAAAAAGAAAGAAAGAAAGAAAATATTAAAAATGGAACTAAAAGAAAGAAAGAAAGAAAAAAGGAAACAAAAGCAAGAAAAATCTATGAAAAATTGGGCAAAAATAAAAAAAAGAAAGAAAGAAAAATGTTAAAACAGAACAAAAATAAAGAAATAAATCTTAAAAACGAGACAAAAAGAAAGAAAGAAAATATTAAAAATGGAATTAAAAGATAGAAAGAAAGAAAGAAAGAAAAAAGGATACAAAAGAAAGAATAATCTATTAAAAATGGGGCAAAATAAATAAATAAATACAGAAAGAGAGAAAGACAGAAAGAAAGCCTGCTAAAGAGCGAAGAAATAAAAGGAAAAACATGTACAAGAATGAGGATTCATAATGAAAGAAAAAGAAGAAAGAATAATGCAAAATTATGAAGTCTTCCAAATAAATGAAAGAAATTAAAAGACAAAAAAAAAAGAAAGAAGGAAAGAAAATGAAAGAATCGTGAGGTTGGCAGAAAAAAGAAAGAAAAGAATGGAACAAGGATCAAAATGGTAAAAAAGACAGGAAGCGAAAGAAATCAAAATGGTTTTCGTTAGTTGTACGGGCGGCAGGAAGTAACGAAATTCTTAAAGACTGGTCAATGCTATACAGGAAATGGCCGAAGGGTGAAACCGTTTCCCCATTTGGCAAAAGAGACAATACTTTCTCTAGCTTGTCTTAAGTACCATCATCTTTCCTTTTTCCAGTGTCATTCAAAAGGCATTTCAGCGTTTCTACTTTAAACACAAGCGCGCGCAATGCACCCCACAAATCTACAGACACATAACGACGCACGCACACGAGCTTCTCACAGCCAGATTGGCATCCCCATATGCACATACAGTAACACACATGACTATCTACAAGCAAATATATAGGAATACACATGCACATTCACACACACAATCACGCCAATATATAGACAAAAACAGTTTACTCACTACAAAGATGCAACTTCGTTTCGATGCATTTCAACTGCACCTCGACGGGTGAGAATCGAAAGTGATTATGAACAATTCTGCTTGTAGGCAAGCTGTATCTGAAACGTCACTTCCTTTCTTCCATTTGTTTGAGAAAAAATATACATAAAGCAAAAAGGTGACTGAGTGAAACAATAGTGCTTGTTGATAGCAGTTTGGTGAAGGATGGGTGGGGGTCTTGAATGCTGGCTAGTCTGGGAAGATTCCTTTATATATATATATATATATATATATATATATATATATATATATATATATATATATATATATATATATATCAAGTAAAATACCCTGAATATCCGTTTAAGTGAAACCTGGGTAGGTTTGCTTGGCTCTTTCGGATTTATTTCAGTTACTCTCGCTCTACTTGGCGTATTGAGCACTTTACGTTTTAGTCTTACTACTCGCTTGAGTTTTTTTTTCTTTAGACTAAAGACTTAAAGCTCTGGACGATTTATTTCGCCCTGTTTTGATATTTTTCATTCTTTCTTTTCTTATTTCCAATTTCGTCAAAGCCACTTTATTCCAAAATGGAAGCAAATATTTTATCAAAACGTGGAAGAAACAAAATGATACAAGATGGATACCTTTTTATTTTTGACGCAACGAGCCAGAGAGATCGCGAATGAAAGTTTTGACGATGTGAACAGAAAGATCGATGTAAAGTGAGATTACATATGAAGTTTATAATTTACATTATTCCATTATTGTTTTAATAGGATCCTTAATTTCCTGAATGAATAAAAAGTCATACTGAAAGTTGGGTGTTTTCAATGCTTTTATCCTTTTTTTGGTGGGAGGGAGAGTGCGTCAGGTCAAAGACAGTGACGTCGAGACACCCCGACACCTAAATGGCTGTACCGAATAGTCGAATCGTGGGTTACACCGAAATGTTCCAAACTCTTAAATGTAATACCTCTAAAACGATACTGCTTTCTTTTAATCATCTTAGAGAACCTATTTTGCCTACTTTCAGCATGGCTAATGCTAACCTCCAGGAGAGGCACTCATTCCGTCTTCTAGACCTAATGTTTTCCACTGACATGAAGTGGAAAGATTATATTGAATCAATTTCTAGGAAAGTCGGTTTACTGTGTCGCTCTAGACAATCATTTCGCTAGAGTCTATCTTACACATTTATATCTACCATACGTCCCCGCATGGAATATTGCAGTGACATTTAGTCTAGTTCTTCTGCCATGTTATCGGTCCTAAGCTTGCATCTCGGCTTTAGTGGTTTTCCACACTTTCTGTAATGAAGATTCCCTCTATCATTTCTGTAAATAATTTTATGGTAATTGGTCTGATGAACATTTCTCTATGGTAGTTAGACTTTATGAATTTAATCACGGTACTAGATTGACGGAAATTTGCATCTGCCGCAAAAATAAAGGTTGAAAAGATAAAACCAGTGAAACTCTCGAATCAACAAGCCTTTGTGGTAAATGAGTGTTTAGCTGGAGCTTCTCAAGCTACTTTAGTCTTAGTTCCAAACTTGCCAGCAATGCGAAAACATATCGTTAGAAAATTATTAAGCAAAGCGCCTGGTAATCCAACTGATTTAGAGCATTTAGTCATACCTGAGTCCGATACATTATATGTTCCCGAAGTGAATCCGGTCAAAGACAGGGACGTCGAAACAATATGACGCCTAAACGGCTGTGCTGAATAGTCCCATTATTTTTCTGACGCCAATGGGTTACGCCGAAATGTCCTAAGCTCTACTTAACTATTCTGTGGCTGATCATTCATTTTGTGCGATTTCAAAATAAGCATTGCTTACATCTGGGGTTCATCACATGAGGTTTAGACTCTATAAACAAAAACGTTGGCAGCAGCCGACAGAGCCGATCAAAATAAAAATAATACATAAATATATAAGATAAAAAATAAAAATAAATAAAAACAAGCAAAATAATTTGACCCAAATAAATAAACAAATAAACGACTTCCGGTAAAATAGCCGCCATAATAGACTACCCACAATAAGCTATATAAACAAATTTTTACTACGTTAATAAAAACACCGATCAAAATAAAAAATAAAAATAAAATAAATATAAAGGATAAAAAACTAAAATAAATTAAATAAAAACAAGCAAAATAATTTGACACAAATAAACAAATAAACCACTTCCGGTAAAATATCTGCCAAAATAGACTGCCCACAATGCACCACTGACCCGTATATATAAATAGCCGAGAAAAATAACAGCACTCGTGGCCCGACGATTGCATCTAGCATGAAACAGACTGTCGCCGCTAAGTGTTGACTTCTATGTTCACTTTTATATTTACACACGCTCTATCTCTGATATTGAGCACTTTATCCCATAAATATAGCACACTTTAAGACTATATTTCTTCATATATATATATATATATATATATATCAACAAGTATATGTACTAAACAACAAATTTACAAGTGACAAAGACATCAGCATTTGTGTTTGTGTGTGAACGTAAAGAGTTTGCATTTTGGTGAATGTTCGTACGTACGTGTATGTGTGTTTCACGGCGTTTTTCCACAAGTGGGCAAAAACGCTGATCTCTACGAAAGATCACATTTTTAAATGTGTCCGCTGAAATGCAAAATAGAAAAGAGAACGAGGCAAGAAGTCGCCCAGTATTTATAATGTAGGGAGAGCGACCCCTAGTGAACAATTAGGGAATTAAGGAGGAGCTAAATCCCACGCCATTTCAGTCCCAACAATCATACATAGCATGACATTACATCAACTAATACCCCATGATGTTCGTTATTTACTGCATCTACTTGGTATAACTGAAAACGGTACTCGTTCGACGGGGTATAAAAAATATAGGTTATCTCCCCTTGGTTGATAAAACTCGCTGACAGAGAGGGATGGGCCCATTTATTTGATAATAATGTGCAAGAGGTAAATTTAGGCGCCAAATGTCCGATGACATGAATTTAACTGCTAAAGGAATACATTTTAGCAATTCTCTATCTTTATTCTCGATGTATTTCTTGGTATAAAATGACAATTGGAAAAATCTTAGATTTTGCCGACGCGATTCGTCTTCCGACTTTTTCAAGGCAAAAATGAAATCGAAATATCTCTGTTGGTATAGTTACATTAAAAATCCAAATTTAAAAAGATAGACGCTTCTGTCCGAGCCTTTTTTCTGGTTAATGTAAATTACCTTTACAGTAAGAGTTTTTTTTTCCATGTCGACAATACAGTTAATTTCCCAGATAATAAGACAGATTGGTATAACATGACAATTCGAAAAATCTTAGATTTACCGACGTGTTTTGTCTTCCGACTTTTTCAAGGCAAAAGTGAAATTGAAATATCTTTTTTTAGGCGTCAAAGCTGGTGGGGGTGGGCTTCAAGACCAGTGAGCTAAACAGACGTAATTTAGCCTACTCCAAGGACAAGCGATGCTGGTCACGGACAAACCTGAATAATGCAAGGACAAGCAGTCATCGGAAGGAGAATATGAGCAGCATCAGAGAAGCGTTTCAATTAAGTTCTAACAGATGGTCAACATGGTTAGATGTTACCGCAAGTCCTATGCTAACAGTTTCTCCTATCGCATTTCTCCTTTGTGGAACGTTTTTGCGGTTTTTTGCTTCCCAGTGGACTTTGATGTACAAAAACATTTTCCAAAATATCAATCGATGTCTTCTGTCTTCTTAATTTCTCTTCACTTATTATTCTCTATCCGGAATAATGTCTCTCTCATATTCTCTTACACAAAGTATAGTCCTGGGTATAACGATGGTTTCTCCGACCAAGGGAGACGCAGGTTCGAATACTGTCAGAAAACGTATATTTTTCTCTAATAAGATTTCTCAAATATTCAAGCCGGTAGACGAAAATAAATAAGTATTCTGCTTAATTATTAAACTGAGCGTCTACTCAAATATGGTTACCCACTAAAAATAATGTTTAAAGCGATAAAACATTGATTTATTCAAACTACTGTTCTCAACTTGGTTTATACACACACACACATACACACACACACACACACTTTCATTGAATGTGGTAAACAAAACAAGTCTCCTAAGTTTTTTCTAAGCTGCTTAGAGTTTTCCTTCAGAGGGCGTCTAAGAGAACACGGAAACTGTCCGTAAGGATAATTGTCCTAATCGCTTTCAACCAATTCCTTAGCCAGTTTTAAATGTTTATTGCTCTAAGTCAAATTGCGTGGAAGTACTAGTAATTCTAAGCTGTGATAGACGGAATGTGGTTGTGATTCCATGTTGGAGTGTCTTATAAAAGACCAACATGTTACTTCGTCCTGTGTATAACGATAAACTACATCCGGCAGCAAGACCTCTGATCGGCGGGATTTGAAGTTTTCAGAAGCGTGGAACCACCTCTTTGAGAAATGTGCCCAGCATCCACGAACAATTCCTTTTTCATCATTAAAATCCGGTGCCATTTGTCGATTCGTAAATATCCGGTAGCAATCATTCTTCCTTTATGTGCTGTGCCACTGCAGGCAATAGAAGATCATGGCTCTCCACAACTTCCAGACTCTTGTAGTTCTAACAAACTTACAACTCTTTTGGCTGACGGTCATGTTGAAAACACTGGTTCTCGTCTAATCAACGAAGTTAAGCAAAGTCGAGCCTGGTCAGTACTTAGATGGGTGACTGCTTGTGAATACCAGGTGCTCTAAGCTTGGGTGTGCGTGTGCTGGAATGGATAAAGGCTCGGAATTGTTAATCGGAGAGCCGAGTTCCAATTCCAGTTGGATTCGTTATATTCACTTAGGCGCAAATACCCTTGGAGAAGGCATGAATCCAACACTTTTCTTACCAGCTATGGGTTAAATAGCAAGGTTTGCATCCCTAAATCGTTATTTCCGCTTAGAAACACCAGGTATTGTAAGCTTGGATGTGCGGGCGGTGAAATGGAAATAGGCTCTGAATTTAAAATGGGAGGACCGGGTTCCAATTCGAGCTTGTTAGTTATGTTCACTTCTACGCAAAACCTTCCTAGGGAAAGGTATGAATCCACATCTTCTCCTCCCATATACGGATTAAATAGTAGGACTTCTGGAATTATTACCTAGATATTTGTAGAATATAAACATCATTTTCTAACTTTAAATATCCTGTAAAAGTTTAATAAGCCGTAAAAAACAAATCAACCATTTTGTCTCGGCGTTCTTACAGTTTTCCCAAGTTTTCTATCATCACATGATCAGATATTTGTTGGATTTGGCCATCAATGGCGAAAGTCAACAAAACGAATGAGTTCAAATAATATTAGATTTACTGTCGATGGTTTGCCAAACTGTCAACATTATATTAACAACTGCAACTATTATTCCTTATCTTCGTCTCTTTTTTTACTTTCCATTTGTATTCTTCCACATACATTATCTTATCTTTGCCTTATCTGTTACCTCCATTTTATTCATCGTGTCAAAAGCCTTTGATAGTGATTTTCATCTTGAGAGTTCCCACAACGAACGTTGCCTTTACTTTTATAATGTATATTTAATAAGCTAAGTATAATAAAATTTATGACCGCCTACGTAAAAGAAAGCGTATGATAAATCATCGGTTGAATGGTGGAAAACAATTCAATAGAAGAGAACAAAAAAACACTGTTTAAACATCTAATAACAATGCAAAACAGCAAACAATACGAAAATATTAAAGTTAATCGTAGCGAAGTCTCGCGAGAATTGTCAGCGAGAACGAGAACAAATCGAAAATAACAAAGGACACAGCGTAAATAACAAAGCAAACAAAGGAAGGAATAAATAAAAGAAAAGAATTACTTGAAAAAAAAATAAGCGTCGAGCAACGGAAATGAAATTTTAAATACAATAGAAATAAAAAAAAAAGAAGAGGAAAGAGTCCGAAATAATACAAGAAAAAGAGAGAGAAACAGCGAGGGTGGGGGTAGAATGATGGATGAAGTAAAAAATAGAAAGGAAAGATAGAGAGAAAGGAAAAGTGAAAAGGAGAGGGACAGAGGAAAGACGGGTTCAGAAAGAGAGAAGCAAAAAAAAAGAGGAGGGGGATAAAAAAGCTGGATCAAGGAAGAAGAGAAGAAAATATATAAATAAAAGAAAGAAAGAAAGAAAGAAAGAAAGAAAGAAAGAAAGAAAGAAAGAAAGAAAGAAAGAAAGAATAATACGAAAAGAAGAAGAGTGGAAATAGAAAGTGGATTAAAATGCGGGAGGGAGAAAGAAAGAAAGAAAAAAAGAAAGAAAGAAAGAAAGAAAGAAAGAATAATACGAAACGAAGAAGAGTGAAAATAGAAAGTGGATTAAAATGCGGGAGGGGAAAAGAAAGAAAGAAAGAAAGAAAGAAAGAAAGAAAGAAAGAAAGAATAATACGAAACGAAGAAGAGTGGAAATAGAAAGTCGATTAAAGTGCGGGAGGGGAAAAGAAAGAAAGAAAGAAAGAAAGAAAGAAAGAAAGAAAGAAAGAAAGAAAGAACGTATTGTTGATGGAAAAAGGAAGAAACAGTAAAATACAGCTGTGGAGAGAGAGAGAGAGAGAGAGAGAGAAAAGAAAGAAAAGAGGAGAGTAACAAATGAAAAGGGAGAGAGGTGTGAGAACGAGGTGGAAATAAAAGAGAATGTAAGTAAAAGAATCCGAAAGATAACCTGAAAGAAGGAAGAAAATAAAGAAGTAAGAAAGAAGAAGGAGAAAAAAAAGGAAGGAAAGGAATAAAGAAGGGAATAAGAAAGACAGAAATGGAATGAACGAAGAAAAAACGGCAGCAGAGAAAAACAGAAAAAAGAAATAAAGACATTAAGATCGAAGGAGAAGAACAAAAACTGAAAATAGAAATCAGAAAAGCGAAGGAGAAAATCTAAAAAGAGAGAAAGAATGAAAGTAGAGAAAAGGAGAGAATAAAGATCGAGAAATCAGAAAGAAAATTAGAAAGAAAAATAAAGAAAGTCATTGAAAAAAAACGACCAAAAAAATCCCGCAAACAAACAATAAGTACTATAAGAAATTTAAGCAATAATTAAAACAAAAAATACTTGTTAGTAAGCTTGTTTACACCTTGTTAAAATCTCGTGTTTTACTGTCCCGCGTGACCTGACCAAAGCGACCGGTCGCGCAGACGATGGCGGAAACAACCAATTGTCACTTTAATGTAAACGTACAAAATGAAAAAAAAAATCAATTTACTTTCGCAATTACCTCGGGACTAAATAAGACGCAGGCAACTTTTTATCTTGACAATAGATATTTACATACAAATTATTAATAATGCGATTCTACTTCCATGTAGTAAGTTTTTTCAGGACGTAGGCGATCATGGCTCTTCGCAACTTCCTTTCTTTTGTTGTTCTACTTAATTTCTAAAAAGTTCCAAACACACCTTCTTCATGTTCTTTTTTTAATCATTTCACCCCAAGGAAGGCGATGAAGCCACTATGATACAAAGGGTTACTGAAAGAGAAAGAATCTTAGAAAGGAAAATTATTGAGAAGAGGACAATGAAAAAAAGCAGGATTCATGGAGATAGATGGCTACAGTTGATGTTTTTATTAAAACCAACAAAACATGAAGACAATTCCCAAAGCGAGAGGTGCGAAAGAACTTATGATTACATCTAGTAAAATGAAGAGACCTAACTTCCTCTCTAGTACTGCCCTTAAATTCGTGACGATGGTGTAGCAAAGAGTAAGGCTCATCAGTACAAATGAAAATATTTACAGAAAAAGCGTAGGGGAGTTATGTTAAGGTGAATGGTAGACTTATAAAGATTTAAAATCTGTCAGGAGAAACGTCTATAACGACACATTGGACCAGTTTTCTTAGCAGCAGACTTATCGATTCTGTATAGTCGTTCAACTTCAAGTCTACAGAAAAAGGGGCAATCAAATTCTGAAATTCTGGAAGTTGCATAGGAATAGTGGAGATGTTTCACAGAAATTAAATAGTTTAAACAATAAAGAAACGATAAAAAAATGCCTGTCTATATCTCTGAGATGAAGTATTACGATTACTTTCATTATTTACATTATTCGCACTGTTATCCTCATCTTCATTGCCATATTCACAACTTTCTGCCTCTATATCTCTGAGATGAGGTATTACGATTACTTGCATTATTTACATTATTCGCACTGTTATCCTCATCTTCATTGTCATATTCACAACGTTTCGGCCTCTATATCTCTGAGATGAGATATTACGATTACTTGCATTATTTACATTATTCGGACTGTTATTCCCATCTTCATTGCCATATTCACAACGTTTCGGCCCTTGTACTCTCCAGCCTTCTTCAGGTGATTGGAATTTCGAACGGAACACTTTATTTCGTCCGCCGGGGTAGATTGTTCTAGTTCCACGTGCCATGCCTCTTCTGGAAGTCTCAGTTATTTCCATTTAACTCAACTCTCCAAGTTTTGGTGTTCACCACTGCTGTAGCCTGATATTGAAATCACAACTCTTTGGGGCTAGTCACTGGAACTGACCAACGTCTTTATCCATTGGGTCATGCGTCCCTGAGAACATGGCACCTGAAACTAGAACAATTTACCCTGGCAGACGAAATAAAGTGTTCGGTTCGAAATGTCAATCACCTGAAGAAGGCCGGAGCGTACAGCGGCCGAATTACTGTGAATATGGCAATGAAGATGAGGATAACAGTCCGAATAATGTAAATAATGCAAGTATAAAAGTTACCATGCAACATCTAATTGCCTTATTGGTAGTGAATTCCAAACATCTTCCTCGCATGTAAAGAATTTCCAAGCGACACATATGCCATCCTACAGACGAATGCTAAAGATACCTTAGGCAGAACGTGCGAGCGAAAATGCTTCAGGCAAAACAGGGACTGCAATGAAACTTATAATTACAATAAAGTTAGCTCACCGTGCGGTACGAGGCATTTTTCTCTCCAAAATCTATCATGCATATACCCTTGTGCAAATTAATTGAAATAACCGCTTTAGTTTCCTTTCTCTCATCATACGGTTAGTTTTAGACCCATTGGAGAGACAGCGTGTATTTGATTTTTTGCTTTTCAGATTAGGTCATTTGCAGTGGTGTGCAGTAATGTGAATCTATTTTCGGGGTGTATGATGAAATTTGTTTGGCCTTGAAAAATATTGCGTCATGTATGATTCCATCAGATTTTTATCACGCCTAGACACTATTGTCTCGACTGTCGATTAGTTGTTCTACAGCCATTGTCTACGATGGACGTTACTCCAAGGAAACGTAACGCTGCATGAACACACTGGCATGCTTTACTAGTGAGCGAAGTACTATTGACTGGCCCGGAAACTCTCCTGATTTAGATCCAATCGAGAATCTGTGGTCAATCTGCAAGGAACGACTTCGTGGAATGGACATACGAATTGATAACATGTGCACTGGGTTATGTTTCATTGGAAAAATATGAAAAAAAGTAAATAATAACGGAATTATTCGTTTTGTTTCAATTAATTTGCACAAGGGTGTATCTATAAGTCCACCATTCATCCATGCTAGGAACATTGCTGTCTCGTATGGTCTGGTGCCTCTGCTATTATAGTGGGTTCCTCGATAAAATCCAAAGTAGGCTTCAGTGACTTTCCCATCCGCCGTAAGGTTGCCTCTCTGTGTCTTTTCGGTAATGACTTTCATGGTGATTGATCGGGTGATGAATTCGTTATTGTACCTATACTTTTAAAGATTTAAGCGCAGTACTAGACTGGCGTCGAGATCTCATCAATTTACAGGTGACCTGGCGAGATGTAGCCGTAAGTTCTATGCTAACAGTTTCTTTTCTTGTAATTCTGGCTTGTAGAAATGTCTTCCGGCTTCATGTGAACTTTAATTAATTCAAAAATTTAAATGCAATATCAATCGCTATCTACTGTCTTCCTGATTACTGTTTTCGCTTTCCGCTCATTATTAATGTTTCTGTTCCTAATTCTTCCACGCCCAGTAACCCCCTGGTGTCTTAGTGGCTTTACTGCCTTACATGGGTTGGTATCGTTTAAAAAAAAGACAGTTGAAATTTCTGGAACATATTTACTCCTGTCTCAATAGTAGGTCTGGCATTGTTGATATAGTTAACCTGACTGATGGTTTCGATAAAGACCTCCAATCTGTGGTTGACTGGGGCAGGAAATGGCTTGAGAATTTTAATGCATCCAAAACGAAACTGCTGTCATTGACTTATAGAGAAATGTCCCTGCCTCCTATTAGCATGGTTGATGCCCAAACTCCACGAGATCGCATCACTGTGCCTTCTTCGTCTCACGTTCTCCACTAACCTGAGACGGATCAACTACATTGAATCATTTGCTGCATCGAGCGCGAGAAATTTTGATTCTCTGTGTTTACGCCAAAAGGATTTTTTTTCTGTCTGTGTCCATCCTTCACATCTACAGATTTACAATTCGTCCTTGCATGGAATACTGTTGCCAGATATGGTCTAGTGCTCCCCCCCCCCGCTGTTCATATAGGGGTTCTTGACAAAATCCAAAGACAGATACGCAATGTGATCGGTCCTGACTTGAGGTCTCGACTTCAATCACTTTCTCACAGGCGCAATGTGGCTTTTGTCCGCCTGTCTTTTTTTATAAAGATTTTCATGGCATCTGTTCTGGCGAGCTATTTTCATTGGTGCCCTGACTGAATGAATTTAAGCATGCTACGAGGTTGGCATCTCGGTCCCACCATCTCAATAGTAAATTCAGCATTGCTGACAAAGTTAACCTGGCTGTTGGTCTCGAAAACGACTTCCAATCTGTGGTTGACTGGGGCAGGAAACGGCTCGTGAATTTTAGTGCATCCAAAACTGCTGTCATTTACTCAACATAGAGAAACGTCCCTGCCTCTTATTAGCATGGTTGATGCACAAACTACGAGATCGCCTCACTGCGCCTTCTTGGTCTGACGTTTTCCGCTGACCTGAGACGGAACAAATAAACATTCAATCAATTGTTTCATCTACCGCAAGGAAAGTTGCTTCTCTGGGTCGCACCAGAAGGCTTTTCTCGTCTGAGTCTATCCTTCATATCTACGTTTTCCATTCATCCATGTATGAAATACTGTTGCCATATATGGTCTGTTGACCCCGCTGTCCTCGACAAACTCCGGAGACGGATATGCACTGTGATCAGTCCTAACTTGGGGTCTCGACTTCAGTCACTTTCTCACGAGCTATTTTCACTTTTGCCCCAACTTCATGAATTTAAGCGTTCTACTAGTTTCGCATCCCGGTCCCACCCTTTTACTGTGGAAACAATTAAATGTAAACGCCTCTTCTACAACAACATCTTCTTCTTTCGCACTTCCCAACAGTGGAACTCCCTTCCTCTTACTTGCTTCCCTGACAACTATAATCTTCAAAAATTGATGTGTTATGTCAATGGAAATCTGATGCCTTGATCCCCGTTCTTCTTTTTACCCTCCTCCATTCTTCTTTTTAATCCTATCCTCAATTCCCCGCCTATACCCAGTCTTTTCCCATACTTACCCTCTCTGTAGCACCTGATGCGGAAAGAAGGCCTTGAGAAATCTGTAGAACCAATGAGTTTTCCGTAAATGTTTAGGATGGATTTCCGTTTCCTTTCCCTAACGTCTTCTCATTATCTTTCATTCTCAGTAACCCCTTGAGTCTTAAGGGTATTATCAGCTAGCTTGGAGTAAAATGATTAACAAAATGAAAAACAAATCATTACGTGAAGCATGGAAGTTATGAAGATCTATGAAGTCACCCGGACACGATACATAAGAGAAAATATAAAATTAATCCAGCAAGAATGTTGGTTAACCGATCTCTCGAAACTGATTTCAGTTCACAGGCAGTGCTTTAAAAATCTGACCTTTTACCTTACTTGGTCAAATTAATAAATACCAATTCCCCACACTTAATAATCACTGTTATGCCATGAAAAACGTTGGTATACTGATCTCTCAAAAGTGATCTCAGTCCTCAATGGGCGCTCTATTGTACCATACTTGAGTATGGGAAATAAATAATTATTATGTAGCGGGGTCTCAGCTAATGATCAGATTTCGTTCTCAGCAAAAGTTACTGATTTCGAATATTGATTCTCTACCCAAGCAAGTTTCTTCTTCTATGTAACTTCCGGATGTCGGTGATCATGGCTCTCCACGACGTTCTATCCTTTTTACCTCAAAGTAGCGTTCTTTTCATATATTCTCTCTTCGAGTTTTTGGTCTTTCATTCGTGCATGCAAATCGTTCTTTTGTCTTCAGAAGATCCTGTGGGTGCCAAAATTTGCAAGACCTCTTTTTTAATTATATCCTAGAAATTTCAACCGTCTCTCTCTCTCTCTCCCCTCTCTCCCCCTCTCTCCCCCTCTCTCTCTCCCTCCTCGCTCTCTCCCCCTCTCTCTCTCCCTCCCTCGCTCTCTCCCCCTTCTCTCTCCCCTCTCTCCCCTCTCTCTTCTCTCTATCCCCCTCTCTCCCCGCTCTCTCTCACTCTCTCTCCCTCCCTCTCTCACTCTCTCTCTCACTCTCTCCCCCCTCTCCCCCTCTACCCTTCTCTCTCACTCTCTCCCCCTCTCTACCCCTCTACCCTCTCTCTCCCCCTCCTTCTCTCACCCCCTCTTCCCCCTCTCCCCCTCTCTCAGTCTAAGTATTTCTTCTTTGTTTCCAGTTTTCGCTGCTATGTCGGAGGATTGATATCTCATAGCCGTTCGGTGCTCTTCTCTCTTTATTCATAACGATATTTTCCTGTTTCTTAATACTCTGCTTAGCTTTTGGAAGACATCTTTTACTACTCTGAAGCGCTTTCCAGGTAGTTAAATTAAAGTTTCTTCCCAGATTGCAAGCTTATCTGTATTTTAATCCATTTGGATTTGTGTTCTGCTAAGCTAGGCGTCGTAAACATGGACAAAAATAAAAGAGAAGGGAATGAAAGACGATGCAAAACGAACGAAGAGAGAATAAAGCGATAACGAGGCGGTAAACTTTTAATTACACCGAAAGCAGTCGCTTACGTTGTTAATATCGTACGAAGACGCAAGACGGCCTAAGGCCAGGCGGCTCTGGAGAGAGTCAGCCCATTAACAGCACAACAACTCCCGTGGTGCCCCCTAGCAGCGAAAAAGATCGGTAGAGAGAGAGAGAGGAGGAAAGATTGAAAATCACCAAAGCTGATGGTATCAATTACTGATCGCTTCAGTCCGTCTTGTGTGTGTTTGTCGATGCCAGCCGCGAGCGTTGCCGGGAAGTCGTTTAGTACTCTTAAACAGACGGGGGATGATTTCTATGAGTCGGAAAGCAACGCATCAACAAGTTCAATCAGGATAATCACATCAGATACGAAGAATGATGCTTGTGATTTTATTTGCAAGGGCATCGACGTCATCGCAAATGCTTTCTTTGCTCGTTGCTATTATTTTCGTTATCATTATTTTTTGTATCCTTTTATAGTAGTTGTTTTGTTACACTGAATGGAATTCTGGTTGAACTAATAATAAATTTAACTGTCGCTAATACCGTTTCCTTTTTTATTTTTGACACACACTGACTTGATACGCAAGTTCCCCGGTTTTCGTCAATGGGTCATTTAATGCCAGCAAAATGTTTGAAAGATTCATAGCGATAGTTTGGATAAAAAAAAGGGATGTATGTATATATATATATTTGAACCGTTTTTTTTATTACAACGTATTTCTGGTATTAAAACCTATTTTTACACAAGTATGAGTGTTAACTATTTGCCCATAGCTGGGACACTAACACCGGGTCAGGGTGTACCTGGGAACACCAGCAATTAAGAGGTGGTTCCACGCTCCTCAAAATCTCGTGATCAAAGGCCTTGGTGTTGGACGTAGTTTATCGTCTTACCCTGGAAGACTTTTCGGTAAACTGAATTGAGTTCTTTCAGTCACTGTGTGTTTATCTTAATGTTAAATACGCTTAAATTCAACTTAAGCCAACGGACTAGTGATAGAATCCCCCGACTGACGCCAATTCAGTCAGGTTTCGATCCTAGCTAGACGTCTGGAAATAATTTTAGATTTCGCTTCAACAATCATAAACTAACCATACGTCAAAACAAGCCTTTTCCCCCCATAGCTGAACATTTTAATCAACCAAGACACTCATTAGAAAACTGTAAATGTGTATTGATAGATTCTGATTTCAGTTCCACATACACACGCAGAAAAAAATAAAAATACTGGATTTTAAAATTAAATGCATATAAACTAGGGTTAAATAAAGACTTGGGTATTTTCAATCTTTATAAATATTTCAATAGTTAAACAAAAATATTTTTTAGATATAGTTAAAAAATTTTTAAACAACATCTAAAATATTACTACAGTTAGATTTACGTTAGAAATATTCAAACACAGTTGCATTCCATATGACGTGACGTCCGCGTCTCGCCACGGACGCTACTTGTAAACAAACTTCTGAAAACAGTCATTTCTGATGAAAGATCGGGGTCGATCAGAAATATCAAATATATATATATATATATCAAATATAAATCTTTCACAAAAAAACATTCAATTTTTTTTAATTTGTAACTTTTCAGTTGTTATTTCTATATTATATACATATTAAGAAAGTATACGTGGCTTCTCATTATGCTATACAGACACACACACACATATATATATATATATATATATATATATATATATATATATATATATATTTGGGGGTGTATGTGTGCGTATCGTGTCATATATGTATGTATATGTATATATACATATATGCATGTATGTATGAAGATACATACGCATGTTTGACAGCATGATTTATCTCCATTGGGTGTTCTGGTATTACCCACAATCTATAAATCTATAACTTAACTAATTTATATTAATCTTAACGAGTATATGTTTAAATCCCCCCCACATCGCTTTTTAATAATATTGGACATTGTAGAACAAAAACTATTTACTGTGAATCCAAGGAATACACATTTTGGGCTCGTATATGAAGCGTCACATCGTTATCTAGCTAGAAAAAAAAGGAAAGGCTCTAGCCATAAATAAACTCCAACCCAGACCGCTTCCCCCGGAATAAGATAAGTTACGCCCTCCATCAGTCACAAACAAAAGTCCCTTCTCCTTAACAAGGCGTCTATGAGAGGAGGACTGAAATTGCAAATAAATTTCAAACAACGTTCCGAGACAGACACTTAGGGACCTATGATAGCCTGTGTACAGAACCACTTGAAATAGACTATACCTATGTTGAGATAATTTTTGTTTTTCTTTTGCTGCAAAAAAATACATACGCTCTGTTATAATAAATATATCAAGGTCTCTGTGGATCAGTTTTAATAATTAATATTACTAGAATCCACCCGGACCACGGATCGGTTACCTGTACTATATATATATATATATATATATATATATATATATATATATATATATATATATATATATATATACGTGTATGTGTGTGTATCTGTGTGTGTAAGTGCGTGTGTGTGTTAGCGTGTGAGTGTGTACATGTGTGTATGTGTGTTATCACTTTAAATCTTATTTTTAGTGCATACTTATATTTTAAAGCAATTTTACTGTAGATGGCGTTGCGTTGTCATGTAGACTAAGTTATATTTGTCATTCGTGTACATTTATACTCGGTTTAACGTTACCTGAGAAGTATTTAACAGTGACAGGATATTCATCTCGTGAGCAGAGACAGATTTTTACATACGGCCGCACAAAGCTAATGGACGCGAGGACCAAATTCCTTTTACAACATAAAAGCATTAATAGAATATTTTTATACATACACAACATCTAAAAATAATGGAAGCAATAATAACAAACTAAAAAAACTAAAAAAGATCACATTCAATAATATCTAGATTAATAGCATTCAATAATATCTACATTAAAACTAGCATTCAATAATATCTACTTTAATAATATCTACTTTAATAGCATTCAATAATATCCAGTTTAATAATATCTACTTAAATAGCATTCAATAATATCTACTTTACTAGCATTCAATAATATCTACTTTAATAGCATTCAATAATAGCTACTTTAAAACTAGCATTCAATAATAGCTACTTTAATATTATTTACTTTAATAGCATTCAATAATATCTTCTTCGATAGGATTCAATAATATCTACTTTAATAATATATACTTTAATAGCATTCAATAATATCTACTTTAATAGCATTCAATAATATCTATTTAAAACTAGCATTCAATAATACCTACGTTAATAATATCTACTTTAATAGCATTCAATCATATCTACTTTAAAAGCATTCAATAATATCTACTTTAATAGCATTCAATAATATCTACTTTAATAGCATTCAATAATATCTACTTTAATAGCAGTCAATGATATCTATTTTAATAATATCTACTTTCATAGCATTCAATATTATCTACTTTAATAGCATTCAATAATATCTACTTTAAAACTAGCATTCAGTAATAACTACTTTAATGATATCAACTTTAATAGCATTCAATAATATCTAATTTAATAATATCTACTTTAATAGCATTCAATCATATCTAGATTAATAGCATTCAATAATATCTTCTTTAAAACTAGCATTCAACAATATCTACTTTAATAGCATTCAATAATATCTACTTTAATAATGTCTACTTTAATAGCATTCAATGTTATCTATTTTCATAATATCTACTTTAATAGAATTAAAAAATATCTACTTTAATAATATCTACTTTAATAGCATTCAATGTTATCTACTTTAATAATATCTACTTTAATAGCATTCAATAATATCTACTTTAATAGCATTCAATAATATCTACTTTAATAGAAATTAATAATATCTACTTTAAAATTAGCATTCAATAATATCTAATTAGTAATATCTACTTTTATAGCATTCAATAATATCTACTTTAAACGAGCATTCAATAATATCCACTTTAATAATATCCACTTTAATAGCTTTCATTAATATCTACTTTAATAGCATACAATAATATCTACATTAAAAATAGCATTCAATAATATCTACTTTAATAATATCTACTTTAATAGCATTCCATAATATCTACTTTAATAGAAATTAATAATATCTACTTTAAAACGAGCATTCAATAATATCTACTTTAATAATATCTACATTAATAGCATTCAATAATATCTACTTTAATAGCATTCTATAATATCTATTTTAATAGTATTCAATAATAACTACTGTAATAATGTCTACTTTAATAGCATTCAATAATATCCACTTTGATAGCATTCAATAATATCTACTATAATAGCATTCAATAATATCTACTTACATAATATCTACATTAATAGCATTCAATACTATCTATTTTAATACCATTCAATAATATCTACTTTAATAATATCTACTTTAATAGCATTCAATTATATCTACTTAAATACAATCTACTTTAATAGGATTCAATAATATATACTTTCATAATATCTACTTTAAGAGCGTTCAATAATATCTACTTTAATAACATTCAATATTATCTAAATTAAAACTAGCATACAATAATATCTAGTTTAATAATATCTACTTTAATATCATTTAATAATATCTACTTTAATAGCTTCTAATAATATCTACTTTAATAGCATTCAATAATAGCTACTTTAAAACTAGCATTCAATAATATCTACTTTAATAATATCTACGTTAATAGCATTCAATAATATCTTCTTCAATAGCATTCAGTAATAACTACTTAAATGATATCAACTTTAATAGCATTCAATAATATCTAATTTAATATCTACTTAAATAGCATTCCATCATATATACTTTAATAGCATTCAATAATATCTACTTTAATAGCATTCAATAATATATACTTTAATAATATCTCCTTTAATAGCATTCAATAATATCTACTTTCATAATATCTACTTTAATAGCGTTCAATAATATCTACTTTAATAACATTCAATATTATCTAAATTAAAACTAGCATACAATAATAACTAGTTTGATAATATCTACTTTAATATCATTCATTAATATCTACTTTAATAGCATTCAATAATATCTACTTTAATATTATCTACTTTAATAGCATTCAATAATATCTAGTTTAATAGCATTCAATAATATCTACTTTGAAACTAGCATTCAATAATATCTACTTTCATTGCATTAAATAATATCTACTTTAATAATATCTACTTTAATAGAAGTCAATATCTAATTTAATAATATCTACTTAAATAGCATTCAATCATATCTGCTTTAATAGCATTCAATAATATCTACTTTAAAACTAGTATTCAATAATATCTACTTTAATAGCATTCAATATTATCTATTTAATAACATCAACTTTAATAGCATTCAATGTTATCTATTTTCATAATATCTACTTTAATAGCATTAAAAATATCTACTTTAATAATAACTACTTTAATAGCATTCAATAATATCTACTTTAAAACTTACATTCAATAATATCTACTTTAATAATAACTACTTTAATAGCATTCAATAATATCTACTTTAATAATATCTACTTTAATAGCATTCAATGGTATCTACTTAAATACTATCTCCTTTAATAGCATTCAATAATATCTGCTTTCATAATATCTACTTTAATAGCGTTCAATAATATCTACTTTAATAACATTCAATATTATCTAAATTAAAACTAGCATACAATAATAACTAGTTTAATAATATCTACTTTAATAGCATTCAATAATATCTACTTCAATAGCATTCAATCATATCTACTATAAGGGCATTCGATAATAACTACTTTAATAGCATTCAATAATATCTACTTTCAAACTAGCATTCAGTAATAACTACTTTAATGATATCAACTTTAATAGCATTCAGTAATATCTACTTTAATATTATCTAGTTTAATAGTATTCAATAATATCTTCTTCAATAGAATTCAGTAATATCTACTTTAATATTATCTACTTTAATAGCATTCAATAATATCTACTTTAAAACTAGCATTCAATAATACCTACGTTAATGATAGCTACTTTGATAGCATCCAATCATATCTACTTTAAAAGCATTCAATAATATCTACTTTAATTGCATTAAATAATATCTACTTAAATAATATTTACTCTAATAGCATTCAATAATATCTAATTTAATAGCATTCAATAATATCTACTTTAAAACTAGCATTCAGTAATAACTACTTTAATGATATCAACTTTAATAGCATTCAATAATATCTAATTTAACAATATCTACTTAAATAGCATTCCATCATATCTACTTTAATAGCATTCAATAATATCTACTTTAATAACATCAACTTTAATAGCATTCAATGTTATCTATTTTCATAATATCTACTTTAATAGCATTAAAAATATCTACTTTAATAATATCTACTTTAATAGCATTCAATGATATCTACTTAAAAACTATCTACTTTAATAGCATTCAATAATATCTACTTTCATAATATCTAATTTAATAGCATTCAATAATATTTAATTTTAAACGAACATTCAATAATATCCACTTTAATAATATCTACTGTAATAGCATTCAATAATATCTACTTTAATAGCATTCAATAATATCTACTTTAAAACTAGCATTCAATAATATCTACTTTAATAATATCTACTTTAATAGCATTTAATAATATCTATTTTTATAATACCTACTTTAATAGCATTCAATAATATCTACTTTAAAACTAGCATTCAATAATATCAACTTTAATAATAGCTACTTTAATAGCATTCAATAATATCTACTTTAATGATATCTACTTTAATAGTATTCAATATTATCTAATTTAATATCTACTTTAATAGCATTCAATCATAACTACTTTAAAACTAGAATTCAATAATATCTACTTTAATAATATCTACTTTAATAGCATTCATTTTTATCTACTTTAATACTATCTACTTTAATAACATTCATTAATATCTACTTTAATAATATCTACTTGAATAATATCTACCTTAATAGCATTCAATAATATCTGTTTTAATATTATCTACTTTAAAAGCATTCAATAATATCTACTTTAATAATATCTACTTTAATAGCATTCAATAATATCCATTTTAATAATATCTTCTTTAATATCATTCAATAATATCTACTTTAATAGCATTCAATAACATCGGTTTTAATAATATCTACTTTAAAAGCATTCAATAATATCTACTTTAATAGAATTTAATAATATCTAGTTTAATATTATCTACTTTAATAACATTCAATAATATCTACTTTAATATCATTCAATAATGTCTACTTTAATATCATTCAATAATATCCACTTTAATAATATCTCGTTTTATAGCATTAAATAATATCTATTATACTAATTTCTACTTTAATAGCCTTCAATAATGTCTACTTTAATAATATCTCCTTTAAAAATATCTACTTTAACAGCATTCAATATTTCTACTTTAATAATATCTACATAATAGCATTCAATAATATCCACTTTAATAATATCTACTTTAATAGCATTAAATTATAGCTATTATAATAATATCTACTTTACTAGTATTAAATAATATATATTATAATATCTACTTTAATAGCATTCAATATTATCTACTTTTACAGCATTCAATAATATCTACTTTAATAATATCTACTTTAATAGCATTCAATAATATATACTTTGATAATATCTACTTTAATAGGATTCAATAATATCTACTTTAATAGCATTCAATATCTACTTTAAAACTAGCATTCAATACACGAACACAACGTACTAATCGTATTTGTAAAAAGTCGAACTATATATACAAAAAACTACAGTTAAATTCAATTAATAAATTTCCTTGATAATGCCGAATCGAATAGCCGAATGTAATTGGATATATAGAATAATTGTACAATTTTTGCATATTTGAGTATATTTAATTTTGTCTACCGGCTTGGATGTTCGAGAAATCTTATTAGCAAAAAATTGCTCATCGCATATGTCGGATTAGGACATCATATTTTTAGCCTACCAGCCTGAGTATTCAAGAAATATTACTTAAGAAAATCTACACTCACCGACAGGATTCGAACTCGCGTTTCAAGACAGGTGACACTACGTGCTTTACCAACTCGGCCATGAAGGATCACTGAGGCTGAATAGTGTTTTTAAAAAATATTTTCTGTGCTTTTTTTTGCTCGTTGCTCTAATTTCTTTTCTTTTTTTTTTTCGCCTTTATGAATTGTGGTTAAACTAATAATAAATTCATTTGCCACTAATGAAGTCTCATTTTTGACACTCTCTGACTTAATATCCCAACTCTTCGATTCTCTTCTGAAGGTAATCAATAATTACACATTGATCTCTCATCAAAAGCGAAACTTGATTGATTCCTTCAAGGAGAGTGCATATACAGGGTATAAAAGCAAAAATGGCCAATTATTAGATTAAAATCTGAACCGGTGTAGCTTAGAAACGATTAAAGTTATCTTACTGGAATTCTCCGAGGTTTTTATAACACTACTGGAATCTACTTTATGTTATAAGAATGTATATTTACTCTCAAACTAACAGAAGAATCGTGATGAATTCGATCATAAACGAAAATGACATGTTAATCATTAATTAATTATAGGTAAGAATCGGAAGCTCACAATATATTTTAAATAAAGTTCATATATATATATAATTCCAGGATCATTTTCCAATTTATTCCCGATGTTCTTCGCCCTCTCTAAGGTTCTAACTTTCTGCCCTGGAGTAACGAGGTACCTCACAGTTTTCACATACTATTTCATTTTCAAGTTTTTCTTGACTGTTCTTTGGAATTTCACAGGCGAAACTCCTCTCTCACATGCCAAATGTCTTATGGATTGAGTTGGATCTTTTCTAACTTATCTCTTTAGTTCCAAGATGAAATAATGATCCCACTTCCTGCTGTAATCTCCTGATTCACGTTTCTTCTTTACTTTCCCTCTTTTTAAAGCTTATTCACCGTTCTACTGATGATGGAATCCAGAGTATGCATGTTGGTACCATTATTGAAGGCCCGAATGATCTTTTTCCTCTCACCATTGCTTAGTTGGACGACAGTGAGTCTCACACAAAATCATTTTGATCATCTCTCTTTTTAGCTGAATAACTCAAATGTTTTTTCAGTGATTCTTGCGAAAAATATTTTCAAGATAGCTAAATGTTTTATCTGAAAACTTTGGAAAAGAAAATCAATTATTTTGGGGGGGGGGCAGGATAATTATGCTGTTACATGAACTGAACAATCTAGTCTATATGGAGAGGATACATAGCGTTTGACCTTTGACTTGATGTGGTTAAGATTAAAATAATCAAGGAAATATCCTGCCGGGAGGTGGGCACCTCGACGTTTTGTAATGGTTAGCCAGCTTACCTCGCTAGGATAATTACGACTGAGTAATGAGTGCGATCCTCACTGGGTTCACTATACTTTCGGTCTTGAACCACATCTAAGCTATGCTTAAAAGTTCACTATCAGGATGAATCTTCCACTCAGGTAACTTCTTTCCAAGTGACGCTGGTTTGTGGGACACACTTCCTGGATCACTACAATCCTACTATTTTATGAAAAAATATCTGAGTGGAACTTCTTCTTTATAAATGGAATACGGAAAAAATATAGGCGATTCGACCCCCTTAGACGTAGCCTTGCGAATCCTAACGCTGTGAATAGGTGGAATTTACAAGTGTTGCGCGCCTGAACACACACGCACACACGCATATATATATATATATATATATATATATATATATATATATATATATATATATATATATATATATATATATATATGGGTGTGTGTTTTAACATTTTAAAGGTTATTTTTAATGGATACTCATATTTGGGTAGAGGCTCCGTTTATTTATTAAGGAGTTTATTTATTTATTTTCAGATACCGGCCTGAATATTCGAGAAGTCTTACTAAAGAAGAAAGTGCGCTCTTCGATAGGATTAGAACTTGAGTTTCTTGGACATAGGGAACCACGTGCTTTAACCGACTCGGCCACGAAGGATTATTGCCGATTAATACTGCTGAATGGTGCATTTAAAAAATTATTTTTTTTCTGAACAGGTACAGCTTCAGACATGTCAATGCCCATCTGCCGAGAGCACGGTCCTGGCCGACTGAACTGTCGACCTTTTAAAACAAAAAGACCTTTTGATCAAGGACATGAAGCCTTCGGCATGGAGCTATAAAAGTCAACGATAAAAAAGAATTACTCGGAAGAAAAGCATACATCTGCCTGCCTATCTCCTGTTCTGTTTCGTTGATTGCAGAGCTCTCTTGTTTGTCCCCATTGTTCTCTAGATTAATGTTCCGATTCGGTTTTCTATTCTTTGTTCAATCTAATTTGTTTGATGTATCAGAAGGAAGAAGGAAAGAAAGAGAACACAAGGAAAGAAGGAGAGAACAAAAAGAAAGGAAGAAATTGGAAAACAAAGAAAGGAAGAAAGAAAGAAAGTAACAAAGAAGCAATGAATAAAAACAGACGAAAACAACGATGCAAAGAAAGAAAGAAATGCGACGATACAGAAAGAGGTAGAAAATGAATGAAAACAAAGAAAGAAACAAACAAACAAAAAGTGAGCCCAAGACAGACAGAAAGAAAGAAAGAAAAGGAGAAGCAAAGAAAGGATGAAATGCGATGATACAGAAAAACGTAGAAAATGAATGAAAGTAATAGAAATATAAGCAAAGAAAGAAAGAAAGAAAGAAAGAAAGAAGGAAGAAAGGAGGGAAAAAGTGAGCCCAAGACAGAAAGAAAGAAAGAAAGCAAAGGAGAAGCAAAGAAAGAAAGAAATGTAATGATACAGAAAGAGGTAGGAAATGAATGAAAACAATAAAAATATAAGCAAAGAAAGAAAGAATTAATGAATGAAAAAGAGAAGCAAAGAAAGAAAGAAAGAAAGAAAAGGAGAAGCAAAGAAAGAAAGAAAGAAAGAAAGAAAGAAAGAAAGAAGAAAGGTGGGAAGGAGTGAGCCCAAGAAAGAAAGAAAGAAAGAAAGAAAGAAAGAAAGAAAGAAAGAAAGAAAGCAAAGGAGAAGCAAAGACAGAAATAAATGCGATGATACAGAAAGAGGTAGAAAATGACTGAAAACAATAAAAATATAAGCAAAGAAAGAAAGAATGAATGAATGAAAAAGAGAAGCAAAGAAAGAAAGAAAGAAAGAAAAGAAAGAAAGAAAGAAAGAAAAGAAAGAAAGAATGCATGAAAAATAGAAACAAAGAAAGAAAGAAAAATGAAAGAGAGAAGAAAGAGAGCAAAAGATAAAATGAAAGGCAATAACAGTTTAACTTTTGCTAAAAAAGATGGATAAAAGTTCAAACTAAAAGTGCATTTAACATTAAACAAGTAACCTTCGCTGAAATCCTGAGCGGAATATTTTTGTAATTAAAAATAATTTAGGACAAATATATTTACCTTTTCCTTTTTTATATATCGTTTATCTCCTCTGAGAAAATCTCACATGACGGATATTCGATATCATACTTCAGTCAATATTGTTGATTTTTTTCGTTGTTTTCTGTAATTTTTATATGAAGTATTTTCATAATTTCTTACGATTTTCCGATTATTATCTTTATCTTTGTTGTCTCTGTCTAAACATTTCACTTTTTACCAAATATTGGAAATTCGAACAGTTTTCTAAAATTTTGATCTGGATGTCCATCAGTTTATTTGAAAATCGAAAAAATAAACAGACAGATTTTTATCTGTTAAACTTAACTTCAATTTGTTTATACCTAAACACACATACACACACATACACACACATACACACACTTTAGAATCTCCGATTGATGCCAAATCGGTCGGGTTTCGGTCCCGGCTTGAAGCGATCGCATGTCTTATCACACTGATGAGCTGTGATAAAGCGAAACAGTCTGTCTTAGGATGACGATATTAGCTCCCGAAAAATAATTAATTCAGTCGAGCATTGTGGGGAGAAAAGCGAATTTGTAAACAGTGACTATTATTGCTGATAATGCAAGACTCTCCATCCGGATTGAGATCTCTAGGTCACTGGCGTGTTTATGAAACCATAAATACGCAAAAATTCGCTTTTCTCGCTGCCGGGCTCCGATAGCCTAGGGATTAGAATCTCTGACTAATACCAAATTGGCATATGTTTCGGTCCCGGCTTGAAGCGATCGGATGTCTAGCCACACTGATGACCTGTGCTAAAGCGAAACAGTCTGTCTGTGGATGACGTATATATATATATATATATATATATATATATATATATATATATATATGAAGAAATATAGTCTTGAAGTGTGCTATATTTATGGGATAAAGTGCTCAATATTAGAGATAGAACGTGTGTAAATATAAAAGTTAACATAGAAGTCAACACTTAGAGGCGACAGTCTGTTTCATGCTAGATGCAATCGTCAGTTGACGATTGCATCTAGCATGAAACAGACTGTCGCCTCTAAGTGTTAACTTTTATATTCAATTATATATATATATATATATATATATATATATATATATATATATATATATATATATATGTCCAAATGAGAGAAAGAAAAAATCCACTGTTCGTAGAATTTACATTTTTTTAAAAATGTGCTCAATACAAAGTAGAGCAATATATTATTATTTATTATAAGAGATTATAATAAAACATATTGAAATCGCTACACAAAAGCTTTCATGTTTCAATACTTTGATTGTACTTCTTCAGGCGAGGCTAAGTAATTTGTGATTAAATACTTAATTTTTTTTTTAAATTTAAAAACAAAGTGTTACCTTTTTTCCGAAAGTTAAAGGAGGCGGGAACAAAAAGTCCGAATTAAAAATAGAAAATAATAGAAAATATAAGAATAGAAAAATAAGCTCAGAGGGTGGAGATGGGTGAGTTATTTTTTATGCCATGCTAAACCGGAACATAGACAGATTATCATTGACAATTACTCACCATCCCCTGATGAAGTACAAAGTACATGAAAATGAACGCTTTTGTGTAGCGATTTCAACATGTTTTTATTATAATCTCTTATAATTAAAATAATAATAATCATTATATATATATATATATATGTGTGTGCGTGTGTGTGTGTGTGTGTGTGTGTTGTCTGTAAAAGCGGAAATTGACGTCAACACCCAGAGACGATAGTCTGTTTTATGCAATTGTTAGTGCTGACAATGAAAGTGGCTGTCGCCTTTGGATGTTGACTTCAGTGTCCACTTTTATATTCACATACGCTCTGTCCCTGATATTGAGCACTTTAAACCATAGAGCATGTCGTAAAACGATATTTTATCATAATATATACATATATATATATATTTCATTAAAAACGACCGAAAAGGTGCTTTTATTTAGTTTTTTTATAAAAAACTAAATAAAAGCACCTTGTCAGTCGTTTTTAATGAAATGTGATTGCTGCCTAAATACACTAATATATATATATATATATATATATATATATATATATATATATATATATATATATATATATATATATGTAATAATTTAATTTAATTAGAAAACAGACAACATTAAGGGTCCATTGATTATATTTTATTTCTATAGGAAGGTGGATTTTCCCTGGTTCCTCAGATCATATTTCCAAGCAAAAAAATTGGTTTTAAATTTACGTATTATCTTTAAACATTTGGGGGGGGCAGTTTTAAGTTGATGTAAGGTAATAGGGATAGGGGAGGGGCAGGACGACAGATATGGTCGAAATTAGAGAAGGAAAGGAGCGATAGGAATAATTTTAAATCTATTTTTACTAAAATACTTAAGAGTAAGGGAGGAGGGGTATTGACCTATTTAATAAGTCATCTCACAAGAATCAAGACAAAGAGAAAAAAAAGAGAAGTAAAGACATAAGAAAGCAAATGTGGAAGTAGGGGTGTGAGGAAAAAAAGAGAGGAAAGAAGAAAAGGAAGAATAAATTGACATATATGGGCATATTGCGGTTGATTTAAAAAAAAACAGATTGCAGTTAACGTTTGACATTAATTTAAAAATTTAAAAATTATCAATAAAATAAAATATGAAAAAATATAATGTGAATATAAGATAAACAAAAAATATTATTATAATTAAAGAGTAAAAAAAATTTTTAATTAATATACAAAATTTCAAATTTTAAATTTTAAATACATAATTTAAAGTTATATATAAATATGCTACAGTCAGTCAGTTATTATGTGAATCAGATAAACCTCAATAACTCAATTTGCTTTGCAAATGTCTGTCAAATTTCAAATGGTTAATTTAGACGACGAAAATAAGTTTAAGTTATTTCTTTTTTATTTGTTAGTACTTTTTTTATTTGTTAATATTTAAAGTCTTTTTAGGTAATTCTAGCATGTGGTATTAATGTTATTGGATTTATTAAAAAAAACAATTTGAAGTTATTATGTAGATTCAAATTGAAGTTTTTATGCAGCTTAAACTAATATTAGTTTAAGGCCTCTGAAATCTAATAAAATTTTCTTTCTTTTTTTTTCCATAATATATGTTGAAACATGGATAATGTAAAGAATGTGACAAATGCTGAAAAACCGAAAATAACAAAGTTATTGACTGCGCACTTTGGAGAAAACAAAGGAGCAACCAAGCGATAAAGAGGGCTGTTCAAAATATAACGACGTTGAGACTAGAAGGGTTTAAGAAGGGGTACATAAACTGAAGCGAGTTATAGCAAAAACAGCCACTTTTGATCAGTGCTCCAATTTTCCAACAATAAGCTGGCGTTGAGGTAGTCAAGATCGTCAAAGGTTTAGAAATCTTCGCAAATTACGATGTGTCATGAAATAACCTAGGAAAACACTTCCCGGTAAAGGAAATATTTTAAAGTGTCAAAATTTTGGAAATAAAAACATGAAATTTGACTTTCCTAAAGTAATGTTCTGACACTCCATGGGCTTCACGGGTGGCCCAAAGGAACGATTTTACTTATGCAAATGTATCTGTGGCTAGAAGAAAGTGGCAAGGGAGAGGTGTGGTGATATGGACTGGAATTGTCGACCAATGGAGTATTGGTGCATTTAAAAACTGAAACTGATTAGTACTAACTATTGCGTTTTAAGAACCTGTTTTGATCACACAAGTTCCAGCCTGGCAGTCTCAAAATGAAGTGTGAATTTATGCACGACAATGCGCCCACCGTGAATTTCCAATATAAATCCGATCGAAAATCTATGGTCATTTGGGCAGATGAAATGTTATGAAGGTGACAAATAATGACAGCAAACCAGACTTATAGAAAGCAATCAAAATCACCATGTCAAAAAATTGAAACTGCTGAAGTAAAAAAAGGAAACAAAATCAAGAGATAATAGATTATTGGTTTGTCTATATTTCTGAGTTGAGGTATTATGTACATTATTTACATTATTCGGACTATTTTCCTTATCTTTGTCGCCATATTTATTACAACGTTTCGGCCCTTCAGTATCTGTTTATATTTCTGAGTTGAGGCATTATGTGCATTATTTACATTATTCGGACTATTTTCCTTATCTTTGTCGCCATATTTATTACAACGTTTCGGCCCTTCAGTATCTGTCTATATTTCTGAGATGAGGTATTATGTACATTATTTACATTATTCGGACTATTGTCCTCATCTTTGTCGCCATATTTATTACAACATTTCGGCCTTCTTCAGGTGGTTGGAATGTCGAACTGAACCATTTATTTCGCTTACTGGGGTAGACTGTTCTAGTTCCACGTGCCATGTTTAATGGATGTCAGTCATCAGTTATCTCCTCTTAATTTCCCTCTGAAAGTTCTCCACTGCCTTAACCGGGTATTGAACTCACACTATTTTGGTTCTGTCACTGGATCTAACTCACGCCTTTATCCACTGTGCCATGTGTCTGTCCTTAAATGGTTCAGTTTGACATTCCAACCACCTGAAGAAGGTCGGAGCGTACAACAGACGAAACGTTGTAATAAATATGGTGACAAAGATGAGGACAATAGTCCGAATAAGGTAAATAATGTAGATTACTGGTTGTTATTGAGAAACTTAGCTATATTAAAATGCTTCAAAAAGCTTGTACGCTCCGGCCTTCTTCAGGTGATGGGAATTTGGATCTGAACCCTTTATGTCGTCCAACGGGGTAGATTGTTCGAGTCCACGTACCATTTTATCTACTCGCCCATATGTCCTTGAATTTTCCAATCACCTGAAGAAGGTCTGAGCATACAACGGTCGAAACATCGGGAATATGGCAATAAAGATGAGGACAACAATCCGAACAATGTAAATAATTAAATTACCTCAACTCAGAAATATAGACAGATCCTGAAGAAGGCCGGAGCGAACAACGGCCGAAAAGTCGTGGATAAAGCAAAAAGATGAGGACAACAATCAGAATAAAGTAAATAGTGTAAATAATTACAATACATCATCTAAGAAATATAGGCAGATCCTGAAGAAGGCCGGAGCGTACAACGGCGAAACGTCATGGATAAACAAAAAAACGTATACCTGGTAATATTATTTTTTCAAAAACGTATACCTGGTAATATTATTTTTTCAAAAACGTATAGCTGGTAATATTATTTCTAAAAAAACGTACAGCTGGTAATTTTTTTTTTCCTTTTTTTTTTCCTTTTTTTAAAACCTATAGCTAGTAATATTATTTTTTCAAAAATGTATATCTGGTAATATTATTTTTTCAAAAAACGTATAGCTGGTAATATCATTTCTTTCAAAAACGTATAGCTGGTAATATTATTTTTTCAAAAACGTACAGCTGGTAATATTATTTTTCCAAAAACGTATAGCTGGTAATATTATTCTTCTAAAAACATATAGCTGGTAATATTATTTCTAAACAAACGTATAGCTGGTAATATTATTTCTTAAAAAACGTATAGCAGGTAATATTATTCTTTCAAAAACGTATAGCTGATAATATTATTCTTTCAAAAACGTATAGCTGGTAATATTATTTCATAAAAAACGTATAGCTGGTAATATTATTTTTTCAAAAACGTACAGCTGGTAATATTATTTTTGCAAAAACGTATAGCTGGTAATATTATTTTTTCCAAAAACGTACAGCTGGTAATATCATTTTTTCAAAAATGCACTGCTGGCAACATTATTCTTGCAAAAACTTATAGCTGGTAATGCTATTTTCCAAAAACGTATAGCCGACAACATTATTTTTTCAAAAACTGCCTTTCTGTTGGACGTAGTTTATCGTCATACCCAGGGCGCGTTTTATAATGAATTAAATAACATTGATAAAAGGTGTTGAAAATAACGACGAATTTAAATTCGTTTAAACATCTAATTTAAGCGATTAAAAGTTTTACAACGCAAATTTCATTTGCTCAGATTTGTGTAATTTCAGAGACACTATATATATATATATATATATATATATATATATATATATATATATATATATATATATATATATATGTATGTATGTATGTATGTATGTACCGGGTGTAACAGTAAAATTGTTCAAATCATGTAACAGCAAAATTGGCCAATTATTGAATTAAGACTTGAACTGTTGTATATTACAAATGATTAAATATATCATACTGGAATTTTCCGAGGGTTTTCTAGCACTGTTGTAATCTACTTTGAGCAGCAAGAATATATAATTGCTCTCCAAGCTTAACAGAAGAATCGTAATAAAATCGATCAGAAACGAAAGCGACATGGTTTTTCATTCATTAATCAGAGCTAAGGATCGGAAGTTCATGAAGGACTGAAATGAAATTAATATATATATAAATATATTATTCCAGGATGATTTTCCACTGGCATCTATTCATATAGATTCCATAATATAAGTTAATCAGCTATTATTATTAATGAGTTTTTCTAACTCTTCAAAAATTGAATGTATAACTAATTCTAATTTCTATTTTCCCATCTTTACACTATTTTAATTTTATCTTATAAATTGTCCCCTGTTCTGTCACCCATGAAATAAAAATATTTGTTTGTACGGAAAATAAGGATCTACGTATATCAAATCGTCTTTAAGTGGCAACAGAAGAATTATCGTTGCACTTTTAAAAGATGAGCTGAAACATTAATTCAATACTTAAATGCAGCGATCAATTTTGAGTTCTTCTGTAGTTTATTGATGCCTATCCCATCTAATCCTCCATAGCTATTGTGATGATGGCCAAACCAAGAGTCCTCCACGGGAGCTAGCTTAAATGCCGCCCCATAAGGCAGATTTTCAGGTAGTTTATAATAAAGCGTGCACTGCAATTTGGGATACAAAAAGAAAATAAGAGTTGCTGCGATCTGTTCCAGCAAGACGGTCAAACTCTCTGCCTCTGAGCAGAGAGGAACCCGGACGAGGCTCTGCCGAAGGTCAGATTCTCGTTCGGGGAGGTTGACCAACCCGATCCCGTTTTTACGGTTACTACGGGCATATTTTGGCCGAGCCTACGGGCTCGGAATACACACGTATCGGAATACACACGTAAAACTCGGCCTTGTGTCACATCTTCCCTCGTGGGTGGGGAGTAAATATTGACTTTCTGAGATCTGTTCCAGCAAGAGGGTCGAACTTTCTGCCTCTGAGCAGAGAGGAACCCGGACGAGGCTCTTCCGAAGGGCAGAGTCTCGTTAGGAGGGGTTGACCAACCCGATCCCGTTTTTACGGTTTCTACGGTCATTTTTTAGCCGAGCCTACGGGCTCGGGATACCCACGTAAAACTCGGCCTTGTGCCACATCTCCCCTCGTGGGTTGGGGGGCTAGTAGATATCGACTTGCTGTGATCTGCTGTGTATGACTCAGACTTACACGAGAACTACCGACCTTCCAATAGCAGCACTCACTACTGGATTGACTTACGACGATCGTGCGCATAACTGTACCGTATTTCATATTGTACTGGTTTCTACAATAAACCATTACCTATTTTATCCACCGTGTTGTTCAAGTATATTGTCCTATTAGCACGGAATATAACAGTGTTTTTCCAAGAAACTTTCTGTGTAAGTGAGCGAAACTGATTTGGCCGTATTTGAAAGTGACTACACATTTGGCATCGATAGCCGATACGCTACACGAAAATTCTCTTACTTTCAGAGAAACTTCAGTAATTCTTCGGGATATTACTGTCATCCTATAACTATAAAAGCCATACTTCAGAATTAATATAATTACTGAAAACTTTTAATACCTAACAATGAAAAATAACCGAACAAGATTTCTGTCACACGTGTGAGAATATCTTCGCATTTGCAAACTGTTTATTCTACATTGCATACGTTTACATATTTAATTCAATAACCAACCATTTTTTTTCTTTTTCTATTTTTTATTTAATGACATTCTTTGAGAAATGTTACACCCCACTCTCGCCATTCCTCCATTTCGGTCAAATCTGCTCCGATTAGTATCAGCAAAATCAATATTTGCAAAGCAAACAGACTGGAATTCAAACATGCCAGGTCTGCCACCTGGCGGCGAGTTTACGTTTCAAGAAATGACGTCATGTAAGCAAGCCAACAATTTCTGATCGGTGACAGACCTGGCTAAGCCAAACATTAGAAAGTTAATAATGAATAAATACAGAAATAAAAGCGGCAGAAAATATTTCTTTAATTACAAATCTGCCATTTTTTGCCCATTTCCCCAGAGGCACAACATGGCGTCGAATTTACTGGGGAAGTAATTTTAAATGGAGCAACGTAGCGGAAGTTAATAAAGAGAAATAAACAGAAAGGTAATTAAAATTCTTCATGTTACGAAGAATAAGAACCCAGGCCGTCAGTTGATGCTAATTAAAACGACGGCATTTTAATTTCCCGCGAGAGGGCGCAGAAGTCAGCCAAAACGATTTTTGGCTTGATCAACGCTTGAAACAAAAATATCGAAAACTTTGCAAAAAGTCATAATATATATATATATATATATATATATATATATATATATATATATATATATATATATATATATAAAGAAGTAAACCTAAAGAGCTAGACAAACCTACGTAGGTTTCATGGATCAGGGTACTGACGATCAGGGTACGTACGTGGTAGGCTTGTCATATATATATATATATATATAAGTAAACCTAAAGAGCTAGACAAACCTACGTAGGTTTCATGGATCAGGGTACTGATGATCAGGGTACGTACGTGGTAGGCTTGTCTGGCTCTTTGCTCTACTTAGTGTATTGTGCACTTTGGTTAGTTATTTTTACTTTACTCGTGTTGGAGGTTTTTTCTTTGAACTCTAAACTTGGATTCTAGACGATTGTTTCCGCCTGAATTACATGTTCTTAGTTCTTTCTTTTTTATCCCTTATTTTTCCTTGAGAATTAATTATTATATTATCCCTTATTTTTCCTTGAGAAATAATAATAATAATAATAATAATAATAATAAAAATAATTACCTTATAAATATAAGTAGTTATACACGTCCGGAAAAACCTTAGGTGTTTTGGCTTGTACATGAACATGTACAAGCCAAAACACCTAAGGTTTTTCCGGACGTGTATAACTACTTATATTTATAAGGTAATTATTTTTTTTATTATTATTATTATTATTATTATTATTATAATAATATATATATATATATATATATATATATATATATATATATATATATATATATATATATATATATATATATATATGCGATACTGCGGCTCGGTTAGGAACAATGTCAAAGCTTGATCCATTCTTAAATCTGCGTTAGTCACCTCGGATTTCTGAAATGGATCGTTTACACATCCTTCACATAATTCAGAAATGTTTATCGTGTTACAATTTTTCAAATTATTGTCGGACTGCTGAAAAATAACATAGAAGAAAATCTACATTATATCAAAACTTAAACTGAAGAATGCAATTATTCATTGAAATGAAAACTGTAATAAATTTGTTGCACCAACATATGTTGCAAAGGGCGGGAGAAAGTTTTATTCATCCAAAATAGCCACAAAATATCTTCATGAACAGAAAGATATTAGATTAGCTAAACTTGTAATTACAGGACTAAAGAGTAATTATACATACATATATATATATATATATATCCTTGTGGATGACAAAAATAGTAGCTCCTGAAATTAATTTCGGTTGAGCCCTCTGGTTTGGGGTGTGAATTTGTAAACAGTGACTATTTATGCTAATACGGCACGACTCTTCGACAGAATTGAGTCACTCTCAGTCACTGTGTGTTTATCCGAATCTAAAAAAATAAACACGCTAAAATTCACCTCCATTCCGTACCGTACGCTGATGGCTTAGCGGGTAGAGATTCCGACTGACGCAAAATCAGTAGGGTTTCGATCGTAGCTAGAGGCAACCGGACGTCTAGCCACACTGATGAGCTGTGAAACAGCGAAACAGTCTGTCTGTGGATGACAAAAATATATATATATATATATATTGATAATATTAGTGGTAAATATCAACATACATATGCAATCATATATGTAAAATATATAAATATACATACATACATACATACATACATACATACATACATACACATATATATGTATAACAAATAATTCCAAGAGGATAGAATCCAGGTAGAACTCAAGGTCCAGGACAGAGTAAGGATATAATAAAAAGGCTTAAACACTAATATTCCATGGTCATAATTTATTCCATTGGAATCGTAAATACGATCCAACTCATCACACCTACAAATTCAAAAAGAAAACAGAAAAAACAACTCCGGGAATAAAAAATAAAATTTAGTGAGAGTGTATGTATGAGAGTGTGGGACGAATGCTAGACTAAATGAAAGCTCTAGGGAGAGGTAACCGACGAGAGAAGGACAGGAAGGTCTAAAGATGAAGGGGGGATTAAAATTTGACAGAGAGAAGTTTTAAAGAGGGGAGTCAAAGACGATTTAAGTGAGAGAAATATGAATCATTTCAAATGTCTACACATACACACACATAAACGCATATATATATATATATATATATATATATATATATAAATCAAAATGTAAAAGCTAAAATATTTTTTCTCAAAATCAAAAAATTAATAAATTAAAAAAATTAAAAAAGGAAAAATTTAGGAACCATATCCATATATTCATTTAACATATAAAAATATACGGGTGGAATTAATTAATTTATACTTCAAGAACATTGAGGAAGAGAACGTTAAGAATATTCAAAATCGGCTGAGTGATTAACGCGTTTCTATCTCTTACGTTTACATATATACCTAGGTATATAAATATTATAAGACTATCTGATTTTGCATATCAGTTATTAGGGAAAACGTCTACCTACATACCCACTTACACTTATATCACCACATGAATAAAGATTAACAAAAAAATAATTTAAATACATAGAGCATCACATAAGCATAGACAATGATACATATAGATAATCATATAGATACATATAGATAATCATAATAGTCATTCCATTAAAATGTCATACCCTATGTTATTGAACCAAGATGGAACTGTCACAAGTGACAACACGTTATAAAACCGTGTTTATGTTTTGAACCTTTTTTATGTCTACATTTAGAGAAGATCTCACTACGAAGATTTAGAAACTCATCTTGATTCTTATTTTTAATCTAAATCTTTTTTTTAAATTTATTAATTTTTTGATTTTGAGAAATAATTTTTTAGCTTTTACATTTTAATTTTTATATATAGATATATATATATATGCCTTCATGTGTGTATATGTGTGTGTATGTGTATATATGAATATATGTATGTGTATGTATATATATATATGTGTGTGTGTATATATATGTATATACATGCGTATATGGATGTATGTATATGTAGGTAGATGTGTATGTAGATGTGTTTATTTGTGTGTGTGTGTGTGTGTGCATGTTTAGGTATGTATGTATATATACATATATATATATATCTCCGTATATGGGTGTATATGTAGGTATGTATCTATAGTCAGATAGATTGAGGGATACATTGTTTATTTGTTTAGATGGGTGTTTTAAGTATATATTGTTTATGTGCACGTATGTGTATGTCCGTATGTATATATGTGTAGGAGTGGATGTGTATGGATGTATGTGTTATGTATATATGTATATGTGTGTATGTGTATATATGTATATGTACATGTATATATATATATATATATATATATATATATATATATATATATATATATATATATATATATATGTATATGTATATGTATGTATATGTATGGGTGTGTGTGTACACGCCTATATGTATTTATGTACGTGAAAATATAAATATGTTGTTGTGTATGTATGTATACGTATATGTTTTTCAACATAGAAATACCGGTTCTTGCTGGATTAGATAATCGTTATTTTTATATGTTTATATTAGATTTGTTACCTGTAGTTGATATTACCTTTGTCAAATTTTCTTGATTACACGGCGGTTCTTTTATAAATGCCCTTCGGTTTTAGTTTCCCCACCCACATCTCCCCCCTTTTTCTTTTCCTCTCCCTCTCTCATCTTCTGAGCTTTAAGATTATATCGTCTAGTGTGTATGTCAGAGAAACGAGAATTAGACTCCTTTTCGATGGTAAATTTCAAAGATGGATGAAGTTGGTTCATGACTGAGAGAAAGGAATCAGCTTCCACTTTACTATTGAAAAGACAAAATATATCGTCCATATACCGACGGTACATAGACGGTGCATTGTCATAAGTGACGAGGGACGACTCATAAAAGCCCAGAAATATGTTGGCCAAAGCGTAACCAAAGCAGAACCAAAGCAGAACCTCCTCAATTTCTTACTTAGGTGTTTCGCAAACCAACGTTTTCTGGTATGTATACGCGTTAGGACTCATTTTGTTCCAAAAAGCCTAAAATTAATCTCATCAAGACCTTAACTCACAGGGCCTTGATGATTTGTAATGAACAATATTTGGAGGATGAATTGGATTTTATCCGCTGCACTCTTTTAAAAATGGATATCCTAGTGATACTCTTGATAATGTCATACGTGATAAGATTATTAATGTTCGAATGGATAAACAATACTTAGTTCAGAAATGTCCTAGTTATCTGCGGCTTCCTTTTATTGGTTCGCGGGGCGAGCTTATGGCTAAGCGGATCTTGTCTGCTGTTCAACTGTGCTGTTTTTCTGCTCAACTAAGGATTCATTTTGCGACTCGTTCTGCCTTTTCCTCTATGCGTAAGGATACTCTTCCTCCCCATTATGTTTCTTCGGTGATTTATTTAATTGTGGTTGTGGTAGCAACTACATAGGAAGGATTCCCAACGCTTGAATTGTAGGATTAGGCAGCATGTCCCATTACGTGTTCTTAAACTTGATGCCCTAAGAGCCAGCTGGTCAATACTTCCGGGTCAGCTATCACTGAACATCTTATAAATTGCAGGGATTGTGTGCAATGAATTTCAGTCCGGACTGGTTCTCTGTTCTGTCTAGTTCGCACTCTCCTTTTCATTTGGGGGGACTGGAGTCTCTGTACATCCGGTCCAGGGAGCCGTCTCTTTGTAAGCAAAAAGGCTGTCTTCTTGAACTTCACGTTATTAGATTCTAGTATCTGTGAATTATACTTTCCTCCCCATCTCTCTCTTCTTTTCGCTGTGCAAATTCGCGTTGTTTCGATTTAGGTCTTCCCTCATACCATTAATCATTTCAATTTTTAATGTTTTAATTGTATGTAGGGTGTTTGTGGGCGTAAATGTATCTTTGCAATAAATTATTAATCTGTTCCCAGTCGACCCTGATGAGTTTGGGAACGAAACCGGTTGGTCTGTCTTGTAAGTGTTTTCATTTCTTATTTTTTATTTTCATATTTCAAAATGCCTATAAGAAACAAATTATATATTTTCCTTGCAATATTACATTTTTGTACCTCTAACAATATATATATATATATATATATATATATATATATATATATATATATTTAATTTCAACCTACTTGTCTGAATCGTCTTCAAGAAGCGAGAGCAAGATCTAAAAGGTCAGCCAATCTAACAGTGATATCCCACAATCCTCACTTTTTCTCCATGTGTGGCCTCCTTTGTAAATCACTAGTGGGTCTTAAGTGCCACTTAAGCTTATCGCACAAAATTTTATAATTGAAACAAGTTGTCAGATCCTCATACGTCTAAACCGACGGGAGAGTCAATTATATATATAATATATATATATATATATATATATAATTGACTCTCCCGTCGGTTTAGACGTATGAGGATCTGACAACTTGTTTCAATTATATATATATATAATGTGTGTGTGTGTGTGTGTGTATATATATATATATATATATATATATATATATATATATATATATATATATATATATATATATATATATATCCATGCTATCCATCCAGTACTGTGGTTTACTGTCGAGAAGGAATCCAATTTTCAATTGGCCTTCTTGGATATATTAGTACATCGAGCACCTACAATTTTTCTTACCTCAGTTTATAGGAAACCAACTTTTGCGAGGTTATATACGCGTTGAGATTCCTTTTGTCCAACAAAACGTAAGATAAACGTTATTAGGGCCTTAATGATCTGTTCAGGGTCCTTCTTGGACGATGAAATCAATTTTGTTAAGGAAACCTTATGTAGTTTAGGGCATCCCTCTGATACTGTTCATTCGGTCCTCCGCAACAAGATTGAGGAGTTCAGAAGGGTCAAACTCTGTACTGTTAAAAAGTGCCCTGTTTATCTTAGATTGCCCTGGATTGGATCCAAGTGTGAAAGGATAATTAGACAGATTTCATCTAATGTTCGTAGTTGTTTTTTCTCGGCTGAGGTTCGTATAGTTTTTCAAACCCGACCTATGTTTCGTTCTGGGTGTAAGGATGTTCTCCCTACCCATCATATTAACTCTGTTATTTACAAATACATTTGTCGTTGCGGTGCCAACTACATAGGGAGAACTACTCAACGCCTAGACATGAGAATTAAGCAACATGTTCCCACTGAGATCAGGAATCACACCTTGTCGTTGAATGGACGTATCCCAAACACCTATGGTTCCGCCATATGCGAGCACCTCTTAAATAATAAAGAGTGTGCTCCTAACTTTAGTGTGGACGGGTTCATTGTGTTGTCCTACTAAATATCTTTAAATATACATATATATATATATATATATATATATATATATATATATATATATATATATATATATATATATGAGTAATATATATATATATGTATATATAAGTAATATATACATATATGTATATAAGTAATATATATATATATATATTAGTAATATATATAGATAGATATATGTATGTATATATATATATATATATATATATATATATATATATATATATATATATATATATATATATATATATATATATATGAGTAAAATGTATAAGTAATACATATAAGTAAAATTAGGAAAACCCTTCGAAATAGTCAGTAATAAATTTATTTCTGATTTTCTTTCACCTTCAACCAATTCTTCGACAGGGAATGGATGACAAGAGAAACTTGAAGTTTTTGGTGCCAGACCCCTGCACATTGCCGGCGAATTTAGTCACCAAGACTATCAAATCAAAGGAAGCAATCGGCAAAAAAAGAAATTCAATTCTTGGATACGAGATAAAGCTGACAAATGTCTTAAGCCTGTGTTAATCAGCTCAGATTTCCGAAAATGTATATTCCCCGGGGGTATTTACACAGTCCCAATACAAAATTACTCTTAGCGTTACAGCTGCGTGAAATATTGCCGGACTGCTGAAAAAAATATCATAACAGACAATCTCTGTTACAATAAACATTAAATCCAAACTTGAACCGAAGAATGTCATTATTCATTGAAATGAAAATTCTAACAAATTCCTTACATGAACATATGTTGTAAATTGTAGGTGAAGCACACCAATACAATAACAGAGAAATGTTTTATTCACAAAAATAGCCACAATTTATTTTCACGAATAGAAAAATATTACATTAGCTAAAATTACAGCACTGAAAGACTAATAATAATAATAATGATAATAATAACACACACACACACACACACACACACAGACACACACACACACACACACATATATATATATATATATATATATATATATATATATAAAGGGAAGAGTTTATAGTAGTTCCAACGAGAGAAAAGTGTGTATATTAAAAAGAAGACAGAAACCGGAAACGTTTTTTATTGTAATGTGGATTTTTTAAAAACTATTTTATACTTTATTTTCCATATTTTTGCTACACGGGTTTCCGGTCTCGTGACTTTCATCAGACAAAGAGTCGATATTTCCACATATTATTAAAAGGAATTAATTTTTCCTGTGTTTTTCGATGTTAAATATTCTCGATATAAGACATTCTCTTTTTTTATGTGCTAGTGACCCAAATATCTTCCTTGAACTTTTCAAGGAAGACAAAAATTATGGAAAATAAAGCATAATAATTTTTTTTTTAAAATCACATTACAACCAAAAAAGTTTGCACTTTCTCTCTTCTTTTTCATATATATATATATATATATATATATATATATATATATATATATAAAGAAAGAAAGAACAGTAAGATATAAACGTGTTCAGCTGCACAAGGGCAACCAGTTTTCCTCTCTACCCCACGCTCACTCGATTACACTCAAAGAGAAATTTGAAGCAGTGAAGTATGTGCTGGAGAAAATTCTTTATGATCAGCATGAGTGGTTTACTTACATTGACCTGAAGATGTTGAACTTTTTATTGGAACAACAGTCAAGGTTCACCAAATATCCATATTTTCTGTCTATGTGGGGTAGTAGGGACACTGCTCAATATTACGCGAAAAAGGACTGGCCTGTTGGGGAGGAATTGATACCTTGCAGAGCAACAAACGTCATCAATAATGGGATCGCCTGCGTTTGCTCACTGGCGATCTATGTTCAAACTCAAGCGTCGTCAGCGATACTTTATTCCCATATAACAGCTAGCGTAACGGGGATCATGCGACCGAAGAAATTCTTACCGTTGTATCCTGTATACGTGGATGTGAATCCCACATTAAAACGACGTCGTGTCACTACCTGTGAAAGTAGCAAAAAGCCGCTTTACTCCTTTTCCCAGGTACAGTCATTGTAAAACACAGTTTACGCATAAAAAGAAGAAGATAGGAAACTCTGGAGAGCCGTGATCGCTTAAATGCGTTATGGAGATATTCACATAATACAAGGCCCAAGAGACACTTAAGGTAGAGGGTTGCTAAATGAGATGGATGCGTAGGTGGTGTAATAGATAAGGGATTGGAATGAGAAATCAGTTAGCCGAGTTCGTTACATTCACTGACGCCCAAATACCCTTGGGAACGTTATGAATCTATCACTTCTACCCCCAGCTATGGGTTAAATAGTATAATTTGTAAATCATTATTGTCTACAAAAATGGTTAATGCAATATTCGCTCGCAATGAAAGAATCGAGCTTAATGTCCAAAATACGTTCCGTTTTTTTAAAAAGATGAACCACATTTGGTTGATAAGTTTGATAAACCGTAAAAAAGTCAATTCGCTTGCAATAAGACAATCGCGCTTACCACCCAAAATATGTTTCGGTTTTAAATAAACCGCAATAGGTTGATAAACCGTAAAAAACAATTCTATTAATACTGGATGAGATAGCGTTAAGCGTGTAAAAGATAGAAGACAGGTTGTATATTTTCAGGATATGTAGGATACATATCGTTTGACCTTAGAGTTGAAAAGGTTAAGATTTTACTGGTTGAGGAAGCATCGTCAAAGTGGCGGTTCTGTGGGAGAAGCTTATTGACAGGGACTTTCTACTTATTGAAGGAACTCTAAGGGAATCAAAATGATTCAACTTCGGGTATGTGGCTTGTGAGGAGTTACCTTTGAAGGTCTGGACTGGAGCAACTACTGAATGTAGCTCCTCTAAAAATTAGCCATAATAATAGCGAGAGGGTAGGTTTACTGGTCGCTCGAAAGCAAAGCGTATCATAGTTTGATACAAAACTGGAACTAGCCCCTAGCTGATCTCTTTAAACTTTTTTTAAAGCAATTCAGCCCCAAGCAAGGCGGGAGTGCCACTAGCACGCAAGGGGTTACAGAGGATTGAGAACAAGATTAAAGAGGCGTGTCTGAGGAAAGGATACAGACAAGGACGTGGAACAAGCTCAGGGTATCACATGTCGATTGGCATTCCACTTGAATATTTGAAGATTATCGTCATCGGGGAAGCAAGTAAGGAGAAGGGAGTTTCACAGACGGGAAGCGCGAGAAGAAACGGTTACATAACGGTTACATTTAACCGCTTTGACAGTGAAAGGGTGAGACCGAGATGACAGCCTGGTAGCTCCGTTAAATTGATGCAGTCTGGGAACCAGCGAAAGTAGATCGTCGGAACAGATACCGTGAAAATACTTGTAGAAGGGAAGCCTCACATCTGTGGGAAAGCAACTCCCCACCAAAAAAAAGCATCAGTATTTATTCAGTGAACAGAGAAATATCTTAATCCAGCTCTTGTCACATTTACAGCCATTTGCAAATCGACAGAGGCTCGCTATTGTAAGTTTTAGCAAATAAAAGCTTTTTATGAGAGAGAAATGAGCCAATTTAATATCGCTTTTCCAGTTTTATGATTGCTGACATCTTTAGGAAGTAGTCAGAGGTTAGAGCATAAAAAAACAGGCTGAGGAGTTCAGATTTATTTCTCGGGGAGATTAAAGGGATATAAATTTCTATTTCAAGTCATTAAAAGGCGCTTAAAACTTGCCATTAGGTGTCAATGTCAATGTTTATCTTTGTCGAGTCGGACAAGACATTGCATAATTAAACAGACACCCTTTTTTCATTCAGTTTGATCTTTAATAAGTATAAAGCTCATGGAATATTGTTTTAATACCACTACCCTTCAGAACGCAGGCGATTATTTCTGCACAGATTCCTTTTCTTTGCTAGCTGTAAATTTCTATGCGTTCTCTGGCAACATAGTGGAGAAGAAAACCGGTTCCCATCCAAGAATAGAGGGCCGATTTTAATGTTATTTAACCCATAGCGGCGTAAGAGACTGGTTTAACACCTTTCTCTTGCAACAATGAACGAAGGAGAGCTAGGTTGGAATGATACATCTCGGTCTATGGGGCAAGTTATTTTTATAAATTCACTCCAAGCAGGGCAATAAAGCCACTAAGGTACAATGGATTACTCAGTGTAATAGAAGAAAAAGGGAAACATTATTAAGGAGAGATAACAATAAAAGAACATGAATTTCGAAGACAGAAGATAACATGTTACATCTCGGTGTATGGAGAAAGTTATTTTTATAAATTCGCTCCAAGCAGGACAATAAAGCCACTAAGGTACAAGGGATTACACAGTGTAATAGAACAGAAGGAAAAGGAAACGTTATTAAGGAATGAGGACAATAAAAGAACATGAATTTCGAAGACAGAAGATAACGATTGACATAGCATTTAAATTTGTGAAGATATATTATCTGGAAAGCAAGAAACCGGAAGAGAGTTCCACAAGCGAGAAGTGCGTGAGAAGAAACTGTTACCATAGAACTTACGGTTACATCTAACCATTTCAGCTGTAAAATGACATGAACTTGCCGTCAATCTTAAAATCATAAAGTCTAGGTGCCATAGAGAAATGTAATATTTATTTTGTAAAATAAAAAAAAATAATGTGGCATAAAGCCAAATAGGGGATCGGTGTTGGAGTTTTTGGGTATACTAGTGTACTAGTGAGCCAGCCAAAATGAGCTGACTCATTTTATAGTTCACCAATAGAAGAGTTAACCAATGAGTAGGCTCAAAATATTCTATATGACATGTATGAAGGTGGCCATGTTTTTCCTGAATATGCACAGCCAGTCTTTGATGGCTGAGCAGTCGAACTCTCTGCCTGCGGGCAGAGAGGAACCCGGACGAGACTCCGCCGAGGGGAAGAGTCTCGTTCGGGGTGGTAGACTGTCCCTGAACCCGTTTTTACGGGTTCCAATAGGGAATATTTATGGCCGAGCCTAAGGGCTCGGACATCCCACGTTAAACCCGGCCTTGTGCCACATGTAACCCTCGTGGGGGGTGGCTAAATATTACAGCCAACCTTTGATATCGGAGACTGAAGAATTACGGAACAGCTGCTGCTGCTATTGGCAATATAGTCAGATTCAGTAGAGTGTCTGACTCGTGAGTGTTAATCTTTAACGTTGTTTCATTGAACAGATAATGTACTGCGCTGGATTCTATATTCATAGACTATAGCGAACATGGTCAACAATCGGGAAGGCTGGTCTTATTCTGTCTTATAATTAAACTTAGCTAGCCACAATTACTGACCCAAAAATACCTCAGTATTGTTTACACCAAAACAACGCATTCTTACCATTCTTACTACAGCCACCATAATACCTCAGGGTCTCTATGAAGACGTAACTAGTTCCCTTATGTACAATTTGTCTTTGGGTGCATGGGATAATGGCGGGAAGTTCATCAGGACAATTGACATGGAAATACTTATAGAAAAGGCATAGCATAGGGAAGCTACGTTTTTGTGGTGGGATAAGGAACTGGTTGCCGAGATACCAGGTTAGAACCAATAATATTGCAGATTCTTTTTAGTTTATATATCAACAATTTCTAAAAACGTAGCAGAAGCACTAGACCAGATGTAGCAACAATATTCAGTACACGAGGGTTATATAACAAATTTAGTATACGTGATAAGTAAATTGAAAAACAGTATTATTATACTAGTGAACGTTTTGCCTAATGTCACAAGATGATACAAAACTCTTAGATAGCCTTGTCAGATCGCGACTGACGTGTTAATGTCTTGTACGACATCCAACTCGTTCTAACTCCAAACTATATACAGCCGCGTCCTTGTGGGTGATGAATTATTTTCAAACCCTTTTCCCACAGACGAAACATCCCAAGCTTTTCTTTGCTCTATCACTATTTCCATGTGAAGTGTTAAGAGGAACTGCATTTCTTAGTTTCACCAGTTTTAATCTTCACGGCTAAGACCCGAAATGACACGCCCATTGTAGCGAACCACCCTCAATCCCTTCGTATTCCATTGGTGAGATGTAAGTTCCAACCAAGCAGCTTCTTTCCACGAGCCGCTGCTTTGTGGAACCGACTCCCAAAATTATACTTCCCCGATTACGACAATCTTAACCTGTTCTTTTCCATGGTTAAGGTTAACCGTTATCTTCCACACATATCCCGTAAACTGTGCTTATTAATCTGTAATATTCTACCTCGAGTGGCTCTTCGGCCTTGTACGAGTCGAAAAATTTTGTAAAAAAAACAACCTTCTCTGGCCAATGTTGAAAAATATCTTCAAGCGAATGAATCCACATGGTCTTAAAGAAAATACCTTTTCATCTGGCGCTACAGGATCACAAAGCACTTTGGCTAATAGCATATTACTTGAATACATCCAACAGCGGAAACTTAGCAAATGTAACCAGAAAGGAAAATAATGATAAAATCAAAATGTTTGCTTTACACATGACATTAAACAAACGGTTAGCAAGGAAACTGCTATCAATGCTACAAACATTTCTACCTATAATAATGATAACTCTTCAGTCAAAGAATGGCGAATGTTAGCAAGTAATTTCACAATTAACATTACCGTTACTCGCATATCCCATTGAGGACCAATTGGTTTCCTATTCAAATAAAGAAAACGATAAATAATGTCTTATTAGATTTAAAAGTCGTTATATTTTTAGATTAAATCAACCGTAGCTGAGTAAAAACGAATAAAAAATACGGAAATCGTCGTATCAAAATAGAATATATCAACCATGTAATCAAATAAATAATTTGAATAGTAAAATTACAATTAATATATGTGAAAGTTTGAAGTGAAATTATGTCTTGTTATAAATGATGATTACTTTATGTGAATTTAATATGAAATCTTTCGTAGCATTTTATACAGGTCCCTACAATGTTCTATAGCATTTAGATGAAAGATAATATATAATTATACAAGCACAATCTCGTAGATAATATTTCGAAAAATACGGCTTTATATTGAATCCATTGTTAGGTCTGAAAGTTGGTTCACTATTTCGTGATAAACAATTTTTCTTGTCAGAATCTATCTTACGTATCTATAGGTCTGCCATACGTCCATGCTTAGAATATTGCTGTCACATATAGTTCGCTGCTCTTGCTGTATATTTAGAGGTTCTTGATAATATTTCAAGGAACAATCAGCGATATTATTGGTCTTGACCTAGCATCTCGGAGTCAGTCATATTTTTTTTATAAATATTTTCATGGTAAGTGCCCGGATAAGATTTTCGCTGTGGTAACTAGACTTTATGAATTAAGATTTAAATGTTTACTATACGTCGTTGAATTCACGGTTATATCTAGCAATTTCAACTATAAAATAATGAGACCTAACTACCAATCTAGTATTTCATTTGAATTTGTAAAGACGTGATTCTAAACAGAAAACCATTAACATGAAAATATTTATCGAAAAGGTACGTTATAGCGGTGTGAAAGTGACCGAAGCCGAGTTGTCAGGTTAGAACCGATAACATTGCAGATTGTTTTTTTGGATTTTATCAAGGATCTCTAAAGATACAGCGGGAGTATCAGACCGGAAGTGACAACAATATTCAATACAGGAACGAATGGCAGACTTATAAATGTAAATGATAGAATCTGGCGAGAAAATTATTTTTTTCTGACACAGTGAAACATCTTTCTTAGCAACAGATCTAGTAATTAATTCAATATAATCTTTCCACTTCGCGCAAGCAGGAAACACTAGACTGAGAAGTCGCCATGAACCACTCTCCTGCATGTCAGTATCAGCGATGCTTATGGAAGGCTAAATTATTTCTTTTTATGTGCCGTGTCCCTTCAGGACGTAGGTGATCATGGCTCTCCACTTCCTACAGTCACACATGTTTTAAGATTGTGAGCTGACTAGTTTAAATTTAGTCAAGAACGAGATCAAGTCTCATTCGCTCAGAGAATCGAGAATGAAGTTATCCTCTTCAACTGGTTACAATTATAGGCTATTTATTCAGGAGTCTCTCTGATCTCCCAGTGTGACAATGGGAAGAGCGGGTTTGTTAGAAGCATTTCAAGATGGAAGACAGAGCGCGGTGAAACTGATCGCCCTACTGTTCCCCATAAATATGGCTTAACTGGAGAGCCTCCTGCACTTTGTTTCTCGTCTTGCAACACGAAGATATGCGAGTTTTAACTCAACCAGCTCAAATCGGCGTAACACGATATGAGCAAAACGCGCCGAAGCGCTCGGATGACGGAGGCCAAAAGGGGAGAAAACTATATCTTCTGGCAATGATGATGGGAATTTACATTTGCAATTATTAGGAGATTTATAGCTTGCAGGAATCAAAATTAAGAGTGGTGAAATAAGAGAAGCCTTTATCTAATTTTTATAGCCGATGTTCGCTTTCCTTCTTATTGCGAAGTTTTATGTTTTTGCATTTCGTTGGAGTCTTTTCTATTATAGAGAGAACAAATGAAATTCGTATCATTTTCTTGTTCCTCTTTTTAATTGGTTTCAATATTCTAAGTGCTCGGCATTCCTTACAATAAGGACCCTACGTCATCTGTCTCATCTATTATGAAAAATAACATTTCTTTCTTCAATTCGTCTAAAATAAATGCCACCGAATTTTCTACTCTTTCTAATCATAATAGATTTCATCCTTCATCTACAGTCGACGATTCTAAGAGACTCCTTGCCCTCGCCAATGCTAAGTTGATCGAGGGCGATGTCTCAGCTGCAGTTAGAATATCGGCCTCATCCGATACTATACTAGCTACTTACACCAGAAGTTCTCACAGCGCTCCGTCGGAAACACCCTGCGCCATCATCAGATGTCAGATGGAAAACAATGTTTCAAATATTGAAATCTCAAAGGAAGCGATGGTTGCCGCTCTGAAGTCTTTCTCGAGAAGCAGCAGTGGAGGTGTGGACGGCCTTCGACCTGGTCACATCAAGGACTTAATTTCTGCCCACACTGCCGAAGATGGTGAACATTTGAAAACATCCATAACAGCTCTTATTAATAACCTTCTCCGAGCTGAGATACCCCAACATGCTCGAGACTTAATATTCTAAGTATTTCGAATGGTAACAGTCACTTTCAGTTAAAAAAAAAGAAAGAAAAGAAACCTATTCATATTGTTTACTGCTGGAAAACTCCCAAAGTAATTCGTCCAAAATGATAGTAAAATTGCTATGTAAATGTAGCAGTGACATATAAAGGCGGCCCAAAAGAACCAGAGTCGCGTGTATGTTTTGCAAGGGAGTCTGAAGACGGCGAATTGACGAGCTTCGGACGGACGGTGAATCGGGCAGCACTTCGTGCTGATGGAGGTGGTAGTGTTGCTTGTAGCCATTTTTATTGGTTCTCGGCGCTCATCGGCTAAGTGTTATTTGGGTCCGGTACATAAATGAATGGTACGCTCATTCGAACTGTCTTTTTGTCTGACGAGGAGTTGCGTATTTGAGATTGAGAAAGTGAGATAATTGTGGATTTGATTGGCCGATTAGACATATTGGACTAGTCTGTAGCTTTTTTCTATTTTTGTTTTTGTTTTTTTTGTTTCCCGTGTGTCTTTCCGACCAATTCTCACACAGAAATTAAAATACTGCCTTCTCTTTAGTAACTTACACTTCACTTACAATAGTATTACACTTTCGATAATTTTTGCACACATTAAGTATTTGCAAGAAAAATACATGAAAATACTAGAAGTGCGCTATCAGCAAGAAATAAAGAAACGTGTAGTAATAAGGGATTGCAGACACAAACATATATATATATATATATATATATATATATATATATATATATGTCATTCACAGACAATACTGGTTCGCTGTATCACAGCTCCTCAGTGCGACTAGACATCCGAATGCCTCAAGCCAGGATTGAAACACAACTGATTAGGTGTCAGCCAGAGCTCTCTTCACTCGGTAGAGTTACACAACTAAATCTAGCGTATTGTTTTGACAAATGTAAACAAATGCCAATCTCCCAAAGTGCTCCATTCATTTTACTGAAGAGCTTTGCATTAGTGCAGGTGGCTGTTGTTTATATATATATATTTTGACGACGCGTGTATGTTTTGCAAGGGAGTGTGGAGACGGCGAATCGACGATATTCGGACGGACGTGCTGAGACAAGTGGTGGTGTCGCTTGTACCCATTTTTAGTGACTGGTTCTGGGCGCTCATTAGGTTAATGTTGGCTGGGTCAGGTGTATAAAACTTGGCAAGCTCATTTAAAAGGCGTTCATCGCCCTGAGTAAGACGATAAACTACGTCCAGCAGCAAGATCTCTGATCAGGAGGTTTTGAGGAGCGTGGAGCCACCACTTAATTGCTGGTGTTCCCACGTCCACCCTGACACGGTGTGGTAGGACCTGTTAGGGTCACAGCTATGGGCAAATAGTTAACTATTACCAGAAGTACTTTTATGCAAATAAAATATTACCAGCAATACAATTTTGAAGGAAAAATATTACCAGAAACAGATTTTTGACAAAACAAAATATTACCAGCAATTTTGACAACCTTAAATAACCCATTGAGGTTGATATGCCGTAAAACAAAATAAACCAAACCAATCCGAACCCAAGAATACATATTCTATTCATAAGAATCTATCCTAAAAATGTTATCAGCATTAAATAACCCATTGAGGTTGATATGCCGTAAAACAAAATAAACCAATCCAATCCAATCCGAACCCAAGAATACATATTCTATTCATAAAAATCTATCCTAAAAATGTTGTCGGCATTAAATAACCCATAGCGGTTAAGCCGTAAAACAAAATAAACCAAACCAATCTAAATCAAAGAATACATATTTTATTCGTACGAATCTATCATAAGAATGTTGTCGGCATTAAATAACCCATTGAGGTTGATATGCCGTAAAATAAAATAAACCAAACCAATCGGAACCCAAGAATACATATTCTATTCATAAGAATCTATCCTTAAAATGTTGTCGGCATTAAATAATCTATTGAGGTTGATATAACGTAAAACAAAATAAACCAACCAATCTAAACCAAAGAATATATAATCTATTTCATACGAATCTATCCTAAAAATGTTGTCGGCATTAAATAACCCATTGAGGTTGATATGCCGTAAAACAATATAAATCAAATCAATCTAAGCCAAAGAATACATATTCTATTCATACGAATCTATCCTAAAAATGTTGTAAGCATTAAATAACACATTAAGGTTGATCTGCCGTAAAACAAAATAAACCAAACCAATATATACTGAGATAGATAGATAGATAGATAGATAGATAGATAGATAGATAGATAGATAAAAATATTACCAGCCATAAAAATCTTGTCAGTATTAAATAACCCATTGAGGTTGATATGCCGTAAAACAAAATAAACCAAACCAATCTGAACTATTGGAGATCGAGACGAGAATGTGGATTTGTTTTGCCTAGTGAACCTATTCGACTCCTACCTTTTTCTTTTACTGTGTTTGCTCCCAACCAATTTTTGCAACAGTAAATATGTAAAAGTAGACCGCGGAAGATATTTGGGGACGGTGAGCTTATTGATAAATTTGGCTTAGATAACGAGAGTTGTTTGTTAGAAAATTTGTTTGATTAAAAGTGTCAACATATAAAGGCACCATATATAGACATATATATAATAGCTTGCCATTCGTATTCGATGATACCCGTCTACTAGGGCGGGTAGCCAATCCCTATTGCTGACGCTCGCTCAGGCACATTTGTGTTTGATCATCACCTACAGAGCCCAACTGTGGTTTATACTACAACTATGCTGTGCAGACCTTAGTTCTGGGAGAGAGCGTGTTTTCTAGCGTGATCAACAATTTGAACAAAGACAGCTCGCTCAAGTCCTCGCTCAAGATGAGTTGTGGTTTTGTCCTAGCACAGCTATCGACGGCCCTCAAGAGTTCTGTCTACCCAATTTCTCTCACAAGGCTTGGGTCAACCCGTGGTATTGCAGAGATGTCGGCCGCACATAGGGAGAGACCTCGATCCATTTCGATAACATCAGGAAGTCTCCTTCCTGACAAATCGACCATGGTGAGATTCGAACGCTGTAGGGTCATTTGAAATCGGTTATTTATCAGACGCACCCCAAAATATTGAGGAACTCAAAGAAAGAATTAAATATGGTAGCTGTAAAATGACAGAAAAAATTCTCCAAACTGTTAATGAATATATATATATATTGAAATCTTGTCTTCTTCCCCATTTTTTAATTTTCAATGAAATACTATTCTGTTTACAAAAGTAAATCATTTTCATCAAAAGTTAACCAACATCGCTTGATAATGGAACACAATTAAAGTTCCGAAACATAGAAATTTCCGTGTTGTGATGTAAAATATTTTTTAAATAAAAATAGATATATTATGAAATGGACAATGTCCGACAATTATTTTAAGACATTTTTTATGTTTATACGTTATTTTTATAGCTACAAATATTTAAGTAAATGCTGTATTTTTTTTATAATAAACAGTATTAACAACATTTACCGGCCTGAATGTCCGAGAAATTTTCATAGAAAATATGCGTCCTCCGACAGGAATCGAACCTGTACCCTATAAGGAACCGTCATATAGCCTGACGTGCTTTTACCGATTGAGTCACAGAGGAGCGTTTCGGTTAGCAATCTTCAGGCTATGAAGGTCGGGTTTAAGCATGAAACACACTGCTTGATGCTGACAAAGGTGTCCACTTTTATATTTGCTTAGGTTCTATTACTGATATTGGGCACATTAAGCATAGATATAGCATACCTTAAAACTATATTTCATCATATATATATATATATATATATATATATATATATATATATATATATATATATATATATATATATAATACCAGTTTATAATTGGTAGGGATAATTCCAAGGAGGACATTAATCCAAAGAGATCTCAATGTAAGTAATAGAGCAATAATAATAATAATAATAATAATAATAATAATAATAATAATAATAATAATAATAAGTAAATATAATCCCTAAAAATACGTTCCGGTTATATTGTATTTCATGAATATATTCAAATATTCATCTCTGCGAAACGAAGTTTTTTTTAGTAAATGGAATCAATTTGTCCAGACAAAAGGAAAGGGGGAAAAGAAAAAAGAAAGAAAAAGGAAAAAATATATATATTAAAAAAGGAAGAAAGAAAAATAAAAAATTTCAATATAAGGTATAAAAAAATATTGGCGGGAGAGAGAGAAAGAGAGAAAGTGGGAGGAGAGAGGGGGAGGGGAGAGAAAAGGAGAGAAAGTGGGAGGAGAGAGGGGGAGGGAAGAGAGAAGGAGAGAGGGACGCAAAGAAAAAAGAAAAGAAGGCAGAATTAAACATGAGCCAATAGGTTGACCTAGAAATGATTTTTTTCTTTAAGTACTGAACAAGTTAATATACAGGGTAAACGAGGGGTGATCAGGCGTAAAATAGATATAGTAATATGTCTGATAGTCTAACGTGTGTGTGTGTGTGTGTGTGTGTGTGTGTGTGTGTGTGTGTGTGTTGTAATATTTTTAAATCTATTTGACCCAATTACAAAAATAAGAACTTAATCTAATGACCAAATAACAATTTTTTTTTTCTTGGTTAGGAATATTTTCTTCGCTGGGGCGACAGCTTTTCATCACCACCTCAACTGTATACTTATCTTAATACGGAAAGTTTCAAGTGAAATTTTATTGACATTCCTCGTGACCTCTCTTCTGCATGGTCGTTGTAATATTATCAAGATGGACATATCTGCAGGAAAATGCTCCATCCAGTCCCTAAAGGTTATCACATTTGTGCTGAGTCTGAAATAAAAATCAATGCCGACGTTAACTGCATCTCGTCAGCCCCCTGTGAAATGCTTTGCAAGATAGATGGTCGAAGAAACTAGTCAAGTATCCGACATGTTTACGCAATCGGCTTCAGACAGATTAGATTTTAAGAGCTGATTAATTCATCATGAGTTTGTGGTAAATGGTCTTTTTATAATGCAGGAGGTGTGAAACAATCAATACTATGGAACCTACAAAGAGAATACCCGGCTCACTACATTAGCCGTCGTCTGCGAGACTTTCCACCCCTATTGTTGTTCTACGGGAAGCGATCTTTTAGATAGCTGATAAGATAAGTATGACACAAAAATACACCCTTGTGCAAATTAATTGAAACAAAACGAATAATTCCATTATTATTTGCATTTTTCATATTTTTCCAATGAAATCTGACCCAGAGTACATATTAGTACTTCGTATGCCTATTCCACGAAGTCGTTCCTTGCAGATTGACTACATATTCTCGGTTGGATTTAAATCAGGAGAGTTTCCAGGCCACTCTATAGTACTTTGATTTCCTCACTGGTAAGGCTTACCAGCGTGTTCTTGCAGTGCTACAATTTTCGTATGCTTCCTTGGAGTAACATCTATCGCAGACAATGACCGTAAGACAACTAATCGACAAGCGAGAAAATAGTGTCTGGGCGTGATAAAAATCTGATATAACCATGGATGACGCAATATTTTTCAAGGCCAAACAAATTCCATCATACACTCCAAAATAGATTCATATTACTGCACAACACTGCAAATGACCTAATCTGAGGAAAAAAATAGAAATTGATTACACCCTGTCGCTGCTGTGGGTCTAAAACTGGCCGTATGGTGAAAGAAAGAAAACATAATCGTTTTTTTTTTAATTAATTTGCACAAGGGTGTATAAAAGAAGGATTGTCCTTCTGCATAGTAGATGTTTTCTTTTTTTAATGCAGTGTCACTTCAGGACGTAGGCGATTATACTCTCCACAACGTCCTACCCGTAGCTCTTAATAATTTGGCGCTTAATGAACCGGAAGTCGAGTTGTTATCTTGTTCATTAACATAATTATCCGATAGAGCTCGCATACTTCTGATATGTCACTAGTGTCATATCTTTTATGTATTGGTTCTGTGATCTTGTCGATGCCGATATCAACTTTATTGATAGTTAATCAAATTCGTCTTCATAGAAAGACAGCCAGACAACAGTAAGAACCGAATTCTTTTCTCTAAAAGCTTCATCAGGAGGACTAGCTTTCCATCTATTTTTTTGTTCCCCGAATCTATCTACCCTGCTGTGATCAAAGCCCTAAAACGTCACAACGAAAATAATACCATTTAAATCGATTATGAAAATGAACTTGATATTTTGTCATGAGAGTCGATCGCCATCTTTTGCTGATCGATAAGCATCGATAACATACTCTCGGCTGGTTCTGAAGAAACGGAAACGGTTCACGTATGATCAGACGTGCAGCAGTGGTCGTCCGGATCAGTGATACGAAGCTTAACATTACGCGCTGCGTCGTTGCAAAACGAGACCGGCGATAGCGCGAGAGTTGAGGAGGCGAGACCATTAATGATGACAAGCGGAAATGCTGTTCCTCTCGGTATGTTTTCGTCAGATTTAATTACGATAAGGGACCCCAAACTTGGAACATGTGCCAGAGAGGAGACATGATTTTCATTTTTTTTTATTGGCATGTAATGTTACTCTTGCTAAGCTAATTCCAGGAAGCCATTAACTGCACTAAATGAGAAATAGGATAATACAAATAACTCTCCGAGTACACGCACGCATACAGCCACACATACAAGCTCAGACAGACACACAAGCAAAAACAAAATAAATATATTTCGAAATATTATTGCTATAAAATATAATCTATTTACATTATTCGGACTATCATCCTCATCTTTGTTGCCATATTTTCACAACGTTTCGGCCGTTGTACGCTACGGCCTTCTTCAGGTAGTTCAAACTGAACCCTTTATTTCACTCGCTTGGGTATACTGTTCCAGTTCTACGTCCAATGGATGTCAGTTATCTCCTGTTAATGCCCCTCTCCAAGTTCTCCACCGCCTTATTGAACTCACACTCTTTGGGTCCTGTCACTGGATCTAACTAACTCCTTTATCCACTGTGCCATGTGTCCTTGTGGACATCTGTGTGTAAATTTCTGGGTAGTATAAACTTAATGTCTTCAGCAACCATTTTGCTGTTATCATTGCATGCCTTTTACCAGAGCTCATATTGCAATTTTCGTTGTTATTATCGCTTTTCCCTGGCACTCCTTATTACTATTTCCCATATTGTATTCATTTCTATGTTTGTCGGCTCAGGAGATTTTTGTGGCTGAGCATATATGCTGATACCTTAAGGTTACGAATTATGGTGTTCCTTGTCTATGTTGTTCATAATGTTGGTTTTCTTTGAGTATAGAATCCAGAGGTTGGCAGTGAATATTTCGAAGACAGTAGCGAAGCATAGTTCAGGTTAGCAGTGGATATCTCAATAAAGTAGCAGAGCGTAGTTCTTTCTTCTGTTCTGGTCATCTTTGGTTGTGGCAGGTTGGCATTGGACATTTGGAGAGAGGAAACAAAATGGCCGCCTTTATACAAGACGGATTGAATATTTCCCGTCTCCTGATTGGCTAACCTTCTTTTGGGGAACTATAAAGTGAGTCCAGTCATTTGGGTTTGCTCACTAGTACTAGACTACACAAAATAATGTAACAGTCTATGATCACAACCTGATCCCATAGAGGGCGGCGATCTCCCTTTTCTCTTCATATGTGTTCAGCCACGCCTGATTTCTCCACTTCCGCTCGTGTTACAGATTTTTGGTGTTCTTGAAGCGTTACCTTAAGGGGGCGGCCTGTATCCCCTTTATATTTCATTCCGCAGCTAATCGGGATAGAGTACACACAGTCTTTAGTCATGTTCTCCTCTATGGGGTGGGGTCTTACTCGGGAGAGATATCTCGAAGTGTCGTCCAGCTTTTGAAGGTTGTCCTGATGTTATATGGACCGCAGATCTTTTGTATTTTCTCTGATAACCCCTTCACATAAGGTAAGCAGACTGTTTTCTGAGTGTTGTTCCCCCCTTCTTGTACCCGCCTGTCCCAGTTTATTGGGGCTGCTGCCATGTACCCAAGATAGTTGGTACTACTTATACTGACCAATTATTTATCTAATGTCTCTGGGTCGCCACTTATGACTTTTGCTCGGTGTTGTAAGCAGCAGACGATCCCCTTCTTTACGCTGTATGGATGGTGGGGCTTGAAATTGAGGTACTGTCCGGTAAATGTTGCTTTGCTGTATACTGATATCTTGAACACATACCCTGTTCGAGATATTAGAACATCCAGGAATGGGAATGTGCTGGACCAACACCACTCAGCTAAATGATAAAATTCTCCGAATTAATTCTGTTAACACTCTATCTTAACAACTTTATAATAAAAAACTGCATGTCCACCTCGTAAAGTACCAGCAATATATATACATATATATATATAAAGACATTTTTATCTTTAACATTCTTTTTATATATTTCTTTTATATTATATATATATATATGTATGTATGTATGTATATATGTCTCTTTAAACATACATATATATATATATATATATATATATATATATATTAAAAAGAGGAGAGAAACCACAAACGTTTTTGGTTGTATTGAGGAATTTAAAAAAAATATTATGCTTTATTTTCCATAATTTTGCTACACAAGTTTCAGCTCTCGCGACCGTCATCAGGCAAAGGGTGGAGATCTCCACATATTATTAAAAATAATTAATTTTTTTCTTTATGTTATTCGATGTTAAATATTCTCGACATGAGACATTCTCTTTTTTGTGTGTTAGTGACCCAAATGTCTTTCTTGAACTGGCACTGAAAAGTTCTGCGTGAAAGGTTATAAAAGAAAAAACGATTGGTCCGAGAAATGCTGAAGTAGTTATCGGCATTCTTATCTTTTAATGATCCCTGTGAGTTCTTAGATCTATTTCCATTTTCGTGTATTTTTGTCAGCATGGCTGTATATATGAATATTCCCTCTCCATACATACACACTTTCTTATTACGAGGAATTAGTAAACATATTTGTACATATACACAAATATATACACACACAGAAACACACACACACACACACACACACACACACACACATATATATAAATATATATACATATACATATATAAAGAAATATACTCTTAAGGTGTGCTATATTTATGGGATAAAGTGCTCAATACCAGAGATAGAGCGTGTGTAAATATAAAAGTGAACATAGAAGTCAACACTTAGAGGCGACACTCTGTTTCATGCTAGACGCAAACGTCAGGCATGAAACAGACTGTCGCCTCTAAGTGTTGACTTCTATGTTCACTCTTATATATATATATATATATATATATATATATATATATATATATATATTGTTAATTATGAATACTGCACAAGTGTTTTAAAAATGTTTACAGTAAATAGTTTAAAATATCTAGGTTTTAACTAATACTTTTAAATAGTTTTTCTATTTTTGAAAATATTTAGCCATTTCAATAACTTAGTTAGCGCCCTTGGTGTTTTCACGTGTGTTAAGATGATAAAATTTTAAAATTCTCCATTAGATAAACTTAGCCTTTTCCATTTCACACGCAAAAATAAATTTTCAGATGAAGACAACAATTTCGTCGTAAAAATTGACGAACACATCAATTTTTTTGTCTTAGAAAAACAAGATCCTGGTGACGACATTGTGTTAATGTCGAAAGTATTCAGAATAAAATGAATATGTATCAGCATGGTGATTTTCTTTCTTCTTTTAATAAGGATACTAAGAAAATTGCGAGGGGATCTTAATAAAAATAAGTAGACGAAACTTGTCTAAATTATTTAATGAGATATGTCTTAATGCAAACAAGCTGTCAAAATATACGATATTATATACATATATCAAATTAGTTGAGTTTCAATCCTGGCTTGAGGCATTCAGAAGTCTAGTCACACTGAGGAGCTGTGATACAGCGAAACAGTACTGTCTGTGAATGACACACATATATATATATATATATATATATATATATATATATATATATAATCCTGTTATCTGTACTAAGTGCAGCTTGCTGTATGGACTAAAATTACATTTAAGCTATAAGCATAAAAAATGAGCTGAAGAGAGTGTTGAGCTCCCATACTTTGAATCGACAAGAGAGTCCTATATATATATATATATATATATATATATATATATATATTACGCAAATCATTCATATGAAAAGCTTTTCGTATGAATGATTCGCGTAATATAAATTGAACGCGCACCACATAATTGATCTATATATATGTAGGGGGAGAGAGAGAGAGAGAGAGAAATGATAAAATATACTTTGAAGGTATACTATATTTATCGGTTAAAGTGTACAATATCAAGGATAGAAGGCATGTAAATATAAACAGATGAACACAATTTTGGCTTAGAAAAATGATGAACAAATCAATTTTTTGTCTTAGAAAAAACAAAGCCAAGATGATGCCATGGTAATTTTTTTCTTCGTTTCATAAGGATACTAAGAAATCAGTCCCTAATTACGAGGGGATCCTAATAAAAATAAGTAGATAAAACTTGTCTAAAATATTTAATGATATATGTCTTAATGAAAACACGCTGACAAAATATACGCAATATATATATATATATATATATATATATATATATATATATATATATGTGTGTGTGTGTGTATAATGGACTCTCCCGTCGTTTTCCATGTATGAGAATCCAACAACCTCATTCAGTTTTTCTGTTTGTGTTGTATGTGACTTGCATACAAGCCCACATATTGCGCAACAGCGAAGATTTCGGGACATAACCACAGGAATATTTGCAGACGCTTATCCGGAACAAGTGTCTCCAGTTATTTCTATCCGGGGCCACTGGCTCGAAGTTAGTATGAGGCATACTGACAGATGAGAGGTCACTCTTGACTTAGTCTTTATATCTGAGCCACGACCGTCCAACAGTCCTTTGTCCATTATCAAGCTGGCTATATATGAGGACCACATATATATATATATATATATATTCTTTTTTTTTTTTAAATATGATGCCATCGCGACACAGAAATTACCATGTGTCGAAATTGGTCAGCAGTATTCAAGTTTAATTTCAATATTAAACCCTAACTAATTAGCGTATAGATACAGCTTTGACCAAACTATATACCATTTACTGTAGTCAAATTAGCATCAAAATGAGTTCTTCAAAAGTCGCACGAGAAGCAAGTACATACGGTAGCTTCGGATGTTTTAATCGCGAAAACAATTAAGATTCTGAGAATTTTGAGGCAATATATATATATTTTGTATTTGCCTTGTTTAAATCAGGCTTTGTCGAAACTGAATCTGCTCGCAAACTTCCGGATAATACATGAAAAGAAAACACTACTTACCTTTAGTGCCCAAAGCGGGTTTCAGAGTTTTTAAGGTGATATGTGTCTTGAAATAAAATACAAAATTAGATGAACGTCTGTATGGAAAGTACGAGCATCAGGGTTTTAAAGCATCGTAACGGCCATGGAAAATATCTGCAGGTATTACGTAAGGGTCAAACCATGTCTGTCATTATATAATGGGAATGAAGATGATTATAACATAAATCATAATACCTCATCTCAGAGCTATAGAGGTCGAAACGTTCTGTATATAGCAATGAAGATGATGATAACAGTCCGAATAATGTGAATAATGCAAGTAATCATAATATCTCATCTCAGAGATATAGAGGCCGAAAACGTTGTGAATATGGCAATAAAGATTAGGATAACCGTCTGAATAATGTAAATAATGCAAGTAATCATAATACCACATCTCAGAGATATAGAGGCCGAAAACGTTGTGAATATGGCAATGAAGATGGCGATAACCGTCTGAATAATGTAAATCATAATACCTTATCCCAGAGATATAGAGGCCGAAACCTTCTGAATATAGCAATGAAGATGATGATAACAGTCCGAATAATGTAAATAATGCAAGTAATCATAATACCTCATCTCAGGGATATAGAGGCCAAAACTTTGCGAATATGACAATGCAGATTAGGATAACAGTTTGAACAATTTAAATAATACAAATAATCAAAATACCTTATCTCAGACATATAGACACGTACTTTTTTTATAAATGGCAATATTTTTTTAAATTTCTGAACATGGCCAGCATGTTGTGGCCGTTTATAATTGATATTGATGAGAGTTGATTTCTTCTTATTCTTTTTACTGTTGGTGCTTCCATTTTTTGCGTGTGGCTGAGACTCTTATGGTCATATTTTCCAAAAAGTATGTTGGCAGAGTGGTAACTCTCCGTGTGTGCTGAAATTGGTCGAACTGACTACGGAATTTTTATGTTCGAAACAAATATCATTGTAAAGATATTAATTGGATGGACAATACTGATTTCATGATAAACAAACTCTAGATTCGTACTCATCGTCATCAGCCAAATTAGTTTTGCTGTACTACTGAGACACGGACGTAGAAGGGAAATGTATTTGATACTCTCTGGAGACCATGTCAGCCATAGCTGGATTTGACAGGTGTCTTATCGGATGTCAGGAAGCGGACATCTTATCTGGGAGATATATCGGTACCCTCCAACATGGCCGCTGGCGGAATGCCGTTGCTTTGAAACAGAGCGCTTGATGGCATGCCGAGAGAAGCGAGGAAGAGAAGCGCGAATCAAGAAGTGTTTCAAAGACTTCTAAAGGAAATAATGAAGACGCCTCGAAAACACACAGCTTTCTGGTTTCGCTTTTATTCTTCTTTTTTTATGGTACGAACAATTTCATTACAAATCAAGTCACAAAGACATCGAAGTAACGGTATATATAGAAAGTATCATAAAATATATGACGCGTTTTGCGGAGGAGGAGCGTATTCAACATTTGATAATTTTGTAGCAATACGCACTTAAAGGTTTTAGGCAGTTTTGATCAACATTTCATGTTTAGCCGTAAGGAATTGTAAATGTCGGACTAACTTACACTTAAGTCAATTAATAACAATAATAATATTTATTAAGAATTTGTTACAGGAAATATCAATTTGTACGGAAACATTGTTGATAATTATGTATTTAGTTACATAAATACATAACAATAATATAAATGTTGATGCAATATTCGATTTGTTGTTTGGTATTCTTCATTTTCTCCTTTGTTATTGGCAGCATTTTAATATACTTTGACTGCAATGCTAAGTTTCCTAAGTTAAACAAAATGGAGTTATTTCGTTTCCGCTTTGTTACCTCTCTTTTCCATTGTTGTTTTTAGATCGCTGTCTTCCAATCATTTTGATGAGCAATAGTGAAATTCGGAAATTTATTCCATTTAAAATAAAGCATGCGGAAAGGAATATTTTAAATTGATATACGACCAAAAATAAAATGCTTTTGACCAAAAAACTTTAATGATTTCACTATAATTATATGACAATGTAATGATAGGTGTGCGGATGGTGTAATTAGTTTGCGGTTCGAAAGAAATCGGCGACTGTTCGATTCTCTGCTCCCCCCGCCCCAGGTACACGCAAAATAGCCACTCGAGATAGCAACTTACTGAATAGCAACCACTTTAATTTCATTTCTTTCACCATACGGTTAGTTTTAGACCAACTAGAGTGACAGAGTGTAATCGATTTCTATTTTTTCCTCTGATTAGGTCATTTGCGGTGGTGTGCAGTAATATGAAACTGTTTTCGGGGTGTATGATGAAATTCGTTTGACCTTGAAAAATATTGCGTCAGCCGTGATTGTATCAGATTTTCATCACGCCCAGACGCTATTGTCTCGACTGTCGATTAGTTGTTCTACGGCCATTGTCTGCGATGGACGTTACTCCAAGGAAGCGTACGAAAATCGTAACGCTGCACGAACACACTGGCAAGCCTTACCAACGAGCAAATCAAAGTACTATAGAGTGGCCCGGAAACACTCTTGATTTAAATTCAGTCGAGAAGCTGTGGTCACTCTGCAAGGAACGACTTCGTGGAATGGACATACGAAGTACTAACACGTGAACTGGGTCATGTTTCATTGGAAAAATACGAAAAAAAGTAAATAATAACGGAATTATTCGTTTTGTTTCAATTAATTTTCACAAGGCCGTACATATATATATATATATATATATATATATATATATATATATATATATATATATATATATATATATATGACAATAAGAAAACAGTAACTGCTGACGCGTTTCGTCCAATGCAAGTCCGCATTGGACGAAACGCGTCAGCAGTTACTGTTTTCTTATTGTCATTTATTTATAAATATTGTCTTCTCTAAAAGTTAACTTTGAGAAATTTTCATATATATATATATATATATGTGTGTGTGTGTGTGTGTGTGTGTGTGTGTTGCTGATTTTCTTTGCACAGATACATGCGTAGATCAATCAGTAAGTCCGTAACTTAATGAAAGGTAAGGCATCTTTTTTATAAAACATATATTCCCTTTTCAACATAATCTCATCCCTTGTCAGTGCACATAATGCAACACTTCTCAGTCATTTACACTGATTTGCCATTATATACGGCTTGTCCAGAAGTATCCAGCTAAGCTTAAAGAAAAATGGCTCACCTAGGATCCTGATATTGTTTAGCGGCATATCAACACCTCTGTGGGTTATTTAATGCCTAAAGTCTAAATATTCCCCACGCCATTTTATGCTTTCAACTACAGATATTTTATACATAATTTTATACTTCCAGGGTAAATATTCTTCTTCTTTTTTCTTTTTTTAGATATGTAGTATGTAGATCATAAAATGTATTATTGAGAATATTTTTTAATGTATTAAAATGCTCGTAATTTTATTATAAACATGTATTTTTATACGGTTTTATTGTTATATTGATATTTTACTATAAAAATGTACTACGGGTTAGGGTGGGAGTAGAAACAACAACAAATTAATCCTCAAAACCTCCAATCTCCTGATCAGAGGTCTTGCTGCCGGATGTAGTTTATCCTCATACCGAGGACAAGGCCTACCTAAAAAATTACCTATCAGACCTCTTCAATTTTTTCTAATGTACACCGAATGAGTGTTATCGAATGACTATGGTCTATGGGCGTAATAAAAGCTAATAAGAGCAGACAGATAAAAGACAAATAAAGTTTGAAATTAGACTAAAGAGATATAGATACCAGTCATCGGGTAAGCATCATCTCGGGAGTCAGTACCTATTATAACGACACTATTCTATGGCTATTGGTATAATACACTCTTACTTACATAACGCACTTTGTATAAGAAATCTTGTCAATCGCGAGCCAGACAGCGACCATCATCTCTTTTGAGATTAATACTTTTATGAATGTTTTTCTTATTAGTATTAGAATATGCTCCTTTTCGTTCTAAAGAGTTCGCCAACATACTTGACTTTGTGGTGTTTCCATCTCTGATCCACTTTCAGGTTTTTCTGCAGGCTTTTTCCAGAACTTGTCCGTGTATGTTCCACGACTTGTTGTGGTGAAGGCACATCGAAAACCTCATAAACTATTTTTATTAATTCTGCCAATATTCCAGATATTTCATTATTGAATTTTGTTTTTTACTTGGTTATGGGTTTCTGTTTTAGATTTTTTTTTCTTTCATCACGTAAATCAATTTCCTGATTTTTGTTGATATTATGGCGTCTTTCCAGGTTGCTTTGCCATCCTTATATTATCTAATAAACACTTTAGCGCCCATCTTGAAACTTTTAGTGTCGATTTTTTTTTGTTCCTGTTTTTCGACTTGGTAACAACTTTTGGAACACCTATTTTACTCTTCTGACAAACATTAATTCCGCTAGCGATATACCTGATAGTGTATTGGGGTTAGGTGTTATCCGGTAAACTCTAAGAAAATTTTGAAGTGCTTCCTTTAAATGCTCAAGACCTGCTTTCTTCAACGCTCTTTTGAATGTTTCCACAAACCGTTCAGCTTGTCCGTTAGACCCCTTGGGTGATGCGGCAGGGTCGTAACATGTCCAGTGGGTAGTATTCTACAAAATTCTTGGAATTCTTTATCCCTGAATAGCTTTCCGTTATCAGAGACTCCGGTATCTGATATGCCATATCTCGCAAACAGTTCATGCAAGAAATTCACCGTCAATGGGAAAGTTGAATTTTTGCACTCATAAATTTCCGGCCATTTTGTGAAATTATGAACTACCACAAGATAGTATGATCCATTAATAAAACCTGCAAAATCTAGATGCACTCTTGACAACGACGTGTCTGTTTTTGGCCAAGGTTCTATCTTTGTGATAGGTAGTTAGAGCCCAACAACTATATGCTTTCTTTCAATATCTTGTTCCATTATACGAAATTTTTCATTATAGATTTCATTCTAGAAATACCAGGATGTCCGCAATAAAATCATATAATATTTTTTCTGTAATACACTCTGTATTACAACTCTTTAACTATACATTACTACGCCATCGCATATCGAGTATGGTTTCAAGTTTGGATTTTTTTTCTTTGTTAATTTGTTTCAATTGCGAGAGATTTTTCTATAGGGTTGTAATTTTTCTCGGCTGGTAGAAGGGATCCTGATGCATGAGCGAAGGCTTTCATTTTACAGCCATCGTATTTGTGTAAAAAATCATCGCTCCAATACCATACTCACTAGCATATGACGCCACTACAATTTCTGCTTTTGGATCGTAGTGTTCTAATGATAAATCAAACGTAAGTCTTTTTTTTATTACGTCAAACGACATTTGGCATTTATCATTCCAATTCCACTTTGCAACTCTTTTTAAGTAGATCGTTAAGTGGGGCCCTTTACTTATGCATATTATGTACATGAATTTGATAGCAATTAGCCAGACCTAAAAAAAAAGCTTGTAACGTAGTCACATTTGTCGGTGTAGGCATATTTTCAATTGCAGTTGCCCACGATAGTTTTTATCAATATTTTGGTCAAGGTATTTAATTTCCTGCAAAAACAATTTATATTTTCCTTCATTAAGCTTGAATCTATATTCACATAGTTTACCCAAAATTGTTTCCACATGCTCAAAATGTTGTTCTTTCCATACAGTTTTGATCAAAATGTCGTCCAGATACGCCACTGCGAAATAGCAATCCGCAATCCTGGTATCCATAGCTTGTTGAAAAATCGCTGGTGCCATCTTTATACCAAAAGGAAGTCCGTTAAACTTATATATTCCTCTGTGCGTACTTATGGTTGTTAATTCTGAAACATTCATTTTTAATCTGAATTTGTAAAAATGATTCAGAGAGATCCAGCTTTGAAAATCTTCTTCCGCCGTTTAACTTCGACAAAAAATTCTTCTGGACTTGGTAACGGTTTCTAAACAACTCTTTAATGCAGACGACAAATCTGAACAAACATGAATTTTATCATTTCTTTTCTTTACATACACCGCTTGTGCAACCGATTTCGAATGGTTAATTTTTCTCAATTACAACTATTCTTTCGAGTTTAGTTACCTCGCCTGGCGAGACTCTCCCCGTAGGTATAGCGTCACCTGGGTTCCTCTACGCCCGAAGGCAGAGAATTCGACAAGTCATCTGCGAGCCTGGCAGTGGACTACCTGGCTGGTATTTACCAACGTCTCCACGAGGCAGGATGTGACACAAGGCCGAGTGGGGCGAATCCGATCCTGTAGGCTTGAGCAAAAATTCTCCGTAGACCCCGCATACACGGGGTCGGGTTTGTCTGCTTCCCCAGACGAGACTTTGCCCTTTGGCATAGCCTCGTCTGGGTTCCTCTATACCTGATAGCAGAGAGTTCAAAATACCCGTAGCCAGGCTGGAAGTGAAATGCCTGACTGGAAACAGCTACCAGTCTTACCTCTGACCAGAGCTCTTTATAGTAATCGACTAGTTTATATACAGTTGCGGCCAAAATGTTCAGAACGGCATTGTTTTCGTCAGAAAAGTAGGTATAAATTTTTATTAAAGTTGTTTTATATTCTATAATTTTCACAGACAATAAATACGATATTATTTGTAATTGTCTGAGATTTTAGTGTAATTTGAGAGGATAATACAAAAGTTATGGATGATTCAGTGATTTACTGCAAAACCCATGGCGGCCAAAATGATCTGAACGGTTGAAAAAATAACAAAATAATAAAAAAATGACAGAGAATACTGGAATTATTTAATATTTAGTGTGAAGCCCTTTAGCTTCAACCACACTTTGACATCTTCGACTGCATGAGGAAATTAAATTTTCAATTTCTTGCTGGGTGATCTTATTCCATTCTTCCTGAAGGGCATTCCATAATTGCTCGGTTGTTTTAGGATTTCTAGCTTTCGAACGTTCTCCTAGAATATTCCACACATTTTCAATAGGATTGAGATCTAGGCTTTGAGCAGACCAATCCATAACAATAACCTTTCAGCCTTGAGGAAGTTCATGATCACCTTAGCCTTGTGACATGGGGCATTGTCCTGCATGAATATGGGTGGTGGTATTATTTACTCCAGAACATTTCCAAATGTAGTGGTTCTCAAAAAGACTTTAATTTCCTTCTTACCAATGTAATACGAAGTAAATATTGGTGATTTAATCGTGTGTAATTAACATGGCCGGTCGTAGCTGTGAAGGCCTGAACTGGTGGAATTATTTTTTTTTTATTTGTAGTGAATATTACCCGAAGCCAATTCATTACCCATTTTCAAGGGATTCGTTCTTAGTATATTTTCCTGTGTTTATATTCTAAGTTGTTTGGACATTTGCTTATGATGGCGGGTTCGTATTTCTACAGATTTAGTGTTTTAGTTTTAGTTTTTTCATCAATATTTGATTAATTTTCTCACAAAAATTTGATTTTCTTAAGCCGTATATAAAATTCGTGTATAAGACGCACTATTTTTCCAGATTTTCAAGCGTTAACGTTAGAACTGGGGAAGATGCACAGGAAGTAAATATTATTTGTTTTCTGGCAAGTGGGCCGCCATATTTGATTGGACCATGTGTAATTAGAATGGCTGGTTGTAACTGTGAAGGCCTGAACTGGTGGAATTAAATTTTTTTTATTTGTTAGTTGTTTGTAGTGATTATTGCCCGAAGCCAATTCATTACCCATTTTCAAATGGTTCCTTCTTATTATATCTTCCTGTGTTTATATTCTAAGTTGATTGGTCTAGAAGTAGTAGTAATTCTAAGCCGTATTGGACTAGTGTAGGTGGAATTCCATGAACACGGAAGTACTGACAGACAGCTACCTAAGACTCCAAGCTCTCCATTGAGGATTAAAGCGATGGTTCGTGAATTTGGTGGCATACAAATTGTGAGTTCAATACCTGGACTGGGCAGTGTTTATTTGGTCCCAGTTGTAACGGATCGAGCAATAACTGTGGGGTTACTAAATGTGAACAAGACGATGTATGCCTCGACATGGGGCAAAGAAACAAGAACAATCTACCCAGTAGATTAAATGAATGTTCTGTTTAGAATTGCCTCCCTGTAGGTTACTTGGTTCGACGTACACCCGAGTAAGGCCGATGGTCAAAACAGTCGAAACGTTGAGATAACAACAACAACAACAAAAACGGGAACAACAAATCTGCAGGTTAATAACATAAAAGCAACCGTTTCCTAATTATAAAAAAAATGACACACTTTCATTAGACTCAGCAATTATCTACATCAAATTTTAAATCTGTATGCGAAAGGTTTGGATCGAGTATATTGAACATATAAAAATATCCCTAATATATATATATATATATATATATATATATATATATATATAATGAGCCAGACAAATCTACCAAGGTTTCACTTAGGCAGATCGTCAGGGTCAGCTGGCTTCCCTTCGAGATTGATTTGGCTATTGTTAAATCAAGAATTCGAAGGTTTTTCGACACGAGTATAGTTACATATATATATATATATATATATATATATATATATATATATATATATATATATATATATATATATATATATATATATATATTACACAATTTTATTATAGCAGTAAAATGGTAAGACTTATTTTACTTTTCATGATTAAAGATAAAAGAAAAATTAAAACAAACACAGCCGACCAGTTTCGCCCCCACTCAACAGATCTGAATCGATGGAGTATATATAGCAATAAAAAAAAATATAAAAACGATATGTAATATTAATGTTGTAACCTAGGAAAAGGTTACTGAATAAGAATAACCAAAATGAAGATTAGAAATAGAACAATAATTTTTGTAACAGAAAAAACATACAAGATTTCACCAGTAAGTAATCAACTGCCAGTGGTGAGGTACAAGTGAATCAATGTGAATCGCAAGTGAAATCCCACAGTGGATCAAACTGATAATATTTAACAGTCTCCCCACGAGGAATATATGTGGCACAAGACCGAGTTTAACATGGGTTTCACCGAGCCCATAGTCTCGGCCAAAAATTTTCCCTTGAACCCGCATAAAAGGGCTCAGGGCCCGTCTACCTCTCGGGACGAAAATTTGCCCTGCGGGAAAGCCTCGTCCAACTTCCTCTCCGCTCGAGGCAGAGAGTTCGACAGAAATGATCAGCCTGGTTGACTGATCTCGACGATTTTCTAAGCGCAACTTAGATGTGACACTAGACCCGAAATGATGGGACACTTAGTGAGGATCGAACTTGCTATTCAGTCGCAATGGTCCTAGCGAGACAAATTTGCAAACCATTACACCACGTCAAGGTGCCCAAAGTCTTTCTAAGAGTAGCTTAGATGTGGCACAGGGCCGAAAATATGGGGCACCAAGTGAGGATCGAACTCACTACTCAGTCGTAATTGTTCTAGCGAGACAAGCTTGCTAACCATTATACAACGCCGTGGTGCCCTTATTTTCCAAGCGTAGCTTAGATGTGGCACAGGGACGAAAATATGGGGCACCAAGTGAGGATCGAACTCACTACTCAGTCGTAATTGTTCTAGCGAGACAAGCTTGCTAACCATTATACAACGCCGTGGTGCCCTTATTTTCCAAGCGTAGCTTAGATGTGGCACAGGGCCGAAAATATGGGGCACCAAGTGAGGATCGAACTCACTACTCAGTCGTAATTGTTCTAGCGAGACAAGCTTGCTAACCATTATACAACGCCGGGGTGCCCTTATTTTCCAAGCGTAGCTTAGATGTGGCACAGGGCCGAAAATATGGGGCACCAAGTGAGGATCGAACTCACTACTCAGTCGTAATTGTTCTAGCGAGACAAGCTTGCTAACCATTATACAACGCCGTGGTGCCCTTATTTTCCAAGCGTAGCTTAGATGTGGCACAGGGCCGAAAATATGGGGCACCAAGTGAGGATCGAACTCACTACTCAGTCGTAATTGTTCTAGCGAGACAAGCTTGCTAACCATTATACAACGCCGGGGTGCCCTTATTTTCCAAGCGTAGCTTAGATGTGGCACAGGGCCGAAAATATGGGGCACCTAGTGAGGATCGAACTCACTACTCAGTCGTAATTGTTCTAGCGAGACAAGCTTGCTAACCATTATACAACGCCGGGGTGCCCTTATTTTCCAAGCGTAGCTTAGATGTGGCACAGGGCCGAAAATATGGGGCACCAAGTGAGGATCGAACTCACTACTCAGTCGTAATTGTTCTAGCGAGACAAGCTTGCTAACCATTATACAACGCCGGGGTGCCCTTATTTTCCAAGCGTAGCTTAGATGTGGCACAGGGCCGAAAATATGGGGCACCAAGTGAGGATCGAACTCACTACTCAGTCGTAATTGTTCTAGCGAGACAAGCTTGCTAACCATTATACAACGCCGGGGTGCCCTTATTTTCCAAGCGTAGCTTAGATGTGGCACAGGGCCGAAAATATGGGGCACCAAGTGAGGATCGAACTCACTACTCAGTCGTAATTGTTCTAGCGAGACAAGCTTGCTAACCATTATACAACGCCGTGGTGCCCTTATTTTCCAAGCGTAGCTTAGATGTGGCACAGGGCCGAAAATATGGGGCACCAAGTGAGGATCGAACTCACTACTCAGTCGTAATTGTTCTAGCGAGACAAGCTTGCTAACCATTATACAACGCCGTGGTGCCCTTATTTTCCAAGCGTAGCTTAGATGTGGCACAGGGCCGAAAATATGGGGCACCAAGTGAGGATCGAACTCACTACTCAGTCGTAATTGTTCTAGCGATACAAGCTTGCTAACCATTATACAACGCCGTGGTGCCCTTATTTTCCAAGCGTAGCTTAGATGTGGAACAGGGCCGAAAATATGGGGCACCAAGTGAGGATCGAACTCACTACTCAGTCGTAATTGTTCTAGCGAGACAAGCTTGCTAACCATTATACAACGCCGGGGTGCCCTTATTTTCCAAGCGTAGCTTAGATGTGGCACAGGGCCGAAAATATGGGGCACCAAGTGAGGATCGAACTCACTACTCAGTCGTAATTGTTCTAGCGAGACAAGCTTGCTAACCATTATACAACGCCGGGGTGCCCTTATTTTCCAAGCGTAGCTTAGATGTGGCACAGGGCCGAAAATATGGGGCACCAAGTGAGGATCGAACTCACTACTCAGTCGTAATTGTTCTAGCGAGACAAGCTTGCTAACCATTATACAACGCCGGGTGCCCTTATTTTCCAAGCGTAGCTTAGATGTGGCACAGGGCCGAAAATATGGGGCACCAAGTGAGGATCGAACTCACTACTCAGTCGTAATTGTTCTAGCGAGACAAGCTTGCTAACCATTATACAACGCCGTGGTGCCCTTATTTTCCAAGCGTAGCTTAGATGTGGAACAGGGCCGAAAATATGGGGCACCAAGTGAGGATCGAACTCACTACTCAGTCGTAATTGTTCTAGCGAGACAAGCTTGCTAACCATTATACAACGCCGGGGTGCCCTTATTTTCCAAGCGTAGCTTAGATGTGGCACAGGGCCGAAAATATGGGGCACCAAGTGAGGATCGAACTCACTACTCAGTCGTAATTGTTCTAGCGAGACAAGCTTGCTAACCATTATACAACGCCGGGGTGCCCTTATTTTCCAAGCGTAGCTTAGATGTGGCACAGGGCCGAAAATATGGGGCACCTAGTGAGGATCGAACTCACTACTCAGTCGTAATTGTTCTAGCCAGACAAGCTTGCTAACCATTATACAACGCCGTGGTGCCCTTATTTTCCAAGCGTAGCTTAGATGTGGCACAGGGCCGAAAATATGGGGCACCAAGTGAGGATCGAACTCACTACTCAGTCGTAATTGTTCTAGCGAGACAAGCTTGCTAACCATTATACAACGCCGTGGTGCCCTTATTTTCCAAGCGTAGCTTAGATGTGGCACAGGGCCGAAAATATGGGGCACCAAGTGAGGATCGAACTCACTACTCAGTCGTAATTGTTCTAGCGAGACAAGCTTGCTAACCATTATACAACGCCGGGTGCCCTTATTTTCCAAGCGTAGCTTAGATGTGGCACAGGGCCGAAAATATGGGACACCAAGTGAGGATCGAACTCACTACTCAGTCGTAATTGTTCTAGCGAGACAAGCTTGCTAACCATTTCACTATCTCGAGGTACCCTTTATTTTCCAGACCCAGCTTAGATGTGGCACAAGGCCGAAAGTATGGGGCGCGAGTGTGGATTGAACTCACAGGTCAGTCGTAATTGTTTTAGCGAGACATAGCTTGCTAACCATTACTCCATCTCGACGTGCTCTTTATTTTCCAGACCCAGCTTAGATGTGGCACAAGGCCGAAAGTATGGGGCACACAGTGAGGATTGAACTCACTAGTCAGTCGTAATTTTTCTAGCAAGACAAGCTTGCTAACCATTACACCATCTCGAGGTGCCCTTTATTTTCCAGACCCAGCTTAGATGTGGCACAAGGCCGAAAGTATGGATCACACAGTGAGGATCGAACACACTAATCAGTCGTAATTTTTCTAGCAAGACAAGCTTGCTAAGCATTACACCACGCCCAGGTGCCCTCAGTGGATCCAACTGATTACGACATCAACTATATTACACTGTATGTATACGGATTGAGACATACCCATTATAGTCCATAGGTACGGGTATAACATTTAATGAAGCTGGAATACAATTTAAATTGAAATCACGTTTAGTCCTAACATACACTCCCTCTGTATACAGAAGTGGGGCTGTCTGGAGCGAACGTAAATTGTTTCCAACACCTTTATCTGCAAGATGGTAAAAGAGTCAGTGCTAAAGGTAGCGGCACAATTTGGGTTTTTAATAAAATACTCCGTGGTTGATGAACCATACTTGTTTTTTCCTTTGGTTGGAATGTTACATTTCTGATTTTTCTAGGTATATGCCGTTGTATTCTAGCATCTAAACATTGGGTTGTTCTACTTATGTAGTTGGCACTGCAAATACATTTAAAATGATAAAGAACATTATTAATAGAGTGGGGGCGGGGGTAGAACATCCTTTCGGGTAGACGTCAAAACCGATTTAGTAGAATCTAGCTTACATATTCGTTAATGCATTGCATATTGGTGTCATATCTGGTCTGATGGTGCTTCTAACTATTTAGGGATTTTTATCAAATACAAAGAAAAATCTGCAATTTTATTGGTCTTGACCTGTCATCTAGGCTTCATTAACGTTCCCACCACCATAATGTGGCTTTCCGATGCCTTTTTGATAAATACTTTCATAGTTATTGTTCTGATGGGATTTCTTCTTTGGTGCCTAAACTTTGTGAATTTAAGAGCAGTACTAGAGTGGCCGTAAGGACTTATCATTTTGCAATTCAGTCGGCTTCTTGCTTTCCAGTTAACTTTGATCTACAAAAATTTATATGCAACGTTAATCTTTATCTTCTCAATGCCTCCTTAATTCCTGCTTATTCGTTGCTCTCTCTCCTTAATGATGTTTTTGTCTTATATTCTTTCACACTCAATAACCCCCTTTGCGTCTTAGTCGCATTCTTGCCTTTCTTGAAATGATTAAAAAATATTAATTATATAGAGATTTTTAATGTTATAAAGGGTGTTCCAATAACTTGAACCGATTTTAAATGTGAATAAAGTTTAAACGTCTAATAATGTTTTTTTCTTTCAGATTTTACAACTCAAGTCTGGCAATTTCAACCATGAAAAGATTAACAATCAAACAACGTGTTTAAATTATCGAAGCCTATTCCAGAAATGGATGTTCAAACAGAAATGCAATAAGTTCCCAGGTCGCATTATCTCTCGAAACAGCGAAGTCAATTGGCCACCACGATCGTGCGACTTGAGGCCTTTAGATTTCTTCCTTTGCGGTTATCTCAAAAGTAAGGTCTATGTCAACAAGCCAAAAAGAATTCAACAGCTGAAGGATGAGATAATAAGGCATATTGGTGAGATCGAGGAGCAACTATGCAGAGACGTCATCAAAAATTTTGACCATCGAGTTTAGGTGTGTCGCCGAAGCCTTGGTGGACTTTTGGGCGATATTATTTTTCACCCATAATTGACATGACTTAAATAACATGATCCAATAGAGAAATAAATAAATTTATGCCAATAACACTGATTTATTTACTGCTGATTTTGATCCGTCTTAATGAAACACCCTTTATTTACTGGATATAGGTGTTTGTTTTGACATACCTTTTTTGATTTGTTTTTTTGGGGGGGGCGTGCGTGTGTGTGTGTGTGTGTGTAAAACTGCATCTACGAGCTTGTGCATTCGAAAATCTTAATAAAAGAAATACTCTCTAGTAAGATTCGAACATGCGCACTCTTTGTAAGAGGAACTAAAATTAAACGCCGAGTGCCTTTAGAGCGGCCAAACAACGAAATACTTTTATAGCATGGCATAGTGTAATTACTCTATGGACTGCTCACCTCTTGTTCGGATCTCTTGAAGACCATAATTTCTGACATTTATTTTCGTCGCCGAAATGTAAAAAAAGAATAATTATTAAATAATTAGTGGATTTTATTTACACTTTGACATTATTTCTTCTCATTTGAAACGTTATATTTTAGAGGATACACTTATCTGCGTGGCCATCTCTGATTTTATAAGTGTAAATTTCTGCCTGCCGACTTGTGCTTTCAAAGATTATGTGCCAAATGTCGTCGAATAGCAGTCTGTAAGCGTGAAGGATTCCATCCACACATTTCTTGACGTGTTGGAAATAGACCTATGTCAATTGTGTTCTGATATCTAGCAAGTCAACAACGACTGCTCGTAATAAGTGGATACACTAATTTGGGGGGACATCCCTGATTTTATAAGTGTAAATTTGTACCTACCATCTTGTAATTTCAAGAATTATGTGCCAAAATTTTGTGAATAGCAGTCTGTAAACGTATTGGGTGCCAAACACCCATAGCTAGTCATACTGGAAATAGACCTATGTCAATTGTGTTCTGATATCTGACAATTCAACAACGACTGCTTGTGACAAGGGGAGATGAATTAGGGAATTATACTGTACGCCAGAATTTCTGTGATTTTGGGAGCTATTTGACATCCCTCGATCTACAGTGCCGCAAGAATACATCGTGAAAGTCATTACTGTTCACTGTTGACAGCACAAGGGCCAACTTGCTTCTTCTTCTACTCTATGCCGTATTCATAATGTGGGCGAACGTGGCTCTCTGCAAATTCCTATTCTTTCTAGCTCTTAGTCGCATTTGTCTTTTTATCGGCCAAGTAAATGGCTCGTTGCTATCCCGTACATTTTTACCTTCGATATAATCTGTGAGTATCAAATTCTCAAAGCCTTCATTCCTCATTTTGTTTCGCAGAAATATCAATCACTTTTTGCTTTTTTTTCCTTTGCGCAGTTGATCATGATTCGTAAAATTCAGAGAAGTTAAAACGATTACTTGGTTACTTATTTTAGTGTATCATTTTCCTTAAAATTATCGTCATGTGCTGCAAACAATAGTCAGTGCCTTGTTTAAACAAATTAACCGTAAATCATCAACAATGCCTTTTATAGAGATATGTAAATTATAGTATTGCCAAATAAGATAATTTTTACATTGTTGTAACCTTTTGTAACGTTAAATTAAACTTTAATAAAAAAAAGCCTAGACAAAAATAGCAGCAATTTTTTCTCAACTGAATTATTCAATTAAGATGAACATTCAACTGAATTATTCAATTAAGATGAACATTCAGCGATAAAAAAAACCTAGAGGTGGGGGGACATAAAAAAACTGTGACATTTTAAGGAACAAATTTCTATGTACGTGTAGGCATACAAAATGCGATTATCTCCCTTTGATTGAGTGAACGTTACGTGATGGTCGCTTAGTGACGTCACTGTATAAAGTGAGGAAAGTGTCCAGTCAATCAGTTAAATACCTAGAGTGATGATACACGAGTTGTTCGTTCTTCTCATGTTTCTGTCCAGGCCAGCCACTTGCCACGTGATGCAGCTTACAAGCCCATGGCTCCGTTTCCCTTTGGGAATAGAGACCAGATATAGAAACTATCTCCGGCTCGTAGTCCTCATGATGGAAAAACTATTACCCGCTCTTTCCTATTTGAGAGAAATATATCCCCGCTAATGAAAGAGCAGATAAATCCGACCCACTCAAATCTGAAAACCTCGATATGGCTTCTCCAGAAACACAGAAGAATCTCCGGCTGCTACAGTTGGGAATTATTACAAGTAAGACCCTGTTTTTTCGTCATCTTTCCACACTGCTTGTTATGTAGACATGTGCTTTAATTTCTCTACGTGGGATAACTAAAATGTGTCAGCATGTTTATCATTTTTTTCTTTTAGCGATTCCGTTTCGCACGTGAAATAAGGTTTTATTAGATCATGATTATAATAATGCCCATAATGGGCAATATAATTGGGGAGAATGTTCCTGTCTTCCATAGCTTACCCATTATCTGGGGATTTACTCGATGTGTTACATTTTAATACACATTGGAATTTGCCGTAGGATTTCCTCATGGGCTGGAAGATTGGAGAGATACAATTGACTGAGGGAATGGCAAAATCTGTTCTAAAATTCGAATAAATTTGCATAATAAATCTTATAAATAATTTTCATTTAAATTAATTAAATTAAATTCATAATAAATAGTAATAAATTTGTATCATTTCACGTTTTTTGACATTTGATTAAATGGTTTCAATCAAATGTTATAACGTTTCAAAAACTGTCATTTAATTAACGCACTAATGAATTTAGTGCTTTAGATAAATTTTGAACTAAGTAACGGAGTAACGCGGTTAATCTAAATAATAATAAAGATAATAATAACTGTCTCCCAACAAGGAAATATTTTGTATTTATTGAACGAGAAGCCAGTACTGCTTTTGTTTGAAATTTATAAAATCTTTTTCTTAAAACAACTTTTGACTAATAATGGGGGTTGCCTCCTAACCATTTATTTGAGGTAGTGTGGAATGTCAACATCTTGATTATGTCATTATCTTTTCTTTGAAATCTGCTATCCATTTTAATTGTTGCTACTGTTGGTAGTCCTCTTCTTATTTGGAACAGTTCTTTGCGAATGTGTAGCGCCAGTCCACAATGTTCAAAGAGGAGCGGATCGTTGCCAAAGCGCTCAAGTTTCACTCGCTCAAATTTCTGCGTACTTTGTTGCGTTTATAAAATTCCTTAAGGAATCCAAGATTACGCATAAACGTGTCTGCAGACATCGACAGAGTGTACTAATTCCACTAACAAGGACAGTTTGGCATAGAATTTTAATTAACCATTCGACTAATTTGGTTACTTGTAATATGTCAAATTTCATTTGCATAAGAGCGATGTGCTGATATCAGAACAGGTGAGAATTGAAGTCCATAAGCCTAAGGGAAAAATTGAGATGCCGTATAGGTGAAGTCCTTCACTACAAATTTAAATACACGGAGAGGATTCTGAAATAAGATTGACCCCTTGACATCATGCGTTGCAAATGTGGTTATAATTATAATTAAATGAAGATGGTGACGAAATTATTGAAATGTGTCAAAGTGGATCAGGGGTGGGCAAACTACGGCCTGCAGGACGCATGAGTCCAGCCAAAAGAATTCATGCGGCCCGATAAATGTTAATAAATCTGAAAGAGAAAGTTACGAAGTAACGCCAAATAATATTATGAGCATTTTGTTTTCCTGCCGAAGGTGTGTACGTATGCGTGGGAGAGTGCTGATGAAAAGGTTACAGACACCGAAAGTCTTCACTAAGACCGAGTGACTACCAACTCAAGCTCAAGCTGGTAACAATGGCTAATCTGGCAACTTTGTTACCGAGCCAATGATTTTATTGCCTTTCATTTGAATCATTTCAGTGTCCTGGCAGATACCAAAGAGTTAAGACGTGGGGCGTTTTTATTTTAGCCTAGCTTTTATTCTCTTATAAACTTTACCCAAAATGACTTATGCGAAGCCATGTAAAAAGCGAAAAACTGAAGACGAATGCCAAGTGTTTAACAAAGAATGGACTAAAAGGTATTTCTTTACTGACTTTGGAGTTAAAGCTGTATGTTTGATTTGTCATGAAACAGTTGCTGTGTTCAAGGAATACAATTTGAAACGGCACTTTCAAACCAAGAACGCCATGCTTGGACACAGTTTATCAAAGCAAAAACTGCAAAAGAAGGCAACTGATCTGGCAAACGGTTTGAAGCAACAGTAAACTGTGTTTGAGAAAACTTCATCTTTACAAAGGAGCGCGACAAATGCAAGTTTTGTATTGGTAAATAAAGATGCAAAGCAAACAAGTCATTTGCAGAATCAGAATTTATTAAAGATTGCATGGTTGATGCTGTCAGTGTTGTGTGTTGTCAGTGTTGAGGATCAGCATAAGCAACTTGGCGCCTAATTTTAACAAACTCGTAAATAACTAGTTTTGGGTTAATATACGATGCGACCCGATAAAATTGTGAATTTTTTTAATGTGGCCTTTGCACTGAAATGCTTGCCCACCCATGATGTAGATAATTAGAAATATCTTAGGATTTTATCAGGATTTGCCAACTACAAGGCACAAGAGCCACTCAAGTCAGTAAATGAGATGTATGCTTTGAACGTAAAACGAGGAAGTGCAGATCATGAGGACATAGAGGATAGATAAATATTGAACCTAGACTAAAGATTATAGTATCCATGGATTGATTGATTGTTTTTTACGACTTATCAACCCGTTGGGCATTATTTAATATCGAAACATATTTGGGATTAGGAGAATTTTTTGCGAGTGAATATTTGTATATAGTTTTGAAAATAAAAATGATTTTTCCATATACAATTATTAATATTTAACCCATAGGCGGGGGTGAGAAGATAGATTCATGCATTTTCCCAAGGGTATTGCGTGTAAGTGAATGCAACGAACCTGGATAGAATTAGAAGTCGACTCTCCAGTTGCTCATTCCAATCCTCTATCCATTACACTACACAAGCATCCACAGAGTGTTCGAGAAAGCACCCTCGCAGGAGTCTGTTCAATAAATAGCAATTCTTGGGAAGTCTGTGTAGATAGTTCTGCGTACAAATTCTCTGGTTTCTGTTATTTGTTACAGATTTTGTAAGCGATTCTGAAGCGCCACTCCACAATGTTAAAAAAAATGATCTTTGCCAAGACCCTCAAGCTTTACTTGCGCAAAATCTTTTTTTTTACTATTGATCTTAAGAAACGGTTGTGTACGGGTGACAGTTTAGATAATTCTAGTAAGGTCTGGCACCAATGATGAAATCCATACGAAAGTCTATGACGAGGCAATTTAAGAACATAGATTGAGTTTTTTTATGCTAATGTTTTGGTTTGGTAGCAACTTGCGGGGTTGGGAAAAACTATCTCTGCACGCAGCCTATTCTATGTTCAATTTCCTTTTCTCCTAAACTAAATTTGTTATAGGTAATCCATACAATAAGGTATCTGAAGTGTTCAGTGTTTATTCATTACCTATCATGAATTTTTATGATGGCTTCAGAGGATTTGCCATCACTGCTTTCATTCTAATTCCATGGAAATAGTAACTGGTTACCATGAAAATCATCTGATAGATATGAAGGATGCTAGATAGGTAGATATTAATTAGGAATGAAAGCTGCTAGATGAGTAGATATTAAGAGCTAGGTATGAAGGATGCTAGATAGCTAAATATTAATAGCTAGGTATGAACGCTGCTAGATAAGTAGATATTAAGAGTTAGGTATCAAGGATGCTAGATACGTAGATATTAATTAAGAGCTAGGTATGAACATTGCTAGATAAATAGAAATTTTGAGCTAGATATGAACGATGTTAGATAGGTAGATATTAATTAAGAGCTAAGAAATGAATGCTGCTAGATAAGTAGATATTAAGAGCTAGGTATGAAGGGTGCGAGATAGGTAGATATTAATTAAGACCTAGGTATGGACACTGCTAGCTAAGTAGATATTAAGAGCTAGGTATGAAGGATGCTGGATAGGTAGATATTAATTAAGAGCTAGCTATGATCGCTGTCAGATTCATAGATATTAAGTGCTAGGTCTGAATGATGCTAGATATGTAGATATTAAGAGCTAGGTATGAAGGAGGCCTGATAGGTAGATATTAATTAAGACCTAGTTACTAACACTGCTAGATAAGTAGATATTAAGAGCTAGGTATGAAGGAGGCTAGATAGGTAGATATTAATTAAGAGCTAGGTATGAACGCTGGCAGATAAGTAGATATTAAGAGCTAGGTATGAAGGATGTTAGATAGGTAGATATTAATTAAGAGCTAGGTATGAACGCTGCTAGATAAGTAGATACTAAGAGCTAGGTATGAAGGATGCCTAATAGGTAGATCTTAATTAAGATCTAGGTATGAACGCTACTAGATAAGTAGATATTAAGAGCTAGGTATGAAGGATGCTAAACATGTAGATATTAATTAAGATCTAGGTATGAATGCTGTTAGCTAAGTAGATATTAAGAGCTAGGTATGAAGGATGCTAGTTAGGTAGACATTAATTAAGAGATAGGTATGAACGTTGCTAGCTAAGTAGATATTAAGAGCTAGGTATAAAGTATGCTAGATAGTTAGATATAAAGAGCTAGGTATGTATGCTGCTAGATAAGTAGATATTAACAGCTAGTTTTGTTTCTTGAAACACTTGGTAAAGCATGTTTTCATATTTATGCTGGATTCTGTTCATACTTCCGGTTTTGGATATGTTTATCTGTCATTTGGTACAGTTCTTTGTGATTCTATAGTGCTATTCCACAATGTTGGCAAGACCCTCAAGCTCTACTTGCACAGAGCCTTTGTTTTTTTGGTTTTTTGGGGGTTTTTTTTAACCATTGATCTTAGGGAGTGGCTGTATACTACTGACAGTTGAGATATTTCTCAACAGGTTTGATGCCGTGCCTGGCATCCATATGGAAGTATCAATCTGACAAGACTAAGAACATGAATCGAGTTCTCATTGATGTTTTGGTTTCGAAGCAATGTGAGGCATTGCGCAAAGCTACTTCTGACACAGCCTATTCCATGTTCAATTTCTTTTTCTCTTATATTTAATTCGTTATAACTGACCCCTACTCCGAGCTATTTGAAGTGTTTAGTCTTTACTAATTCCAGATCCTGAATTATTATGATGGGTTCAGGGTAGGTGCCATCACGGCTTTCATTCCTATTCCAGATCATCGTTTCTCTTTTGGAAATGTTTATCTTGAATCTTATTTCTTGGAACACTTGATAGAGGATGTTTTCATTTTGATGATGGATTCAGTGTAGATGCCACCATTGCTTTCATTTCAATTCCAGATTATAGTTTCTATTTAGGAAGGGCTTATTTTGAGTCCTATAGTGAGTTAGGCAATTTCATTGATGGCATATATGCCATCATCGCATCCCGTACCAGAGGGAAAACCAAACCAAAACGGACCCGAATGAAGATAATTCAACCGTGACCATAGCAAGGAGGCTATTAACTGAAAGGTCTGATCTGGTGACGCTAAAGAATGCGACTCGTGTGAACACTTCCCGTGAAAATAGAGTAAGCATTTATCTTACGAGAGGATCTCAATCTCTGCTCTGACATTTGCCTGCAATCTCTCTTAGTTTTCGGAAGGAAGGAGACGGGACAAAATTGCCAGATATTATTTCTCTGGTCGGATGTTTTAACCGAGAAATATTTTGAGTGCCCCGTAAGTCTTCAAAATATGACATATAATCATTTTTCGTGACCCGGGACATTTTTATTTTAACTCAACCGCCATTAGTTTATTGAGCAGCTACGGGCGCAGCGCAACACCTTGTTTACAACATTTTTCAGTAGCCGACAGCAGCAGAGTGTTTTGGTAATACGGTCTTGCTCATCTTTTATATGTAACTGCATATTTACCCATTCAGGAGAGTAACTATATAATTTTTTGGTTTTAGGATTTTTCTTAACGTTTTTATTGCAGGAAACAATAAAACCCTTGTTTGGCAGCATTATTTCCTGTTTTAAGCTTTGTTCTACCTTTGATTACACAGCAATACATATGTGGCATGAGTTGGTTTTACTATGTTTTTTTATGGGGGATTTCTGCCATCCGGTATTTTAAGTGGACCGGTGGTGACCTCCTCTAAGAATCCATATTACAGGGGTCGACTTGTATAATATTCAGAAGCTGCTATTATTTCTTTCATTTGCACTTCTTACAATGCTCGGACTGTTGTCCTCATCTTTATTGTCATATTCACGACGTTTCGGCCGTTGTAAGCTCCGGTCTTCTTCAGGGGTTATATGTTGGAATTTCTAACCGAACCCTTTATATAGTCCATGTCATACCGGCTGCCTTTCCGGAGGATTTTCATCAGAACATGTCATACGCTCCACTTTGGAGGACTCTTCTTCAGTCATGTTGTTGTTTGAAGATAGCGTTTTGATTCTGTAATAAGTGAGTAGGTTGTTAGCTTATTGCGCAAACCCCAACCTGGAGGGCCAGGGTGTGTTTTTCGTTTGGCTCCTAATTCACAGACCTTTTGAGCTTGGTTGGACCTGCTAAGAGACAAAGCTCCCACTTACATAGCTCTGGCAGCCATTGAAGCATGAAAGCCGTCCAACCACGTTAAGGCGACATACCATCAGGACAGTATGGAAGAGCAGGCTCATAAAATGAACATGAGAATAATATCTCATGTTGATACACATTCTAAAAGAAGCTGAATAAGTGACCAATGATGATATGATTTTTTTCTTTTAGGCACCTTCTTCCTAAGAACTGATGCTTTGTAGAACAGTCTCCCGACAGGATATTTTCCTAACCACTACGCTAGTGACCTCTTTAAGTCTAGAATGAACCGTAATGTTTCCTGTATAACCTTAGGAACTTCACTTTTTTATATTGTCTTTTGCTCATACAAAATCACTCAGTAATTGTCTACCTTGAGCCACACTTGAACCTTGAATTAAGTGAAGATTGGTATAAAAAGATAGATAGAGATAGATATGCAGAGCCTTAGATGGATATGCACAAACTGTGATAGACATATTATCGCCAAAAATCATGTCTTATTAAGCTTACCGTAGAAACTGTCCGATAGGTAGAAAAGGATAGAATTGACTAATAGACACACAGTATAGGTTGAAAGTTAAATAAGAGAAAGCGGATGTGACCGCCCCGCTCTGCTATACTCTATCCTTACAAACGGCAAATCCTACCAAAAATAGAGAATTATGAGTGGCGAATTATTTTCCACACATTAACCCCTTTTCCATGAGAGATCACGAGCCTCTCACTATTTTGAGATAGCTACGATTTCGCATTGTGATGTTAAATTCTGATTTTTTAATGCAAGTAGGACTTGAAACATATGGAGTCACACGGTCTTTCCACGGCTTATTTCTCGATTTAATCTTGTACTGTACTAAACTAAGTTTAATAAATATCAAAACTGTTGCTTAATTAACCTCGGGCTGTCAGACATATACTGATCAAAAAGTGATCACACAGTTTACTAATTACAACAGCCTAATTAATAAGATGCAGTAAAAAGTAATCAGGAAAACAGGTCGAAACGTGTAAATGTTTCTTCAGGATTAGCAAGATGGAAAACAAATTATTTTCTGATATTTTTGTGATGTTATTGAATAATTACATGATATTGTTTGGACAAAGCAGTTGAAAGCTAAATACTAATTAAAGAGACTTTAGGCTAAAGGCTGTAAAATCCTGTTGCTAAAAATGCTTCATCCTTGCTGCATGGATGTCGAGAGTTCAATTTCTGGATTAGGCAATGTATGAACACGTCAGAACGCCACCACAAACAAAATTGTGTTAATGAAAACAAAGTCGCTTCCTTGGATTATTTATATTATTCGGACTGTTATTCTCATCTTCTTTGACATTTTCACAACGTATCGGCTGTAGTACGTTCCGGCCTTCTTCAGGTGATTGGATCTCTGAGATGAGGTATTATGATTATTTGCATTATTTATATTATTCAGACTGTTATCCGCATCTTCATTGCCATATTCACAACGTTTCTGCTTCTATATGTCTGAGATGAGGTATTATGATTACTTGCATTATTTGTATTATTCGGACTGTTATCCTCATATTCGTTGTCATATTCACAACGTTTCGGCTTCTATATCTCTGAGATGAGGTATTATGATTACTTGCATTATTCATATTATTTGGACTGTTATCCTCATCTTCATTGCCATATTCACAACGTTTCTGCCTCTATATCTCTGAGATGAGGTATTATGATTATTTGCATTATTTACATTTTTTGGACTGTTATCCTCATTTTCCTTGCCATATTCACAACGTTTCGGCTGTTGTATGCTCTGGCCTTCTTCAGGTGATTGGAATTTCGAACTGAACTCTTTATTTCATCCACCAGGTTAGATTATTCTAATTCCACGTGCCGTGCCACTTCCGGATGTATCGGTTATTTCCCTTTAAGTCAACTCTCCAACTTTTGGTTCACTGCTGCTGTGGCTTGGTATCGAACGCACAACTCTTTGGGTCTAATCACTGGATCTTAATATCCTTATCCACTGGGCCATGTGTCCTTGGATAAAGACGTTGTCTCAGTGGACAAAATGGTTAGAATGATGTAAATAATGCAAGTAATCATAATACCTCATCTCAGAGATATATACGGAAGAGTCACTTCCGTATCACATGACAACGAGGTAATGATCAAGGGAAAGCTGATTATTGCTCGCACGGCGTGCTGTATACTTACAAGAACAAGACCCCCAAAAATGAATATTGCTCTGCTCAACTTGGCTGGAGTTGACGAATACTCATTTTCCAGCCTTGATATATAGTTCAAAATCCATAACGCACTCCTGAGACGCGAAGAATTATTTTCCAACCTGCAGCCGGTATCTCACATACGCCACGTCACAAGCCGATCGCTATTCTGTCGCGACTTCCATGGCAAATATTCAGACATACTCCATTCTTTACTGTCAATAGATCAGACTTTCATTTCAAAAGAATAGGAGAGTTTGGTTTTAAAGCTCTTGGCAGTGATCTCACTTGACTTACATGTTCAACTGATAATTATCTACTGAAGGGGGACTGATTTTACCACTACCCTCATTTTACAGACCCTGTTTTGGGAATCTCTGTTTGATCAGTTTGGTTTGGTTTGGTTTATTTTGCTTTACGGCATATCAACCTCTATGGGTTATTTAATGCCAAGAACATTTTTAGGATATATTCATATGAATAGAATATGTATTCTTTGGTTTAGATTGGTTTGGTTTATTTTGTTTTACGGCATATCAACCTCAATGTCTTATTTAATGCTGAATTTTTTTTTTATTGCTGGTAATATTTTGTTTTATCAAAAATCTGTTTCTGGTAATATATTTCCTTCAAAATTGTATTGCTGGTAATAATTTGTTTCAAAAAAGTATTGCTGGTAATAGTTAACTATTTGCCCATAGCTGGGACCCTAACACGTGCTACCAGCATGGGTCAGGGTGAACCTGGGAACACCAGCAATTAAGAGGTGGTTCCACACTCCTCAAAATCTCCTGATCAGAGGCCTTGCTGTTGGACGTAGTTTATCGTCTTACCCTGGACGCGGGTGTAGTTTAACGTCTTACCCAGGACGCTGTTTGATCAGATATCAATGATCGGCTCATAGATGATTTTTGTCCTTTTTTTTCACTCCAAGAATTGGAAGAGAGTTCTATAGGCAAGAAGTAAGAAAGAAGGAACTATTAGCATAGAACTTACGGTTACATTTAGCAATGATGAACTCTCCTCTATGGTACCTACACGTTATGAAGTTACAGTGGTAATGGCAAGATGTAACCCTAAGTTCTATGCTAACAATTTCTTTTCTCGCTTGTGTAACTCCCTTAAGTATTCTTGCTTTGCAATCAGAGTCCTGGGTAAGACGATAAACTACATCCGCATCCTGGGTAAGACGATAAACTACATCCGACAGCAAGGCCTCTGTTCAGGAGGTTTTGAGGAGCATGGAACCACCTCTTAATTGCTGGTGTTCCCAGGTTCACCCTGACCTGGGGTGGTAGCACCTGTTAGTACCATCCTGGGTAAGACAATAAACTATGTCCCGCAGCAAGGCCTCTGATCAGGAGGTTTTGAGGAGCGTGGAACCAACTCTTAATTGCTGGTGTTTCCAGACCCATCCTGACCTGGGGTGGAAGTACCTGTTAGGATCCCAGCGATGGGCAAATATTTGACCCCCAAACTGGGGTCAAAACACTATTAAAGTGTAAAAATAGGTTTTAATACCAGCAATACATTTTTGCAAAAAGTTATTTTTTGTTGAAGATAAGATTATTACCAGCAATATATTTTTGAAGAAAAAAAATATAATCAGCAATAACAATTTCTCGGCATTAAGCAACTTATTGAGGTTGAATTCCATAAAACAAAATAAACAAACCAGACTGAACTTTCCAATCAAGTTTGATCTTCAAATATTTAAATGCAATGTCAATCGTTATCATCTGTCCTCTTTAATTTTATTCTTTTATTGTTATTGCTTTCTTAATGTTTTTTTTATATATTCTTTCACACTCAGCAATACCCCTGTGCGTTAGTGGCTCTGTTGTCTTGGTTGGGATGAAATGATGAAAAAAATCAATAGTAAAATAATGAGACCTAACCGCCAATCGAATACTGTGCTCAAGTTCATGAAGTTGAGGTAAAAATGTTTAAAGCTTATCAGAACAATTACCATAAAAATATTTATTTAAAAAAAGGCCCATACAAGCTACGTTAAGGTGGGGTGGGGGAATGACTGAATCCGAAATGCCAGGTCAGGACCGATAATATTTCTTTAGAATTCTTCAATAATCTCTAAATACATAGCAGAGGCACCAGACCAGATGTGGATGTAGTATTCAATGCGCGCACGGATGGTAAACTTTTAAAGGTCTAAGGTCGATTTGGATAAGAACCTTTGGCTCGCACAACACAATGTACTATCTTTCTTGCCAACAAACTTCGAAAATAGTTTCGTATAATCACTCCAATTCAAATCAACTGAAATAGGTTAGACCGAGAAGCCGCAATGAAATACTCTCTGGGGGTTAGCATCAGCCATATGCTGATGGAAGTCAAAAAAAGGTTCTCTCATACGATTAAAAGTGAAGTGTTTTGTTTTGGAGGCATTAAAATTAACAAGCCATTTCTTGCCCCAGTTAATAACAGATTGAATAACATATTCGAATTCAAATAGAAAGAGACTGCTTGCCATAAATTGATTGTTTGGTAGATCACTATGTACGTTGCAATTATTCATATTCCTCTATTTTGGCCTTGTGCCACACAAAGCTATGGTAAACTTGATAAATAACTTTTTTTATAATTAACAAGCTCATTTTGTTGAGCATAATTGTTGGATAGCTATCAAACTTCAATGTGTGATATGTTTTTATTATGGCCTTGTCGCCGACTAACATAGCCTTTTTAAAAACATGATGGCATACTTACTTTATCCTCATGTTCATTGCCATATTCACAACGTTTCGGCCGTTGGACTTCCTCAAGTGAGTTGAATTTCGAACCGAACACTTTAGTTTGTCCACCGGGGTAGATTGTTCTAGATCCACTTGCCATACCTCTTCCGGATATTTCCATTTAACTCAACTCTACAAGTGTTTTGGTTCACAACTGCTATAGGCTGGTATTGAACTCACGACTCTAGACTAGTAATTGGATCTAACCAACGTCTTTATCCACTGGTCCATGTGTTTTTGAGCGTACAATGACCGAAACGTTATAAATATGACAATGAACATGAGGATAACAATCCGAATAATGTAAGTAATCATAATACCACATCTCAAAGATATAGAGGCTGAAACGTTGTGAATATGGCAATGAAGATGAGGATAAGAGTCTGAATAATATAAATAATGAAAGTAATCATAATACCTCATCTCAGAGATATAGAGGCCAAAACGTTTTGAATATGGTAATGAAAATGAGGATAACAGTCCGAATAATGTAAATAATGCAAGTAACCATAATACCACATCTCAGAGATATAGAGACCGAAACGTTGTGAATACGTCAATGAAGATGAGGATAACAGTCCAAATAATGTAAATAATGCAAGTAATCATAATACCACATCTCAGAGATATAGAGGCCGAAACGTTGTGAATACGGCAATGAAGATGAGGATAACAGTCCATAAATGTAAATAATGAAAGTAATCATAATACCTCATCTCAGAGATATAGAGGCCAAAACGTTGTGAATATGGCAATGAAGATGAGGATAACAGTCCATAAATGTAAATAATGAAAGTAATCATAATACCTCATCTCAGAGATATGGAGGCCAAAACGTTGTGAATACGGCAATGAAGATGAGGATAACAGTCCATAAATGTAAATAATGCAAGTAATCATAATACCTCATCTCAGAGATATAGAGGCCGAAACGTTGTGAATACGTCAATGAAGATGAGGATAACAGTCCGAATAATGTAAATAATGAAAGTAATCATAATACCTCATCTCAGAGATATAGAGGCCGAAACGTTGGGAATACGTCAATGAAGATGAGGATAACAGTCCGAAAAATGTAAATAATGCAAGTAATCATAATACCTCATCTCAGAGATATAGAGGCCGAAACGTTGTGAATAAGTCAATGAAGATGAGGATAACAGTCCGAATAATGTAAATAATGAAAGTAATCATAATACCTCATCTCAGAGATATAGAGGCCGAAACGTTGTGAATACGTCAATGAAGATGAGGATAACAGTCCGAATAATGTAAATAATGAAAGTAATCATAATACCTCATCTCAGAGATATAGAGGCCGAAACGTTGTGAATACGTCAATGAAGATGAGGATAACAGTCCATAAATGTAAATAATGAAAGTAATCATAATACCTCATCTCAGAGATATAGAGGCCAAAACGTTGTGAATATGGCAATGAAGATGAGGATAACAGTCCATAAATGTAAATAATGAAAGTAATCATAATACCTCATCTCAGAGATATGGAGGCCAAAACGTTGTGAATACGGCAATGAAGATGAGGATAACAGTCCATAAATGTAAATAATGCAAGTAATCATAATACCTCATCTCAGAGATATAGAGGCCGAAACGTTGTGAATACGTCAATGAAGATGAGGATAACAGTCCGAATAATGTAAATAATGAAAGTAATCATAATACCTCATCTCAGAGATATAGAGGCCGAAACGTTGGGAATACGTCAATGAAGATGAGGATAACAGTCCGAAAAATGTAAATAATGCAAGTAATCATAATACCTCATCTCAGAGATATAGAGGCCGAAACGTTGTGAATAAGTCAATGAAGATGAGGATAACAGTCCGAATAATGTAAATAATGAAAGTAATCATAATACCTCATCTCAGAGATATAGAGGCCGAAACGTTGTGAATACGTCAATGAAGATGAGGATAACAGTCCGAATAATGTAAATAATGAAAGTAATCATAATACCTCATCTCAGAGATATAGAGGCCGAAACGTTGTGAATACGTCAATGAAGATGAGGATAACAGTCCATAAATGTAAATAATGAAAGTAATCATAATACCTCATCTCAGGGATATAGAGGCCAAAACTTTGTGAATACGGCAATGAAGATGAGGATAACAGTCCATAAATGTAAATAATGCAAGTAATCATAATACCTCATCTCAGAGATATAGAGGCCGAAACGTTGTAAATACGTCAATGAAGATGAAGATAACAGTCCGAATAATGTAAATAATGAAAGTAATCATAATACCTCATCTCAGAGATATAGAGGCCGAAACGTTGTGAATACGTCAATGAAGATGAGGATAACAGTCCGAATAATGTAAATAATGAAAGTAATCATAATACCTCATCTCAGAGATATGGAGGCCAAAACGTTGTGAATACGTCAATGAAGATGAGAATAACAGTCCATAAATGTAAATAATGAAAGTAATCATAATACCTCATCTCAGGGATATAGAGGCCAAAACTTTCTGAATACGGCAATGAAGATGAGGATAACAGTCCATAAATGTAAATAATGCAAGTAATCATAATACCTCATCTCAGAGATATAGAGGCCGAAACGTTGTGAATACGTCAATGAAGATGAGGATAACAGTCCGAATAATGTAAATAATGAAAGTAATCATAATACCTCATCTCAGAGATATAGAGGCCGAAACGTTGTGAATACGTCAATGAAGATGAGGATAACAGTCCGAATAATGAAAATAATGAAAGTAATCATAATACCTCATCTCAGAGATATAGAGGCCGAAACGTTGTGAATACGTCAATGAAGATGAGGATAACAGTCCGAATAATGTAAATAATGAAAGTAATCATAATACCTCATCTCAGAGATATAGAGGCCGAAACGTTGTGAATATGGCAATGAAGATGAGGATAACAGTCCGAATAATGTAAATAATGAAAGTAATCATAATACCTCATCTCAGAGATATAGAGGCCAAAACGTTGTGAATACGGCAATGAAGATGAGGATAACAGTCCATAAATGTAAATAATGCAAGTAATCATAATACCTCATCTCAGAGATATAGAGGCCGAAACGTTGTGAATACGTCAATGAAGATGAGGATAACAGTCCGAATAATGTAAATAATGAAAGTAATCATAATACCTCTTCTCAGAGATATAGAGGCCGAAACGTTGTGAATACGTCAATGAAGATGAGGATAACAGTCCATAAATGTAAATAATAAAAGTAATCATAATACCTCATCTCAGAGATATAGAGGCCAAAACTTTGTGAATACGGCAATGAAGATGAGGATAACAGTCCATAAATGTAAATAATGCAAGTAATCATAATACCTCATCTCAGAGATATAGAGGCCGAAACGTTGTGAATACGTCAATGAAGATGAGGATAACAGTCCGAATAATGTAAATAATGAAAGTAATCATAATACCTCATCTCAGAGATATAGAGGCCGAAACGTTGTGAATACGTCAATGAAGATGAGGATAACAGTCCGAATAATGAAAATAATGAAAGTAATCATAATACCTCATCTCAGAGATATAGAGGCCGAAACGTTGTGAATACGTCAATGAAGATGAGGATAACAGTCCGAATAATGTAAATAATGAAAGTAATCATAATACCTCATCTCAGACATATAGAGGCCGAAACGTTGTGAATACGTCAATGAAGATGAGGATAACAGTCCATAAATGTAAATAATGAAAGTAATCATAATACCTCATTTCAGAGATATAGAGGCCAAAACTTTGTGAATACGGCAATGAAGATGAGGATAACAGTCCATAAATGTAAATAATGCAAGTAATCATAATACCTCATCTCAGAGATATAGAGGCCGAAACGTTGTGAATACGTCAATGAAGATGAGGATAACAGTCCGAATAATGTAAATAATGAAAGTAATCATAATACCTCATCTCAGAGATATAGAGGCCGAAACGTTGTGAATACGTCAATGAAGATGAGGATAACAGTCCGAATAATGAAAATAATGAAAGTAATCATAATACCTCATCTCAGAGATATAGAGGCCGAAACGTTGTGAATACGTCAATGAAGATGAGGATAACAGTCCGAATAAAGTAAATAATAACAGTAATCATAATACCTCATCTCAGAGATATAGAGGCCGAAACGTTGTGAATATGGCAATGAAGATGAGGATAACAGTCCATAAATGTAAATAATGAAAGTAATCATAATACTTCATCTCAGAGATATAGAGGCCAAAACGTTGTGAATACGGCAATGAAGATGAGGATAACAGTCCATAAATGTAAAGAATGCAAGTAATCATAATACCTCATCTCAGAGATATAGAGGCCGAAACGTTGTGAATACGTCAATGAAGAAGAGGATAACAGTCCATAAATGTAAATAATGCAAGTAATCATAATACCTCATCTCAGAGATATAGAGGCCGAAACGTTGTGAATACGTCAATGAAGATGAGGATAACAGTCCGAATAATGTAAATAATGAAAGTAATCATAATACCTCATCTCAGAGATATAGAGGCCGAAACGTTGTGAATACGTCAATGAAGATGAGGATAACAGTCCGAATAATGAAAATAATGAAAGTAATCATAATACCTCATCACAGAGATATAGAGGCCGAAACGTTGTGAATACGTCAATGAAGATGAGGATAACAGTCCGAATAATGTAAATAATGAAAGTAATCATAATACCTCATCTCAGAGATATAGAGGCCGAAACGTTGAGAATATGGCAATGAAGATGAGGATAACAGTCCATAAATGTAAATAATGAAAGTAATCATAATACCTCTTCTCAGAGATATAGAGGCCAAAACGTTGTGAATACGGCAATGAAGATGAGGATAACAGTCCATAAATGTTAATAATGCAAGTAATCATAATACCTCATCTCAGAGATATAGAGGCCGAAACGTTGTGAATACGTCAATGAAGATGAGGATAACAGTCCGAATAATGTAAATAATGCAAGTAATCATAATACCTCATCTCAGAGATATAGAGGCCAAAACGTTGTGAATACGGCAATGAAGATGAGGATAACAGTCCGAATAATGTAAATAATGCAAGTAATCATAATACCACATCTCAGAGATATAGAGGCCGAAACGTTGTGAATACGGCAATGAAGATGAGGATAACAGTCCGAATAATGTAAATAATGCAAGTAATCATAATACCACATCTCAGAGATATAGAGGCCGAAACGTTGTGAATACGGCAATGAAGATGAGGATAACAGTCCGAATAATGTAAATAATGCAAGTAATCATAATACCTCATCTCAGAGATATAGAGGCCGAAACGTTGTGAATACGTCGATGAAGATGAGGATAACAGTCCGAATAATGTAAATAATGCAAGTAATCATAATACCTCATCTCAGAGATATAGAGGCCGAAACGTTGTGAATATGGCAATGAAGATAAGGATAACAGTCCGAATAATGTAAATAATGCAAGTAATCATAATACCTCATCTCAGAGATACAGAGGCCGAAACGTTGTGAATATGGCAATGAAGATAAGGATAACAGTCCGAATAATGTAAATAATGCAAGTAATCATAATACCTCGTCTTAGAGATATAGAGGCCGAAACGTTGTGAATACGGCAATGAAGATAAGGATAACAGTCCGAATAATGTAAATAATGCAAGTAATCATAATACCTCATCTCAGAGATATAGAGGCCGAAACGTTGTGAATATGGCAATGAAGATAAGGATAACAGTCCGAATAATGTAAATAATGCAAGTAATCATAATACCTCATCTCAGAGATATAGAGGCCGAAACGTTGTGAATATGGCCATGAAGATAAGGATAACAGTCCGAATAATGTAAATAATGCAAGTAATCATAATACCTCATCTCAGAGATATAAAGGCCGAAACGTTGTGAATATGGCCATGAAGATAACGATAACAGTCCGAATAATGTAAATAATGCAAGTAATCATAATACCTCATCTCAGAGATATAGAGGCCGAAACGTTGTGAATATGGCCATGAAGATAAGGATAACAGTCCGAATAATGTAAATAATGCAAGTAATCATAATACCTCATCTCAGAGATATAGAGGCCGAAACGTTGTGAATATGGCCATGAAGATAAGGATAACAGTCCGAATAATGTAAATAATGCAAATAATCATAATACCTCATCTCAGAGATATAGAGGCCGAAACGTTGTGAATACGTCAATGAAGATGAGCATAACAGTCCGAATAATGTAAATAATGAAAGTAATCATAATACCTCATCTCAGAGATATAGAGGCCGAAACGTTGTGAATACGTCAATGAAGATGAGGATAACAGTCCGAATAATGAAAATAATGAAAGTAATCATAATACCTCATCTCAGAGATATAGAGGCCGAAACGTTGTGAATACGTCAATGAAGATGAGGATAACAGTCCGAATAATGTAAATAATGAAAGTAATCATAATACCTCATCTCAGAGATATAGAGGCCGAAACGTTGTGAATATGGCAATGAAGATGAGGATAACAGTCCGAATAATGTAAATAATGAAAGTAATCATAATACCTCATCTCAGAGATATAGAGGCCAAAACGTTGTGAATACGGCAATGAAGATGAGGATAACAGTCCATAAATGTAAATAATGCAAGTAATCATAATACCTCATCTCAGAGATATAGAGGCCGAAACGTTGTGAATACGTCAATGAAGATGAGGATAACAGTCCGAATAATGTAAATAATGAAAGTAATCATAATACCTCTTCTCAGAGATATAGAGGCCGAAACGTTGTGAATACGTCAATGAAGATGAGGATAACAGTCCATAAATGTAAATAATAAAAGTAATCATAATACCTCATCTCAGAGATATAGAGGCCAAAACTTTGTGAATACGGCAATGAAGATGAGGATAACAGTCCATAAATGTAAATAATGCAAGTAATCATAATACCTCATCTCAGAGATATAGAGGCCGAAACGTTGTGAATACGTCAATGAAGATGAGGATAACAGTCCGAATAATGTAAATAATGAAAGTAATCATAATACCTCATCTCAGAGATATAGAGGCCGAAACGTTGTGAATACGTCAATGAAGATGAGGATAACAGTCCGAATAATGAAAATAATGAAAGTAATCATAATACCTCATCTCAGAGATATAGAGGCCGAAACGTTGTGAATACGTCAATGAAGATGAGGATAACAGTCCGAATAATGTAAATAATGAAAGTAATCATAATACCTCATCTCAGACATATAGAGGCCGAAACGTTGTGAATACGTCAATGAAGATGAGGATAACAGTCCATAAATGTAAATAATGAAAGTAATCATAATACCTCATCTCAGAGATATAGAGGCCAAAACTTTGTGAATACGGCAATGAAGATGAGGATAACAGTCCATAAATGTAAATAATGCAAGTAATCATAATACCTCATCTCAGAGATATAGAGGCCGAAACGTTGTGAATACGTCAATGAAGATGAGGATAACAGTCCGAATAATGAAAATAATGCAAGTAATCATAATACCTCATCTCAGAGATATAGAGGCCGAAACGTTGTGAATACGTCAATGAAGATGAGGATAACAGTCCGAATAAAGTAAATAATAACAGTAATCATAATACCTCATCTCAGAGATATAGAGGCCGAAACGTTGTGAATATGGCAATGAAGATGAGGATAACAGTCCATAAATGTAAATAATGAAAGTAATCATAATACTTCATCTCAGAGATATAGAGGCCAAAACGTTGTGAATACGGCAATGAAGATGAGGATAACAGTCCATAAATGTAAAGAATGCAAGTAATCATAATACCTCATCTCAGAGATATAGAGGCCGAAACGTTGTGAATACGTCAATGAAGAAGAGGATAACAGTCCGAATAATGTAAATAATGAAAGTAATCATAATACCTCATCTCAGAGATATAGAGGCCGAAACGTTGTGAATACGTCAATGAAGATGAGGATAACAGTCCATAAATGTAAATAATGAAAGTAATCATAATACCTCATCTCAGAGATATAGAGGCCAAAACGTTGTGAATACGGCAATGGAGATGAGGATAACAGTCCATAAATGTAAATAATGCAAGTAATCATAATACCTCATCTCAGAGATATAGAGGCCGAAACGTTGTGAATACGTCAATGAAGATGAGGATAACAGTCCGAATAATGTAAATAATGAAAGTAATCATAATACCTCATCTCAGAGATATAGAGGCCGAAACGTTGTGAATACGTCAATGAAGATGAGGATAACAGTCCGAATAATGAAAATAATGAAAGTAATCATAATACCTCATCACAGAGATATAGAGGCCGAAACGTTGTGAATACGTCAATGAAGATGAGGATAACAGTCCGAATAATGTAAATAATGAAAGTAATCATAATACCTCATCTCAGAGATATAGAGGCCGAAACGTTGAGAATATGGCAATGAAGATGAGGATAACAGTCCATAAATGTAAATAATGAAAGTAATCATAATACCTCTTCTCAGAGATATAGAGGCCAAAACGTTGTGAATACGGCAATGAAGATGAGGATAACAGTCCATAAATGTTAATAATGCAAGTAATCATAATACCTCATCTCAGAGATATAGAGGCCGAAACGTTGTGAATACGTCAATGAAGATGAGGATAACAGTCCGAATAATGTAAATAATGCAAGTAATCATAATACCTCATCTCAGAGATATAGAGGCCAAAACGTTGTGAATACGGCAATGAAGATGAGGATAACAGTCCGAATAATGTAAATAATGCAAGTAATCATAATACCACATCTCAGAGATATAGAGGCCGAAACGTTGTGAATACGGCAATGAAGATGAGGATAACAGTCCGAATAATGTAAATAATGCAAGTAATCATAATACCACATCTCAGAGATATAGAGGCCGAAACGTTGTGAATACGGCAATGAAGATGAGGATAACAGTCCGAATAATGTAAATAATGCAAGTAATCATAATACCTCATCTCAGAGATATAGAGGCCGAAACGTTGTGAATACGTCGATGAAGATGAGGATAACAGTCCGAATAATGTAAATAATGCAAGTAATCATAATACCTCATCTCAGAGATATAGAGGCCGAAACGTTGTGAATATGGCAATGAAGATAAGGATAACAGTCCGAATAATGTAAATAATGCAAGTAATCATAATACCTCATCTCAGAGATACAGAGGCCGAAACGTTGTGAATATGGCAATGAAGATAAGGATAACAGTCCGAATAATGTAAATAATGCAAGTAATCATAATACCTCGTCTTAGAGATATAGAGGCCGAAACGTTGTGAATACGGCAATGAAGATAAGGATAACAGTCCGAATAATGTAAATAATGCAAGTAATCATAATACCTCATCTCAGAGATATAGAGGCCGAAACGTTGTGAATATGGCAATGAAGATAAGGATAACAGTCCGAATAATGTAAATAATGCAAGTAATCATAATACCTCATCTCAGAGATATAGAGGCCGAAACGTTGTGAATATGGCCATGAAGATAAGGATAACAGTCCGAATAATGTAATTAATGCAAGTAATCATAATACCTCATCTCAGAGATATAAAGGCCGAAACGTTGTGAATATGGCCATGAAGATAACGATAACAGTCCGAATAATGTAAATAATGCAAGTAATCATAATACCTCATCTCAGAGATATAGAGGCCGAAACGTTGTGAATATGGCCATGAAGATAAGGATAACAGTCCGAATAATGTAAATAATGCAAGTAATCATAATACCTCATCTCAGAGATATAGAGGCCGAAACGTTGTGAATATGGCCATGAAGATAAGGATAACAGTCCGAATAATGTAAATAATGCAAATAATCATAATACCTCATCTCAGAGATATAGAGCCCGAAACGTTGTGAATATGGCCATGAAGATAAGGATAACAGTCCGAATAATGTAAATAATGCAAGTAATCATAATACCTCATCTCAGAGATATAGAGCCCGAAACGTTGTGAATACGGCAATGAAGATGAGGATAACAGTCCGAATAATGTAAATAATGCAAGTAATCATAATACCACATCTCAGAGATATAGAGGCCGAAACGTTGTGAATACGGCAATGAAGATGAGGATAACAGTCCGAATAATGTAAATAATGCAAGTAATCATAATACCACATCTCAGAGATATAGAGGCCGAAACGTTGTGAATACGGCAATGAAGATGAGGATAACAGTCCGAATAATGTAAATAATGCAAGTAATCATAATACCTCATCTCAGAGATATAGAGGCCGAAACGTTGTGAATACGTCGATGAAGATGAGGATAACAGTCCGAATAATGTAAATAATGCAAGTAATCATAATACCTCATCTCAGAGATATAGAGGCCGAAACGTTGTGAATATGGCAATGAAGATAAGGATAACAGTCCGAATAATGTAAATAATGCAAGTAATCATAATACCTCATCTCAGAGATACAGAGGCCGAAACGTTGTGAATATGGCAATGAAGATAAGGATAACAGTCCGAATAATGTAAATAATGCAAGTAATCATAATACCTCGTCTTAGAGATATAGAGGCCGAAACGTTGTGAATACGGCAATGAAGATAAGGATAACAGTCCGAATAATGTAAATAATGCAAGTAATCATAATACCTCATCTCAGAGATATAGAGGCCGAAACGTTGTGAATATGGCAATGAAGATAAGGATAACAGTCCGAATAATGTAAATAATGCAAGTAATCATAATACCTCATCTCAGAGATATAGAGGCCGAAACGTTGTGAATATGGCCATGAAGATAAGGATAACAGTCCGAATAATGTAATTAATGCAAGTAATCATAATACCTCATCTCAGAGATATAAAGGCCGAAACGTTGTGAATATGGCCATGAAGATAACGATAACAGTCCGAATAATGTAAATAATGCAAGTAATCATAATACCTCATCTCAGAGATATAGAGGCCGAAACGTTGTGAATATGGCCATGAAGATAAGGATAACAGTCCGAATAATGTAAATAATGCAAGTAATCATAATACCTCATCTCAGAGATATAGAGGCCGAAACGTTGTGAATATGGCCATGAAGATAAGGATAACAGTCCGAATAATGTAAATAATGCAAATAATCATAATACCTCATCTCAGAGATATAGAGCCCGAAACGTTGTGAATATGGCCATGAAGATAAGGATAACAGTCCGAATAATGTAAATAATGCAAGTAATCATAATACCTCATCTCAGAGATATAGAGCCCGAAACGTTGTGAATATGGCCATGAAGATAAGGATAACAGTCCGAATAATGGAAATAATGCAATAATCATAATACCTCATCTCAAAGATATAGAGATGATTTCATACATTAGACATTCTGACACGATCAAAATAATTTATTACTTTAAGGAAATGAAATATATTTATCAATATTACACTTTAGCATACACAACATTGATCAGATTAGTTTGGCATTTAATGGAGTTTCCTTTATACGAAATATCAATTTGAATTGTTTTCCAATCGATCAGATATTCGACTGATTGACTCACCACTGAACAATAGATCGATATAATTGATTGTATGGCATGGGAATTTACGAAATCTTAATTAATGCAAATTAATTGCTACTCCATCGACTCACTATTATCGATACTAGAACACTTTCATGCTTTACATGAACACCTGATCTGGTGCTCCTGCTATATATTTAGAGATTCTTTATAAAATCCAAAGAATCTGCAATTTTACTGGTCCTGACCTGGCATTTCTGATTCAGTCACTTACGCACCGCCTTATCGTACCTTTTCTACAAATAATTTAATGATAATTGTTCATATGTCCTCTTCGTTATGGTATCTAGACTTTATAAATTTAAGCGCAGTACTAGATTGGCAGCAAGGTCTCATCAATTTACAGTTGAAATGGCTAGATGCTAACAGTTTTGTGAACTCTTTTCTGGCGTCTTGCTTCCCAGTCACCTTTAAATATTTAAATGCAATGTCAATCGTCATCTTCTGTCTTCTTAATTCTTGTTCATTAATTGTTCTTTCTCCTTTATAGTAGTTGCCTCATATTCTCAAACCTTTAGTACTCCCCTCTTTGCATCTTAGTGGCTTTATTGCCTTCCTTAGGGGATTTAAATGCAATGTCAATCGTTATCTTCTGTCTTCTTAATTCTTGTTCTTTTATTATTCTCTCTCCTGAGTAGTAGGATTCTTTCTCATATTCTCAAACCTTTAGTAACCCATTTCCGTCTCAGTGGCTTTAGTGCCTTGCTTGGTGGGAATTTAAATGCAATATAAATGGTTATCTTCTGTCTTCTTAATTCTTGTTCTTTTATTGTCCTCTCTCCGTAATAGTAGTTTTTCTCATATGCTTTAACACTCAATAACCTCTTGTGCCTTAGTGGCTTTAGTGCCTTGCTTAAGGGAAATTTAAATGCAATGTCAATCGTTATCTTCTGTCTTCTTAATTCTTGTTCTTTTATTGTTCTCCTTAATAGTAATTTTTTCTCATATTCTCTCACAATCAATAATCTCTTGTGTCTTAGTGGCTTCATTTCCTTACTTGGGTTGAAATGATTAAAAAAATGTAACGCTAATCTTGAATTTTCTTTTTTAAAAACTATATTTTCTTAAGTAGCTTTTCAAGAAATCGCATGTTACATTATTAAAACAAGTATAACAAAATTATTTACTCAACTCATTAATTGATATTCAGTCAGTTATGTGCCATGCGTGATACACGCTTCGGCGATCATGTATCTTTCGATATATGACTGACGAGGCAGTAGGTTGCCGATTGTAGACTCAGTTTTGTACCATTCTGATTTTGACTTTATTGGTGGACTCATAATTCTTCTTTGGTAGACCATCCAAAGCTTGTCTTGCTATTTACCCATAGCTGGGGGGAAGAAGAAGATTCATACCTTCCCCAAAGGTATTAGCACGTAAATGAATGCAATGGATTCGAATGGAATTCGAACTCGGCTCTCCGATTCCTCAATCCGACCCGTTAGCCATTACTTTATCATGCCTCAATGATATTACGACACCGTAAATATCATCACATTCTATTTCATAACTATTTTTACTAATCACAGGTAGGTTTTATTAAATTAATGATTTTCTACATGTTCCTCTTCAAGATGTGGACGATGATAACTCTCAACAACTTCCTATCCCTTGTAACTGTTTATTAATGTTTGTATTTTTTGCCATCACTCCCAACGATCCCCTTTTCCGCCATTTATTAACCGAAGTTGGCAGGGAACGTGATCCGATTTCTTCCACTGTTATGTTTGCCATTGATAACTTAAGGCCAAAATTCTAAACTATTTTTGCCCCCACCCCACAAAAAACATTTGTCTCTGCAATGATTCTGTATTGACTTGGCTGGTTGTCTCACAATTCTTCGTGGTGAAATACACAGTTACTTTCCGAATCACATCGCGTAATATACGATGGTCATTCAATAAATAAGGTGAATTTTTGGTATAAGGACTTCTAATACAGATAGAAGCTTACTTTTGTTATTATTTTTCAACGTAGTCTCTCAGCACTGCCACACACTTTTCCCATCTGTGCACAAGCTTCTGTATTCCCTCAGTGTAAAAATCTTTGGACTGATGTCTCAACCAGTCGCTCACAACACTTTTGACTTCATCGTCACTTTTAAACTTCGTGCCTCTCGTGAACGCTTTCAAGGGACCAAACAGGTGAAAGTCTGAAGGGGCAAATCTTTGGACTGATGTCTCAACCAGTCGCTCACAACATTTTTGACTTCATCGTCACTTTTAAACTTCGTGCCTCTCGTGAACGCTTTCAAGGGACCAAACAGGTGAAAGCCTGAAGGGGCAAGGTCTGGGCTGTAAGGGGGATGAGGGAGCAGTTCCTAGCCCAGCTCGTTGATGGTCTGCACCGTTTGGACTGCTGTGTGAGGTCTTGCGTTGTCATGATGCAAGATGACTCCTTCTGACTGATGACCCCTGCGTTTGTCCCAACAGATAAGCTCAAAGTCCTTGCAATGTCATCCACTGTCACCCTTCTGTCAGACTGAATGAGGTCATTGACTGATTCGATCACCTCAGGAAACCTCTCTTCTGTAGGCCTCCCAGGCCTGTCTTCATCCTCAACACTGCTCCGTCCTTCTTTAAACAATTTAGCCCACTTGTAGACATTTTTTGGCTGAAACATGTGGCACCATACACAGTTGAATTCTATGAATTTCAACTGGTTTGAACCCTTCAGCAACCAAAAACTTGATAACTGACATCTGTTCAATCCTGGAGCATGCTTCTTGGTCGGCCATCTTTATTAATCGCCAAAACTCTGAAAGTTTTTTTTTTTAATCTGCAAAAGAAATTAAATCCATGTGAAAAAGAAGTAAAACAAAAAAATAAAAAATAAAAACGAGTAAGCTTCTATCTGTACTAGAAATCCTTATACCGAAGAAATTCAACTTATTTATTCAATGACCCTCGTATATATATATATATATATATATATATATATATATATATATATATATATATATATATATATATATGTAAAATAAAAAAGGCTTGAACCCTAATATTCCATGGTTATAATTTATTACATTGGAATCGTAATTATGATCCAATTCATCAGACCTACAAATATATATATATATATATATATTTTTAGATAATAATGATATTTGGGTAGACTTTCCATTTATTTAATAAATATTATATTTATTTATTTTCATCTACCGGCCTGGATCCGAATCAGAGCAGATATGATAATTTCAAGGAATCTATTAAAAGAAGGATTTTCCCTTAAAGGCACTGTTAACTTGAAGACATAGGAAAAGTGCGTGGCAGTGCTGGGAGACTACGTTGAAAAACAAAGTAAGCTTCTATCTGTATTAGAAGTCCTTATATCGAAAGATTCACCTTATTTATTGAATGACCCTCGTATATTGCATATATCCTCAACATTTTACCGACATTGACTTAATTGCATAATAAAATCTGACAGTCTAAAAATGTGCGTAAAGAGATTGATTTCTTTAACAGCGTATCTACATCTCATGTGTCATTTAATGCCGAAATTTTATTTTCTTGGCAGATTTAAAGTAATAAAAATTGTGTTGTCATAATTACTAGAGACGTTGATATGTGTGCTTTGTAGTTTTGTTGAAGTTATATTTTGGAATATAGCTTGAGTTCTTTAAGAAATTGTAGGGTACTATACGGACTAATGACATAAAAGAATTCTTTCATGTTGGTTATTTAGTTGGTTGAATTTGTTAAGCGATATATCAACACCTCTATGGGCTATCCAATGCCGAAATCTAAATATTCAGAACACAATTTTATGGCTACAACTACAGATAAAATATATTGTTGGTCATTATGCTATAAAATGTATTGTTGGTAAGTTTTTATATTAAAATATATTGCTGGTAATTTTACTATAAAAATATATTTTTATACTTCCTTGGTGTTTTGGTTTTCTTTGGGAGTTCCCTATTTTCCCATAGTTGGGACCCTAACAGGTGCTACCATCATAGGTTAGGGTGAACCTGCGAACAAATGCAAATTAAGATGTGGTCCAACAATCCTCAAAACCGCTAATCTCCTGATCAGAGGCCTTGTTGTCGGATGTAGTTTATCGTCATACACAAGACTGTGCATAATGTGATAGATAGATAGATAGATAGATAGATAGATAGATAGATAGATAGATAGATAGATGACAATAAACTGAGATATGAACGGATAGATAGATAGATAGATAGATAGATAGATAGATGACAATAAACTGAGATATGAACGGATAAATAGATAGATAGATAGATAGATAGATAGATAGATAGATAGATAGATAGATAGATAGATAGATAGATAGATATGAACAGACTGAGTTAGGCAGATAGATAGATACGAGGATATTGAGATAGAGAGATAATGAACCAGGATAGGTAGGTAGGTAGGTAGGTAGGTAGGTAGGTAGGTAGGTAAGGAAGAGACTGAAATAGATAGATAGATAGATAAAGAATAAACTGATATATGAACAGATAGATAGATAGATAGATAGATAGATAGATAAAGAATAAATTGAGATAGATAGATAGATAGATAGATAGATAGATAGATAGATAGATGACAATAAACTGAGATGTGAACGGATAGATAGATAGATAGATAGAGAGATAGGTAGGTAGGTAGGTAAAGAAGAGACTGAAATAGATAGATAGATAGATAGATAGATAGATAGATAGATAGATAGATAAAGAATAAACTGATATATGAAAAGATAGATGAATAGATAGATAGATAGATAAAGTATAAATTGAGATAGATAGATAAAGAATAAATTCAGATAGATAGATAGATAGATAGATATGAAAGGACTGAGATAGATAGATAGATAGATAGATAGATAGATAGATAGATAGATAGATAGATAGATAGATAGATGTTTACGCGCTCTTATGGGTATTTTTTTCTTCGGATAAGCTCAGTTTTTGGTTTAAAGCTTCTTGGAGATTATCCTCGCTTTCCAGGATGTGGAGAATTTATTACACCAACCACAGTCGGCCAAAGGGAGTATTTCATCTCCTCGCCGACTATGTGTCTCGATACGTAAAATTATTTACGAATTTCAAGCCCACCGCTATTCTCTGAATTATCGCTTCGCTGATCGTCGATTTAAGAAGAGGATTAACTCGATCCGGATAACACACTTAATAATACAGGACGATAATCGGTACAGCCGGCCTTAAGCAGCATTGAAAACGGGGGCTTAACGGATTTTGACCGATAATATCGCATTCAAAATGTGGTCGACATTGGTTTGACGTGTTACGACATATACTTCTAACATATCGGTACCAGGATCTAAAAATGATGCTGAGTGAAATGCTGAGTTGTTCAATGCATCTTTAGATTAAGCAGCAAATGAGCAAATCTGTTTTCCTCTCTATGAGATTACGTTATCGTCGTCACTGTGACAATGACATTTTTGTAGCAGTTTTTAAAACTTGTTTTACTTCCATCATCATGGCTGATGCTAATGTGGACTCGTCCATTTACCTTATCACCCCTAACAACAAGAACATTCCATTTTGCACGCCTACGCGAACTAACATAACCAATCAAAACCCTATAGTGTTAAACAGCAAATCGTATTGGTTCGCAGCGTGATAATTCAGAAACTTAACGCGGAGAAGTTAAATTGCGCCAAAACCAACTTTCAATTTTCACACCTAAATCCTTATAGTGATTTTCCAAGCGTAGCTTAGATGTGGCACAAGGCCGAAAGTATGGGGCACCCAGTGAGGATCGAACTCACTACTCAGTCGTAATTGTTCTAGCGAGACAAGCTTGCTAACCATTACACCACCTCGAGGTGCCCGCACCTAAATCCTTATATAAGGAAGATTTTCAACTGACCAAGTTAGTCAGTCCAGCAAGCACAGAGAAACGCTGATCGAATCCACGCAACTTACGATTGTAATTTTCCCGAGCGAAAAGAACACAACTGACTCACTCACAAACTCGAGTCAAAGATTACTCTGTGATTACAACGAACTTCAACTTACTTAAATAAAGTGATTATTCAACACTCACTATAACTTAAGTAAAAAACTATTATCGAACATAACACATATCTACAGTTAAAGGTAGACTACTTTTGCTAACTTCATTCTAAACAGTACAAAAGGATACGAACATAAAAAACGTTGTTTAAACATTAATCCCAATTCCTTGTTGACTGTAATGCAAACATACCAACACACCAAAAAATAAGCAAACCTTCGTCCACTAACCAACGCAAGACATAAAATACCTTGAAGCAACATTTTGTAAATAATCTTTAAATTATACATAAATGCATTTGTTTGTTTGAATTGCATTCATGTTTTTGTCTTATTTTATATTGTAAAATATTTATTGTTGTGGATGCATGAACAGATCACGCAGCCTGATAAAAAATCCTTCTGATAAATTCTAACACTCAAGCAAAATCCTAGTTCATACCGCACATCTCCAACACTAACTTCTTGGAGAGTGACTAATTTTGTCTTCTCAGACAAACGTTTTCAGCTGACATGAAGTGGAAAGATTTTACAGAATCAATTACGAAGTCTGCAGCTAAGAAAGATGCTTCACTATCGTTTTAGACAATTTTACTTGCCATAATCTATCCTACGTATTTATACGTCTACGATTCGTCCTTGCTTTCAATATCGCTGCCACATCTGGTCTGGTGTTCCTGCTATATATTTGGATATTTTTTCATAAAATCCAAACAATAATCTGCAATGTCATTGGTTCAGACTTGCCATCGCGGATTCAGTCCATATCCCGCTTCTATAAGGTAGCTGCGCAGTGACTTTTCTATAATTAATAATAGTTCTAATGAACTTTCCGTTATCGGACCTAGACTTAATGAATAGATAGCTAGCTAGCTAGCTAGATAGATAGATAGATAGATAGATAGATAGATAGATAGATAGATAGGTAATAAACTGAGATACGAACAGATAGATAGATAGATAGATAGATAGATAGATAGATAGATAGATAGGAAAACAGTAAGATCTGACAGAATAAATAAGGACACAGTGAGATACAAGATAGATAGATAGATAGATAGATTGATAGATAGATAGATAGATAGATAATTGACGAGTTTAAGTGCAGTAGTAGATTCGGTCACAAGGTTTCATCATTTTACAGTTGAAATGGCTACATGTAACCGTAAGTTCTATGCTAACAGTTTCTTTTATGGCACTTCACACTTGTTGAACTTCCTTCCAGCTACTTAATTCCCAGTCAACTTTGATCTTCAGAATTTTAAATGCAATGTCAATCGTTATCTTCTGTCTTCTTAATTCTTGTTCTTTTATTGTTCTCTCTCCTTAATAGTAGTTTTTTCTCATATTCTTTAACATTCATTAACCCCCCCCCCCCTTTTGCGTCTTAGTGGCTTTAGTGCCTTGCTTGGGTTAAAATTTAAATGCAGTGTCAATCGTTATCTTCTGTCTTCTTAATTCTTGTTCTTTTATTCCTCTCTCCTTAATTGTTCATCTACGCGGCTCTGTTTCACGTCCCACTGCCTCTGTCTCTAACTGAAAATCAAATCTGCCTGTCGTCTTTTATCAGAAGAAAGCTTTCATTTGTAGTATTAAATAGCGCAACGCGTATAGTTTTGAATTTGTGACTTTTATTGTCACCAGTCGGGAATTTTGTCGACTACTTGTCAGTGACGAAGAGAGAGAAGAGTGAGAGAAACTTTCGAGTACTAGCAGTTGTAGACCCACGTGTTTCTACACGGCGAAAATTATGACAGCAAATTGTTGGAGGGAGAAATTTCTTTTTTGACAGATAATATTTCCTTCTCCTCGCTAATTGTTTATTCGTGTATTCACTAAATAGGCACCACATCACAATCTTCTTTTTTTTTCCGGAGTTGTAATCGTCAAGCACATCGCATTTCCAACACCATGTGTGGCAATTTTTTCTTCTTCAGGCGATTCCTCTCTTGTATTACAGACACAATGTTACAGAAAGACATCTAGAGTGGGATGGTTCCGACAGGTTTACTTGCCAAAGACATATCACACATGAATGGATGCATCTTCGGCTTTCCACATAGATGTGTAGAGAGAATTGGTCAGGTGCTCAGCTACACGGCAATTCTATAACCGCACCCGATCACGCGACATGTTGTTGAAGATGATGATGATGAGGACGTTGTTAATGATGATGTTGTTGTTGTTGATGATGATGTTGTTGTTGATGATGATGATGTAGTTGTTGTTGTTGTTGATGATGATGAAGAATTTCGTGTTTAAATTCAGCGTCAACTGAATAATTGATTTGAAATTTTCACTGTATAATGTTCGTTCCATATAAACTATAGAGAAACGTGAGTTGGATTAAGTGTCTTGACAAAGAATGAGATTATGTTGAAAAATTAATATTGTGTGAAAAAAATGTTTTTTTTAATCTTTAAGCTTCCTATTGAAGTGTATATCTAAGTTTTTGTTCGTCCGCACTGTGTAACCATGGTGCAGATATTAATTAAATGAAATGAGAAGAAGAAGAAGAAGAAGAAGAAGAAGAAGAAGAAGAAGAAGAAGAAGAAGAAGAAGAAGAAGAAGAAGAAATTGCGGTTAGGTCAGCAGTTAGAAGATGATGAAACGAAGCAAGGAGAAGAAAGTTTAGGTTACTGAAAAATTGTTAAAGAAAAAAATGGTTTTGAAAAGAACACCACAACAACAATGGCGTTTGAGTAAAAACTCGAGAGAACCAGAAAGAACAAATCTATAAAAGAAAGAAAAACTGGGTGATCGTAAATTAGAAATTTAGAAGATGAAGAAGAAGGGAGGCAAACCCGTTTTAATTTCATGAACATGAAGGACTTAATACCGCTATCTCTTTTGCTAATTGCTCGAAGAAGATGACTGATCAGACTGGAGGAAGTCACTTTGTCGAGGTTGGTACGAAGCAAAACATTCCCAATAAAATGGCGGAAAGTCATCGCCATTTGGCGGGAAATGAGAGGAAATTGAATGCCTTATCTGTAACGTTATTGACACTAATTGTACAGGGTCGGGCGTTATTCTCTTCGCCTATTCTAGAATTTAGTGTGTCCGCTTTGCCAGTGCTTGTTCTATGATCGCGGCACGATTTTATTACTAGCTTTTACTGGGTTTGTTTTGCTGCTTAGTGAAGATGTTAGAATGATTGTTTTTTTACCATTAGTGTTCAAAGACTTTGGCGCTAAGTAAGCAGAAACTTGTCATAAATGTACAATCGCAGCATATGAGTTCTTCAGTAGGGTGTGTGAATGTGCCCCCTGATATTTCACAAAGGAATACGCACACACCCTGACATTCCGCAAATATTTACGTATATATTGCATTTACTCATTATAAAACAGGGTCCAACAGACGGATGGGTGTTCCTGCGAGATTTGTTTAAAATTTACAGCAGAAAAACCTTAAGATAACAAGATGGACCCAATCTTAACAGCATAAGACATGCAAGATTGGTTTGGTTTCCTTGATTTTGTTTTAGCGGTACATCAACACCTCTATGGGTTATTTAATGCCGAAATCTAAATATTTTGATTGGTTTGGTTTGGCTGATTTTGTTTAGCGACATTTCAACCTCTATGGGTTATTTAATGCCGAAATCTAAATATTTTGATTGGTTTCGTTTGGTTTGGATGTTATTAACAAACTGATAAATCTAAATTACAGACACAGTGATATCGACTTCCATAAAGGATTTACCCAAAGCATCTTAGCTGCCTCTTTAGACTGCCAAAATATGGAGTTTACTTTACCCAAGAGGTATGTGAATGCCTTAAAATCCCTGTCTACGAACAGTGATATTACTATATCTCCTTCGGATAAAGGTGGAGGGGTTGTCGTCATGGACACCGTTACTTACAACCAGAAAATGTTGGACTTGCTGAATGACAGATCTCCCCTCTACAGGTTTCTAAAAATCTAAAAGAATTTAATAGGTCCTATAAGAATCTGATTCGTAATGAAGATAAGATTCCCTTATTAATTACCACCCCACCATCCCTAAAATCTATGGCCTCCCCAAAACCCATAAACCTGACATTCCATTAATAGGCTCAGCCCCTCACAATATCGCTAGGTTTTTAACTAAATTTCTCACTCCAATTCTGGGCACCATAAGTGACGCACATGTAAAGAATTCGGGCTCTCTTATCAATAAGTTAAGTAATATTGATATA
>OZ038511.1:13893885-13898885 GCA_964036315.1 Acanthosepion esculentum | reverse complement strand
TTATTATTCCGTGTAATATATCTTCGTTATTTCTACTCTTGTGTTCGTGTTGTTCTTCCTTGGTCCTAACCTGGACCATAACACTTTCTTTCTACACTTTTCCTTCAGCTGTCCATTTCTTTCTTTCTTTCTTTCTTTCTTTCTTTCTTTCTTTCTTTCTTTCTGTTATGGGTCCTTACCTATAACTACAGAATGAACTCTTCCTGATACTATGTATACTACGCCTCTCAAGAGAGAGAGACGAATCGAGTCGAGCCGATAGTAGTTCACTCCAAACCAGACTGACAGTCATACTAACACCTTCCACATCTTGTATTATTATTCCGTGTAATATATCTTCGTTATTTCTATTTTTGTGTTCGTGTTGTTCTTCCTTGGTCCTAACCTGGACCATAACAATACCTATTGTTGGTAATTTAATTATAAATAGTTATTGTTGGTAATTTTAGTATAAATAGGTATTGTTGGTTGGTCTATTTTGTTTAACGGTATCTCAAACCCTATGTCTTATTTCATGCCAAAATCTAAATATTTTGAATACAATTTTATGGTTTCACCTTAATATATTTTGAACTTCAATTACAGAGAAAGTGTCTCTTTGGTTTTTTGGCTATAAAAGGTTTTGTTGATAATTCTACTATAAAATGTATCGCTGCTTATTTTACTTTAACCTCCAATCTTCCGATCAGAGGCCTTGCTGTCAGATGCAGTTCCTCGTCATACCCAGGACTATATTAACTTAAAAAGAAAATTTGGTCAATGGTTAACCGTATTTTTCGATTTTATAAGATGCACTTTTGACTCCCCAGAATTTGATGACCTAATCTGCTTTCGTCCTATACAACGAAAGTGTGGATAAATGTGATAACCAAAGCAAACAAACAAAAAAATGAGGTAAAAATTCAAATTCCAAGATCTTGAAAATAAACTTTATACATTGTCGAGGATCGGAGAAGTCTAGACTATCCGCTTCCACAAATTTGATAATATTTAAAGCGAAGAGCATTTCATGAGATAATAGTTTAGTATACTGGGCAAACACCGAGGTGATTTCGTGTCATAAAAGCCTAGTTATCATGCTTAAAACTAGACAAAATATACGAGGTGCATTTCAGAAGTATTCATATTTTTTAAGACAGGCATTTATTAATTTTTGCTGTGGCATGTTAGGGGCCCGAAAAAAAGGCACGGAAGAAGAAGGTAAATTGAATAAGTGTATTGAAATAACAGAATATCCAGGATGTCCATAAAGTTGATGTGCTCTTTTAAAAATTTATATCTTTATTTGCATTTGCGCTAGAAATAATCTGCAAAACATGTTATAAAGTTTAATGTACCTAGTTTTAAGTATAGCTAAAATAACTAATGTGATTTCAGGCATTACTGTAAATCAGTTGGATATATACTGGGTGTCCATAAAGTTCGCGTGCTCTTTTAAAAAATTTATAACTTTATTTATATTTGCGCTAGAAATAATCTGTAAAAAATGTTATAAAGTTTAATGTGCCTAGTTTTAAGTATAGCTAAAATAACTAATGAGATTCCAGGCATTACTGTAAATAAGTTGGATATATACTGGGTGTCCATAAAGTTCGCGTGCTCTTTTAAAAAATTTATAACTTTATTTGTATTTGCGCTAGAAATAATCTGTAAAAAATGTTATAAAGTTTAATGTACCTAGTTTAATTATAGCTAAAATCACTAATGAGATTTCAGGCATTACTGTAAATCAGTTGGCAAATGTTTTCTGTGAACTGCAAAATCGTATTACCCTTTGTATTGCTAATGATGGGGAGGACATGTGGAAACTTAAATACAATTTCAATAAAACCTTAAAAAATATAGATTTACTTCTTTCTAATCCTTTTTACAAATTATTTCTATCGCAAATACAAATAAAGTTATAAATTTTTTAAAGTGCACACAAACTTTATGGACACTCTGTGTGTGTGTATATATCGATATATGTGTGTGTATATATATATATGAAATAAAGATCTCTAACATTTAAAACTAGACAATACTATTAGTAAATTATTTAGCGATAACCCCCTACACGCGAGGCAACAACCCTCTCCCTAGCCTCTTCAGACTTTTAACATCATCATCTGCACCACATCACCTCACCAAGAGAATGTCATCTGAAACAACCCTCGGTGCCTGGTCTGCAAACACATCATCACTCACAACATTTACCCCTTCGGAACTTATGTGGTATTTGTTGTGGCCTGTTAGGGGTCAGAAAGAAAGACACGGAAAGATGAAGGTAGGTTGAACAAGTGTATTGAAATAACAGAACATGTATACAAAATAAGAGTGTTATTAGTCAGCAGATAGAAGTGTCCGTCCGAACTATCAGGTTACTCTGCGTCCCGACTACCTCTCTTAGGAAGTCTCGCAGGTTAGTATTTATAAAGGAAGAAGAGTTTTTTCTAATGTAGATAAGTCACCATAACAATTTCAAACAAGTCCAAAACTCTAATCTCGTTCAAAGTAAGATCCTCTTGATTCAATGCACTTCTCGTAGCAATCCGGCTACTTCGTGAAAGCCTCCTGGAAATTCATCCAAACTAAATGAGTCCGAAGACTACTTCATCTCATTGTCTTCAAACGACTACACCTGAGTTTCTCCAACATGTAGCACAACCACAAGTGACAGGGAGAACGTTCTGGACTGTAGGGAGGGAGGATAAGGGACAACTTTGATGACCATCAACCATCACTCTGCTCTCACAAACACATTTTCCTCCTGTTCGTCACTGAGTACCCTGGGAACAAACTATGCACAATTTTTTCAATCCGTCGGGGTAGGGGGTATCAGCAATTGACGAGTGGACGGAGTGATTCCAGGAGGATCCGTCTAGGAAACTCTGGAGTCGGCATGCTACGGTAGCACCAATCAATTAAGTGACAAACATTTTACTTGCATTATCTCACTCCTGCTTCTGCCTGCCTGCCTCTCTCTCTCTCTCTCTCTCTCTCTCTATATATATATATATATATATATATATATATATATATATGTGTGTGTGTGTGTGTGTGTGTGTGTGTGTGTGTGTGTTTCGTTAAAGATTTAAGACTACTGACAACGTATTGCGATTAAGCTTTTTATTTCATTTTTATTGTGTTCGTACACGTGTGTAAAAGCTATCTAAAAGTTCTGCATATCCGAGCGCTTTCGGCTATTCAAATCATGGGTGATTTTTTTTTTTTAATTTTTAACTGGATTTAATTTGTTTTTATGTAGGTTTCAGCAGTTACAGAGATGTGTTATAGTCAAAACACGGTCAGTTTTGGACAGTTTTTACACACTTTGTATTCAGGAAAGAAAACGAACATAAGAAAAATTAAATAAAAAGTTCAATCGCAGTAGCTTTTTAGTCGCCTTTAACGAAACATGTATAAAAGAAGGATTGGTGCTTAATACACAATATATATATATATATATATATATATATATATATATATATATATATATATATATATGAAAGAGAACAATGTACAATGAAAGAGAAAATATTGATATAAAGAACTAGACCGTAAATTGCGCATCAATATCACCCCCACCCCTGTACATGCACATTCAGCGTAGATCGATTATTTCATCAGTCTCCCAATAAATATCCAATTTCTTTTTTTCTGGTTATTTTTTATCTTCAATGTAAATGAATGCATTTGTGTCGGTGCGTGCGAATGTTGCTTTTAGCCATCTGTCTTCCAATTAATGTACATCAGATACAATGGAAGATTCCTTGCCTAATCGAATTTCCTTAATCGACCTCTTTCGATACATTGGAACAATAATATATTGGAATAATAATATATTAGAATAATAATATATTGGAATAATAATATATTGGAATAATAATATATAATAATAATATACTGAAATAATATATTAGAATATTAATATGTTGGAGTAATAATATATTAGAGTAATACTATATTGGAATAATATATTGGCATAATAATATATTGGAGTAATAATATATTGGAATAATAATATATTAGAATAATAATATATTGATATAATAATATATTGGAGTAATAATATATTGGAATAATAATATATTGGAATAATTTTATATTGGAATAATAATATATTAGAATAATAATATATTGGAATAATAATATATTATAATAATAATATATTGGAATAATAATATATTAGAATAATAATATATTGGAATAATATATATATTAGAGCAATAATATATTAGAATAATATTCGAATAATAATAGTTATATTATTTTAATAATATTGGAATAATTATATAGTAATAATAATATAGGAATAATAACATTGGCATATAATATTAAAATAATAATATTGGAATAATAATACCAAAGATTGATTTCCATGTTCTCACTAATACATAGTTTTTTTTAACGTTTCGCCCCAAGCAAGGCAACAAAGCCACTAAGACACAAGGGGGTTACTGTGTGGAAAAATAAGAAAAGTTAAACATTAAGGAACAGAAATAATAAACGAAGTGGAACCAAGCAGACCGTAGATAACGATTGACAATTCATTGAAATTTTTGAAGATCAATGTCGGTTGGAACGATAGAAGCCGGAGGAGAGTTGCACAGGTGAGAAGTGCAAGAAAAGAAACTGTAAACAAAGAACCTATGGCAACACGGAGCCAATTCACCTCTAATATGATGAGCCAATCTATTTTCCAGAAGTATTTTATATACCCTGGCCAGTGGACGGAGTGATTCGCGGAGATAACATCACGCGACAATCCTTATACTTGCATTAATTATATATATATAAATATATATATATATATATATATATATTAGTGGTCTATATACATATATATATATATATATATATATATATATTAGTGGTCTCTCTCTCTCTCTCTCTCTCTCTCTCTCTCTCTCTCTCTCTCTCTCTCTGTATATATATATATATATATATATATATATATATATATATATAAATTCCCAAGAGGATAGAATCCAGGTATAACTCAATGTTCAGGACAGATT
>OZ038511.1:13791385-13888885 GCA_964036315.1 Acanthosepion esculentum | reverse complement strand
GCATTTAGTCCTCTAATAGACTCTATCAAGACAAATGTAAGGATTTTATTTTGCAACAAGTATTTATAAACAAAAGTAAAAATGTCGTTAGTTTTCAAAAATTTTACATTCAAGAAAGCATATAAATATACATCAAGCTAATTGAAAACTTAAAGTAAATCACTCGTATTCGAGGATACCGGTTTACTAGGACGGCTAGACAACTCTTTAGGTCCTGTCACTGGATTTTACTAACGCCTTATCCACTAAATTTAAACTTAAGGAATCAGCACATATGCTAGTCCACAAAAATCTCCTGAGCCGACCAAGCATAGAAATGAATACAATATGGGAACCAGTAATAAGGAGTGACAGAGAAAAGCGATAATAACAATAAAAATTGTAATATGAGCTCTGGTAAAAAAAACAAGCAATGATGACAGCAAAAATTGCAATATGAGCACTGGTAAAAAACGGTGGCTGACATTAGCTTTATAATACCCAGACATTTATATAGAGATGCCCTCAAGGACGCATGGCACAGCGGATAAAGGCGTTAGTTATATCCAGTGACAGGACGCAAAGTGTGTAAGTTCAATACTTGGTTAAGGCGGTGGAGAACTTTGAGAGGGGAATTAACAAGAGATAACTAGATATGGCACGTGTAACTAGAACAGTCCGCTGAGCGACATAAAGGGTTAATTTCAGGCCGAAACGTTGTGATAAACATGGCGACAAAAATGAAGACCATAGTCCGAATAACATGATTAGAGTATGGTTCACCCTATACAAGTCCCGGGGAACCACTGAAGGTAGAGAGTTACAGGGAGCAATTTGTGCGGATAACAGTGGAAGATAATGGCTAGCCCTAACCTTCAACAGGTTAAGATTGTAGTGATTAGGTGATGGGTTCCACGGAGCAGTGGTTCGCGAGTAGAAGCTTTTTCAGTTGACCTTACTTCTCACCTATGGAATACGGAAGGGTGGTTTGCTACTATGTAAGTGGAATGGCGTGTCCTTGCCGAGAATGTTTGACCAGGGAATATTTCTTTCGCTATTCATTCGTATTTTTGTCTTCAGTTACTACATGATTCGGTTGGTTGCTTGATATCTGGCATCCCCAACACGTATTTCACATCTTGGCCTGTCTTTTTTGCTGACAGCTTTTCATTCCATTTTTTTAATGTTTAATAGTCCTTCTAACTTTCCTTTATTTCCCTCTCCAAGAGTTCTTTTCAGGATTAATTTCTGAGGCTTTCATTAGGATAAATCCCATCATTTGCGTAGTTCCCATTGGTTCATCATTCCTACCCAATCATGTCTATATTCGATTATTATATGACTGATTGGCGGTGTCGTCTTGAACATTTTCCATTCTGTTGGGTTTGCTTCTTATCTGTTCTTATAGATTTTTTTATCTTTAATGTTATATCTTTCTTGGTCATGATGTCGTTATTAGAATTTTTTCTCAATTCCATAATAGGTTATGTCCGTGTTTATTTCAAAAGAAGCGTTCAAGATAATTGTGTCTCTAAGTAAACAACATGAAAATTTCAAAGATAATTATTTGTCGGCAAAATGGGAGTTTCAAACAAAAAAGCAATTAAATAAAAAAGATCAAAATATGAAGTCATAAAAACTGAACACATTTTTACAGTTTTCATTATTATATATATTTATTATTTTTTCCCTTTCTTTCCAAACTATTTGAGCTTCATAGAATTCTTTAAGACATAATGTAATACAGTCGATCGACTACATCGTCGATTGAGAGTGGAATAAATCCCGAAGAAAATCTCCTAACATATTCTTAACCTTGTGCAAACATGATATCTGTCTATATCTCTGAGATGTGGTATTATGATTATTTAAATTTTGTTTCAGCCTCTATATCTCTGAGATGAGGTATTATGATTACTTGCATTATTTACATTATTCGGACTGTTATCCTCATCTTCATTGCCATATTCACAACGTTTCGGCCTCTATATCTCTGAGATAAGGTATTATGATTACGTTCATTATTTACATTAGGACTGTTATCCTCATCTTCATTGTCATATTCACAACGTTTCGGCCTCTATATCTCTGAGATGACGTATTATGATTACTTGCATTATTTACATTATTCGGACTGTTATCCTCATCGTCATTGCCATATTCACAACGTTTCGGCCTCTATATCTCTGAGATGAGGTATTATGATTACGTTCATTATTTACATTATTCGGACTGTTATCCTCATCTTCATTGCAATATTCACAACGTTTCGGCCTCTATATCCCTGAGTTGAAGTATTATGGTTACTTGCATTATTTATATTATTCGGGCTGTTAGAATTACTGGGTCATGTTTTATTGGAAAAATATGAAAAAAAAAATAATAACGGAATTATTCGTTTTGTTTCAATTAATATGCACAAGGGGGTATGTACTATAGAGTAAAGTTCATCAGAAAAAAATACCATGAAATTTTTTATAGAGAATGCACAGAGAAGCTATATTGCGTTAGTCGGAAAGGGCCTGAAGCCGAGATACCAATTCTAGACCAATAGCACTGCAGACACTTCTTCAGGGTTTTATCAAGAGTTTACAAATATATAGTAGAAGCACCAGCACAGTTGTGGCAGCAATATTCCAAGCAAGCATGAATGTTTGATTTAGGATTATTTAACATAGATTCTGCCGAATCACGACACAGGAACCAACTTTCCTAACAGGGGACTTAGCAACTGATTCGATATAAGATTTAGACTTCATGCCGGAGTCGATCCTTCAAATCTACAAATCAACCATTCGCATGAAGTATTGCTGCTATATATGGCCTGGTGCCCCTTATGTTTGTCTCAAGGTGCTTGATAAGATCCAGAGACGCATATGCAATGTAATTGGCCGTGATCTGGCCTCTCGTCTGCAGTCGCTCTCTCACAGACGTGTAGTCCCCTCTCTCTGTCTTTTTTACAAATACTTTCATGGTAACTGCTCCGAGGAGCTGCTTTCGCTGGTTCCCAAACTTCATGAATTTAAGCGTTCAACTAGGCTGGCCTCTCGCTCTCACCCTTTCACTGTCGAAACTGTTAAATATAGCCGTCTCTTCTACTCCAATAGCTTCATGTCTCGCACTTCTCGCCTGTCGAACTCCCTCCCCTTTTACTGTTTCCCTGATAGCTATTATCTCCAACTATTCAAATGTAATGTCAGTCGACGTCTCTAGATTGCTGGATCTATCCCCTATCCTTCTCTTCATCCTTTCCTCTATCACTCCTATTTGCACTAGCTCCAACTATCTGTAACCCCTTGCGTGCTAATGGCTTCCCACCTTGCTTGGGGTGAAACGCTTAAAAAATGTCAGCGGGAAATTTTACTCCAAGAAGGTGCTATGAGTCACCACCCTAGAGGTTAGTACCAGCCATGATAAAAGTAAAACGGGTTCTCTCATATTTTTAAAAAGATCCTTTTTCTTCTTGGAGGCGTTAGAATTAACAAGTCATTCCTTTCCCCAGTTAACAACAGAGTGTATATCATTTTTTAGATCAGCTTCCAATTTGAACTTTTATCGAAATGTTCAGACTTAATATTAAGACAGGAGTAAAGGGTTGTCAACAGCATCGATACGGAGTTGAGAATTGATGACACCAGGAAGGGTTACTGATGAAAATTATGAACAACAATGCTCAAAGAATAGATTAATGCAAAATAAGATCTAGAAGAGTGGCCGTTCAAGACAACTTTCATTTCGTGATTCAATAAAACAGTTAAAAAATTCGTCTAGATTTACCATAACTTTTCAACTTGTGACGAAAACCAATATCCCAAACCCTGCCAAAAACCTTTGAGATATCCAAAGCAACGGGCAGAGATTCACCATTTAAAACTTGATAGACACTTTCAGCAATAGCTGTTAATAGTAGTTGACCTAGAGAAGCGAAAGCCGTATTGCTTATTTGAAAGAAGAGCCTGCAAGATGCTTACCCCATTCAATGTTAATTAGAGCCTCTAGTATTTTGCCAAAAGAGGGTAGAATCTAAAAGCTCGATATTTCTAATGGCCAGGTGGTACACATGAATTCTTACACCAGAAACTACAGATAAGGATTTCCAATAAAAAGCAACGCAAGAAACAGCAAGTCACTTATTATACAGTTTAGTGAGAACTGGGCGCCAGCACGCGAACACATTTCATGAGGATTATTACCATCAGGTCCATATGTTTTGAGGAGATATAGTTTAGAAATGATAGTAGAAACTACGGACGGAGTTGTATGCATATCACACAATAGGGAGATGCTTAACTAATTTAGAGTTGATTAGAAGCTCTAGTACGTTGCCAAAAAGAGGTCGAAGGTTAATAAGCTGAAAGCAAGAAGCAGCAAGTCACTTATTGTAGAGTTTACAGAGAACAAGAGCCAGTTCTGGAACACTTCGTAAGGGTTATTGCAGGGATAGCATCAAGTCCACTTGCTTTGTGGGGATCAAGTTTAGAGATGATAGCAGAAACAATGGATAGAGTTAAATGCATATTACACTGTTTAGGTATCGATCAATAGGGTCAGTAGAACCAAAACAAACTCCGTGTGCCAACACTAAGTTCGATCTCAAATCTCTTGTCAACAGTTTAGCAGGCAACGTAGTAACAAATATAGGGTCATAAATCCAACCTTCCCCTTGCAACAGCAGATACGGACTTTCACTTACCAGGCTCAAAATCGTTCTGTCTCGGTAAGCAAAAAAGCAACGGCTTTTATTCACCGAGCGATTTTTCTGATTGGCCACGCCATTCAGGAAGAATTATTTTCTTCCTGAATGGCGTGGCCAATCAGAAAAAAGCATAGTTTCTTTGATACGTAAAGTAGCAGGTTTTTGCTATTTTCTTTAATTCTTCTTGAACTTCCGTGAGATCTTTATATCATGGGGTGTTTTTTTTAGGTACCGCCGCTGTGAAATGTGTGGTATTGTGGTATATGTAGGATTGATTGGTGATGGATGAATTCGTGTGGTAAATAGATTGTACTGGATGAATGGGTCGTGATCGTGATTTACTAGGACGAGGATAGTTAGTGAAGACCAGCCTTTCCCCCACTTCCCCTTTGGCCATGTGTCACAATTATTGTATTTATACAATAATAAATATATTCTATAATTCTTCTCCGGCAGACCCCACACAAAACACAGAAATCTTCAGAATGTTTTCAAAGAAGGCTTTCAATTAATTTACGTTCCTTGTATCTTCACATTCGCCACACCAACGACCCGCCATGCCACGTATTATTCGGTTGAGTTAACTCGGCCATTCATGAGTCTATCATACCACAGTCCTGCATCAATGTCGGAAGGTCATTAGGGTGTCATCCTGTGTATTTGGGTATCAATCAATGGGATCAGTTGAAAAACAAAATCTGTCTGTCAACACTAAGTTCAATCGCGAATATGTTGTAAACAGTCCATCAGGCAACGTCGTAATGAAAAACGGGGTCAGAGATTCAACCTTCCCCTCGTAACAGCAGAAATACACCTACGCTCACCAAGCTCAAAAGTCGTTCTGTCTTGATTAGCAAAAGCAATGACCTTTATTCACAGAGCAATTTTTTTTTTGATTGGCCACATCATTCAGGGAGGAAAGAACGTAGTTTCTCTAATACTTAAAGTAGCAGCTTTTTTTGCTAACAATTTTCTGTAATTTTCCTTCGGCAGACCACTCCCAAAACACAAAACAGGTAGGTGCCTTTCTCTTTCGTTATAGACTCTCAGTTCTAAGTGGAAAGTCAGGCAAAGATAATCCAGATGAGTGAAGAGTAGAATTGGAAGAGAATTTACGAGCAAAGCATTCTGCTTCATCGATAGAAGTACACCTCAAATTAAATGAAGAGAGGAGGGATAGAAGACTTACTCTTATTTAATGCACTATTACAGAGTCCCCAGTTGCCAACCATTTTAGACGCTACGATTTGTCGTATTCTATCGGCAAACAAAGGCTTAGCCTATTTGAGGTCACATTTACAAATGTTACCAACAGACCCATGTAAGCATCTGCTGCGTTCGCAAGCATCATGCTGGAACACCTGGAAGAAATTTTGTTTGTAAACACATTAATTATTAGTATTCGTTAGTTTTTCTTCGACTTATTACTCTTTAGTACAGCCTTTTAATACGCAAAATCTAATACAATTAAAATAGTTAAAATAATTAGCAAGTAATTAAAAAAATATAAAAGTCTCCAACGATATATTCGACGTAGAACATATCACATACTAGTTTTAAATTAATGATACTTTTAATGGTCGCTGAGTAATCAATGCTGAAAATACCACATCGTCTGTTTTTAATCAATACCACTTTTAAAAGTCTGATGGCATCCGGCGAGAAATCGTCACATTTTATACTTTAATTAATCATACCTTTAACGGTCGGAGAGTATTTGACGCAGAAATTTAATTTGCAGTGCCTTGCAGTAATAGGAATCTATTTTCAGAGTGTATGATGAAATTTGTCTGGCTTTGAAAAATATTGCGTCATCCGTGATTGCATCAGATTTTCATCACGCTCAGACACAATATTGTTTCGACTGTCGATTAGTTGTCCTACGGTCATTGTCTGTGATGGACGTTACTCCAAGGAAGCGTACAAAAATTGTAACGCTGCACGAATGCTATGGCAAGCCTTACTAGTGAGCAAATCAAAGTACTATGGTCTGGCTCGGAAACACACCTGATTTAAATCCAATCGAAAATCTTTGGTCAATCTGCAAAGAACGATTTCATGGAATGAACATACGAAGTAATAACATGTGCACTTGGTCATGGAAAAATTCGAAAAAAAAAAGTAAATAACGGAATTATTCGTTTTATTTCAATTAATTTGCACAAGTGTGTATATATAAAACAAGCAGACGAACACACACTGGGGTCTGGCCATGGGTGCCATAAGGTAAATACGAGTATTCACTATAAATGAGGTTTAAAGTGATAAAATGTTTTCGTATTTTGGATCGGCGCGTCACCGCTTGTCGATTTAGTCAGGACCAAAAGGGTCAGACATCACTGGAGACATCGTGAGGGGGGATTCATTAGGGCTGAGAGAGAGTCTGTGTTTCACTTTGTTAAGGTGTCTGACCCGGAGTTCTTCAGTGGTCCGACTGAATTTAGGAAGCTGTATCTTGACTTGAGCTTTTCTGTCCTTGTTTCACAGGCGTGGAAAAGGTGGCATGGATCAATTTCCTGCTTCTAATTCTCACGTTAAGAGTGGACTGTCCTTTCTGGTATAAGGGGAGAGCAATATCACCAAGGAAGTAGAAGCGGTTTTGAGACACCACCGCGATTGACCTGCAAGAGACATTAAAAGGCACGGTCGATTTCCTTTAGGGTCCACAGAAGGAACGTTCACGTTGCAGTCCTCGTCAGATGACTGCTTTCATTTGCCAATCTTTCCCAAAACACATTACACTACGCACTATAATAATAACAACAACAGCAATAATAATAATAATAATAATAGCACTCACACCCGGTTACAGAGATAGGGCCTGTAACAAATTTAAGGAACTTTACAATACACACAGGTAGAATAATCAAAGCTAATCGCACAGGCATCCTATTCAAAGATCACAAAAACAGAATATGTATTCTTATTGACATGGCAGTAAATGCAGACTATAATATGTCTTTGAAGATCTTTAAAAAAAATAGGATCTTGAAAGAGAAATCTAAAAAAATGTGGTACATGAGGACATTAATATTTTCAGTCGGAGTTGGAGCTCTAGGATTTATTGGAAAAGGGTCCGATAGGCTGATTGGAGGGGTTTCTAGTAAGCAATGCCTTAAAGAAATACAAACTACTCACTGTACAGCTCACAGCTGACGAAGGATTTTATCTTTGTAAAATTGTGTGATCTTAGGTCGTTCTTTTTTATTCACTGGAAAATGTCACGATGCCATTTCTGACCTTATGTCTTTGCTTGGTACCGGAAAAAAATGTGTATACAAGAGAAACCCAAGAAAATAATAATAATACACGTTGTCGGCATCCGTCCGTCTCTCGAGACGATGGAGTAGCGCGGTGCGCTACGTCCCTGGGCGGCATATATGGAGAACTAGGGCTGCCCAGACGTCTAGTTTCCCCTCGCGGCCTTGCTACCAGAGTCTAAAGAAGATGATAAACCAACGCGGCTGCAGGAGTTGCCGGAAGGTAGCACAAAATGCTCTCCATCCGACTTCGGGGCTACACTCCGGGTTTGAATTCAGAGTTGTCTTCACCTAGACCATTTGCCATCCAAGGCTATAGAACCCAGTCTGTCCTGCCATTTACCCATAGCTGGAGGGAGAAGAAGAGGATTCACACCTTTTCCAAGGGTATTAGCACGTAAGTGTATGTAATGGATTCGACTGGAATTCGAACTCGGCTCTCCGATTCCTCAATTCAAGCCGATATCCATGACTCCACCGCGCCTCCCCACAATACTACTACTAATAATAATAACTATAATAATAATAATAATAATAGACCTTCAAACTAATTGATATAACTTGCCCATACGATTCTAATGTTTCTAATAAAGAATTTCAAAAACTGTCAAATTCTAAGAATCTGCAAATCGAAGTAACAAAAATATGGTAACTTATGGTAAGCTACTATTTTCCCTATTGTGACAGGGGGATATTGGGTAGGATAAAGAAGATAATGTAACTAAAATTCCTGGACAAATCAGCAGCTCCGAACTACGAAATATTACCTCGTGCGGAGACGGCGAAATAGATTTCAACTGAATGCACTCACTTAGACCCTGTAAGGCATAAATACTACAAGGAAACCAACAGGAGAAAAATATTTGAAAATACTGACACTATTAATATAATGTCCTACCTTAAAGAAATAGGTTTATACCAAAACATATAACACCTACTAAATCATATACAAACTATATAGCTATAAAACATACGTTTACACAGAATGTAAAAAATTATGTATAGAATATATGTAGTTGAAAATCGCGTACAAAATATTTAGATTTCAACATTAAATAACCCATAGAGGTGTTGATAGGCCGCCAAACAAAAGCAACCTAACCAAAACTTTGTGCTGAACTGCACATACCATCCGCAAAACCCTCCCCATTTAAACCAAACATCCCAAATGTGCAGAGATAAATCTCCTACGGTGCCTTCTTTTTTACTCATAGACCCCGGCACTTTGTAATTAGGCACAATACCACCCACAATAATAATAAAACAACAGGCAATTTAAACTCTCAAATAGTTATAAGTTCACAGCGTCCTCATACTAGGTGATGCTACTGTGGAATCCATACCAAGTAGGGAAATTTTACGGGTTGGAGTTGCTAGCCTTACACGCAACTACCTTAAATTGCGGCGTACAAGTCGACCTCGAGATTTTTAGCTCAAAATTCTAGGTTAGGCCTACTCAGTAGTAAATGTTCTAGTGAGACAAGCTTGCTAACCATTACAGCGCCTCGAGGTGCCCAATGATTTTCTAGGCATAGCTTAGATGTGGCACAAGGCCGAAATTAGGGGGCACCCAGTGAGGATCGAACTCACTACTCAGTAGTAAATGTTCTAGTGAGACAAGCTTGCTAACCATTACACCGCCTCGAGGTGCCCAATGATTTTCTAGGCATAGCTGAGATGTGGCACAAGGCCGAAATTAGGGGCACCCAGTATGGATCGAACTCACTACTCAGTAGTAAATGTTCTAGTGAGAGAAGCTTGCTAACCATTACACCGCCTCGATGTGCCCAATGATTTTCTAGCATAGCTGAGATGTGGCACAAGGCCGAAATTAGGCGGCACCCAGTGAGGATCGAACTCACTACTCAGTAGTAAATGTTCTAGTGAGAAGCTTGTTAACCATTACACCGCCTCGAGGTGCCCAATGATTTTCTAAGCATAGCTTAGATGTGGCACAAGGCCGAAATTAGGGGGCACCCAGTGAGGATCGAACTCACTACTCAGTAGTAAATGTTCTAGTGAGACAAGCTTGCTAACCATTACACCGCCTCGAGGTGCCCAATGATTTTCTAAGCATAGCTTAGATGTGGCACAAGGCCGAAATTAGGGGGCACCCAGTGAGGATCGAACTCACTACTCAGTAGTAAATGTTCTAGTGAGACAAGCTTGCTAACCATTACACCGCCTCGAGGTGCCCAATGATTTTCTAAGCATAGCTTAGATGTGGCACAAGGCCGAAATTAGGCGGCACCCAGTGAGGATCGAACTCACTACTCAGTAGTAAATGTTCTAGTGAGACAAGCTTGCTAACCATTACACCGCCTCGAGGTGCCCAATAATTTTCTAAGCATAGCGTAGATGTGGCACAAGGCCGAAATTAGGGGGCACCCAGTGAGGATCGAACTCACTACTCAGTAGTAAATGTTCTAGTGAGACAAGCTTGCTAACCATTACACCGCCTCGAGGTGCCCAATGATTTTCAAAGCATAGCTTAGATGTGGCACAAGGCCGAAATTAGGGGGCACCCAGTGAGGACCGAACTCACTACTCAGTAGTAAATGTTCTAGTGAGACAAGCTTGCTAACCATTACACCGCCTCGAGGTGCCCAATGATTTTCTAAGCATAGCTTAGATGTGGCACAAGGCCGAAATTAGGCGGCACCCAGTGAGGATCGAACTCACTACTCAGTAGTAAATGTTCTAGTAAGACAAGCTTGCTAACCATTACACCGCCTCGAGGTGCCCAATGATTTTCTAAGCATAGCTTAGATGTGGCACAAGGCCGAAATTAGGGGGCACCCAGTGAGGATAGAACTCACTACTCAGTAGTAAATGTTCTAGTGAGACAAGCTTGGTAACCATTACATCGCCTCGAGGTTCCCAATGATTTTCTAAGCATAGCTTAGATGTGGCACAAGGCCGAAATTAGGGGGCACCCAGTGAGGATCGAACTCACTACTCAGTAGTAAATGTTCTAGTGAGACAAGCTTGCTAACCATTACTCCGCCTCGATGTGCCCAATGATTTTCTAGCATAGCTGAGATGTGGCACAAGGCCGAAATTAGGAGGCACCCAGTGAGGATCGAACTCACTACTCAGTAGTAAATGTTCTAGTGAGACAAGTTTGCTAACCATTACATCGCCTCGATGTGCCCAATGATTTTCTAAGCATAGCTTAGATGTGGCACAAGGCCGAAATTAGGGGGCACCCAGTGAGGATCGAACTCACTACTCAGTAGTAAATGTTCTAGTGAGACAAGCTTGCTAACCATTACACCGCCTCGAGGTGCCCAATAATTTTCTAAGCATAGTTTAGATGTGGCACAAGGCCGAAAGTAGGGGGCACCCAGTGAGGATCGAACTCACTACTCAGTAGTAAATGTTCTAGTGAGACAAGCTTGCTAACCATTACACCGCCTCGAGGTGCCCAATGATTTTCTAAGCATAGCTTAGATGTGGCACAAGGCCGAAAGTAGGGGGCACCCAGTGAGGATCGAACTCACTACTCAGTAGTAAATGTTCTAGTGAGACAAGCTTGCTAACCATTACACCGCCTCGAGGTGCCCAATGATTTTCTAAGCATAGCTTAGATGTGGCACAAGGCCGAAATTAGGGGGCACCCAGTGAGGATCGAACTCACTACTCAGTAGTAAATGTTCTAGTGAGACAAGCTTGCTAACCATTACTCCGCCTCGATGTGCCCAATGATTTTCTAGCATAGCTGAGATGTGGCACAAGGCCGAAATTAGGAGGCACCCAGTGAGGATCGAACTCACTACTCAGTAGTAAATGTTCTAGTGAGACAAGTTTGCTAACCATTACATCGCCTCGATGTGCCCAATGATTTTCTAAGCATAGCTTAGATGTGGCACAAGGCCGAAATTAGGGGGCACCCAGTGAGGATCGAACTCACTACTCAGTAGTAAATGTTCTAGTGAGACAAGCTTGCTAACCATTACACCGCCTCGAGGTGCCCAATAATTTTCTAAGCATAGCTTAGATGTGGCACAAGGCCGAAAGTAGGGGGCACCCAGTGAGGATCGAACTCACTACTCAGTAGTAAATGTTCTAGTGAGACAAGCTTGCTAACCATTACACCGCCTCGAGGTGCCCAATGATTTTCTAAGCATAGCTTAGATGTGGCACAAGGCCGAAATTAGGCGGCACCCAGTGAAGATCGAACTCACTACTCAGTAGTAAATGTTCTAGTGAGACAAGCTTGCTAACCATTACACCGCCTCGAGGTGCCCAATGATTTTCTAAGCATAGCTTAGATGTGGCACAAGGCCGAAATTAGGGGGCACCCAGTGAGGATCGAACTCACTACTCAGTAGTAAATGTTCTAGTGAGACAAGCTTGGTAACCATTACATCGCCTCGAGGTGCCCAATGATTTTCTAAGCATAGCTTAGATGTGGCACAAGGCCGAAATTAGGCGGCACCCAGTGAGGATCGAACTCACTACTCAGTAGTAAATGTTCTAGTGAGACAAGCTTGCTAACCATTACACCGCCTCGAGGTGCCTAATGATTTTCTGAGCATAGCTTAGATGTGGCACAAGGCCGAAATTAGGGGGCACCCAGTGAGGATCGAACTCACTACTCAGTAGTAAATGTTCTAGTGAGACAAGCTTGCTAACCATTACACCGCCTCGAGGTGCCCAATGATTTTCTAAGCATAGCTTAGATGTGGCACAAGGCCGAAATTAGGCGGCACCCAGTGAGGATCGAACTCACTACTCAGTAGTAAATGTTCTAGTGAGACAAGCTTGCTAACCATTACACCGCCTCGAGGTGCCCAATGATTTTCTAAGCATAGCTTAGATGTGGCACAAGGCCGAAATTAGGGGGCACCCAGTGAGGATCGAACTCACTACTCAGTAGTAAATGTTCTAGTGAGACAAGCTTGCTAACCATTACACCGCCTCGAGGTGCCCAATGATTTTCTAAGCATAGCTTAGATGTGGCACAAGGCCGAAATTAGGCGGCACCCAGTGAGGATCGAACTCACTACTCAGTAGTAAATGTTCTAGTGAGACAAGCTTGCTAACCATTACACCGCCTCGAGGTGCCCAATGATTTTCTAAGCATAGCTTAGATGTGGCACAAGGCCGAAATTAGGGGGCACCCAGTGAGGATCGAACTCACTACTCAGTAGTAAATGTTCTAGTGAGACAAGCTTGCTAACCATTACACCGCCTCGAGGTGCCCAATGATTTTCTAAGCATAGCTTAGATGTGGCACAAGGCCGAAATTAGGGGGCACCCAGTGAGGATAGAACTCACTACTCAGTAGTAAATGTTCTAGTGAGACAAGCTTGCTAACCATTACATCGCCTCGAGGTTCCCAATGATTTTCTAAGCATAGCTTAGATGTGGCACAAGGCCGAAATTAGGGGGCACCCAGTGAGGATCGAACTCACTACTCAGTAGTAAATGTTCTAGTGAGACAAGCTTGCTAACCATTACTCCGCCTCGATGTGCCCAATGATTTTCTAGCATAGCTGAGATGTGGCACAAGGCCGAAATTAGGAGGCACCCAGTGAGGATCGAACTCACTACTCAGTAGTAAATGTTCTAGTGAGACAAGTTTGCTAACCATTACATCGCCTCGATGTGCCCAATGATTTTCTAAGCATAGCTTAGATGTGGCACAAGGCCGAAATTAGGGGGCACCCAGTGAGGATCGAACTCACTACTCAGTAGTAAATGTTCTAGTGAGACAAGCTTGCTAACCATTACACCGCCTCGAGGTGCCCAATAATTTTCTAAGCATAGCTTAGATGTGGCACAAGGCCGAAAGTAGGGGGCACCCAGTGAGGATCGAACTCACTACTCAGTAGTAAATGTTCTAGTGAGACAAGCTTGCTAACCATTACACCGCCTCGAGGTGCCCAATGATTTTCTAAGCATAGCTTAGATGTGGCACAAGGCCGAAATTAGGCGGCACCCAGTGAAGATCGAACTCACTACTCAGTAGTAAATGTTCTAGTGAGACAAGCTTGCTAACCATTACACCGCCTCGAGGTGCCCAATGATTTTCTAAGCATAGCTTAGATGTGGCACAAGGCCGAAATTAGGGGGCACCCAGTGAGGATCGAACTCACTACTCAGTAGTAAATGTTCTAGTGAGACAAGCTTGGTAACCATTACATCGCCTCGAGGTGCCCAATGATTTTCTAAGCATAGCTTAGATGTGGCACAAGGCCGAAATTAGGCGGCACCCAGTGAGGATCGAACTCACTACTCAGTAGTAAATGTTCTAGTGAGACAAGCTTGCTAACCATTACACCGCCTCGAGGTGCCCAATGATTTTCTAAGCATAGCTTAGATGTGGCACAAGGCCGAAATTAGGGGGCACCCAGTGAGGATCGAACTCACTACTCAGTAGTAAATGTTCTAGTGAGACAAGCTTGCTAACCATTACACCGCCTCGAGGTGCCCAATGATTTTCTAAGCATAGCTTAGATGTGGCACAAGGCCGAAATTAGGGGGCACCCAGTGAGGATAGAACTCACTACTCAGTAGTAAATGTTCTAGTGAGACAAGCTTGCTAACCATTACATCGCCTCGAGGTTCCCAATGATTTTCTAAGCATAGCTTAGATGTGGCACAAGGCCGAAATTAGGGGGCACCCAGTGAGGATCGAACTCACTACTCAGTAGTAAATGTTCTAGTGAGACAAGCTTGCTAACCATTACTCCGCCTCGATGTGCCCAATGATTTTCTAGCATAGCTGAGATGTGGCACAAGGCCGAAATTAGGAGGCACCCAGTGAGGATCGAACTCACTACTCAGTAGTAAATGTTCTAGTGAGACAAGTTTGCTAACCATTACATCGCCTCGATGTGCCCAATGATTTTCTAAGCATAGCTTAGATGTGGCACAAGGCCGAAATTAGGGGGCACCCAGTGAGGATCGAACTCACTACTCAGTAGTAAATGTTCTAGTGAGACAAGCTTGCTAACCATTACACCGCCTCGAGGTGCCCAATAATTTTCTAAGCATAGCTTAGATGTGGCACAAGGCCGAAAGTAGGGGGCACCCAGTGAGGATCGAACTCACTACTCAGTAGTAAATGTTCTAGTGAGACAAGCTTGCTAACCATTACACCGCCTCGAGGTGCCCAATGATTTTCTAAGCATAGCTTAGATGTGGCACAAGGCCGAAATTAGGCGGCACCCAGTGAAGATCGAACTCACTACTCAGTAGTAAATGTTCTAGTGAGACAAGCTTGCTAACCATTACACCGCCTCGAGGTGCCCAATGATTTTCTAAGCATAGCTTAGATGTGGCACAAGGCCGAAATTAGGGGGCACCCAGTGAGGATCGAACTCACTACTCAGTAGTAAATGTTCTAGTGAGACAAGCTTGGTAACCATTACATCGCCTCGAGGTGCCCAATGATTTTCTAAGCATAGCTTAGATGTGGCACAAGGCCGAAATTAGGCGGCACCCAGTGAGGATCGAACTCACTACTCAGTAGTAAATGTTCTAGTGAGACAAGCTTGCTAACCATTACACCGCCTCGAGGTGCCTAATGATTTTCTGAGCATAGCTTAGATGTGGCACAAGGCCGAAATTAGGGGGCACCCAGTGAGGATCGAACTCACTACTCAGTAGTAAATGTTCTAGTGAGACAAGCTTGCTAACCATTACACCGCCTCGACGTGCCCAATGATTTTCTAAGCATAGCTTAGATGTGGCACAAGGCCGAAATTAGGCGGCACCCAGTGAGGATCGAACTCACTACTCAGTAGTAAATGTTCTAGTGAGACAAGCTTGCTAACCATTACACCGCCTCGAGGTGCCCAATGATTTTCTAAGCATAGCTTAGATGTGGCACAAGGCCGAAATTAGGGGGCACCCAGTGAGGATCGAACTCACTACTCAGTAGTAAATGTTCTAGTGAGACAAGCTTGCTAACCATTACACCGCCTCGAGGTGCCCAATGATTTTCTAAGCATAGCTTAGATGTGGCACAAGGCCGAAATTAGGCGGCACCCAGTGAGGATCGAACTCACTACTCAGTAGTAAATGTTCTAGTGAGACAAGCTTGCTAACCATTACACCGCCTCGAGGTGCCCAATGATTTTCTAAGCATAGCTTAGATGTGGCACAAGGCCGAAATTAGGGGGCACCCAGTGAGGATCGAACTCACTACTCAGTAGTAAATGTTCTAGTGAGACAAGCTTGCTAACCATTACACCGCCTCGAGGTGCCCAATGATTTTCTAAGCATAGCTTAGATGTGGCACAAGACCGAAATTAGGGGGCACCCAGTGAGGATAGAACTCACTACTCAGTAGTAAATGTTCTAGTGAGACAAGCTTGCTAACCATTACATCGCCTCGAGGTTCCCAATGATTTTCTAAGCATAGCTTAGATGTGGCACAAGGCCGAAATTAGGGGGCACCCAGTGAGGATCGAACTCACTACTCAGTAGTAAATGTTCTAGTGAGACAAGCTTGCTAACCATTACTCCGCCTCGATGTGCCCAATGATTTTCTAGCATAGCTGAGATGTGGCACAAGGCCGAAATTAGGAGGCACCCAGTGAGGATCGAACTCACTACTCAGTAGTAAATGTTCTAGTGAGACAAGTTTGCTAACCATTACATCGCCTCGATGTGCCCAATGATTTTCTAAGCATAGCTTAGATGTGGCACAAGGCCGAAATTAGGGGGCACCCAGTGAGGATCGAACTCACTACTCAGTAGTAAATGTTCTAGTGAGACAAGCTTGCTAACCATTACACCGCCTCGAGGTGCCCAATAATTTTCTAAGCATAGCTTAGATGTGGCACAAGGCCGAAAGTAGGGGGCACCCAGTGAGGATCGAACTCACTACTCAGTAGTAAATGTTCTAGTGAGACAAGCTTGCTAACCATTACACCGCCTCGAGGTGCCCAATGATTTTCTAAGCATAGCTTAGATGTGGCACAAGGCCGAAATTAGGCGGCACCCAGTGAAGATCGAACTCACTACTCAGTAGTAAATGTTCTAGTGAGACAAGCTTGCTAACCATTACACCGCCTCGAGGTGCCCAATGATTTTCTAAGCATAGCTTAGATGTGGCACAAGGCCGAAATTAGGGGGCACCCAGTGAGGATCGAACTCACTACTCAGTAGTAAATGTTCTAGTGAGACAAGCTTGGTAACCATTACATCGCCTCGAGGTGCCCAATGATTTTCTAAGCATAGCTTAGATGTGGCACAAGGCCGAAATTAGGCGGCACCCAGTGAGGATCGAACTCACTACTCAGTAGTAAATGTTCTAGTGAGACAAGCTTGCTAACCATTACACCGCCTCGAGGTGCCTAATGATTTTCTGAGCATAGCTTAGATGTGGCACAAGGCCGAAATTAGGGGGCACCCAGTGAGGATCGAACTCACTACTCAGTAGTAAATGTTCTAGTGAGACAAGCTTGCTAACCATTACACCGCCTCGAGGTGCCCAATGATTTTCTAAGCATAGCTTAGATGTGGCACAAGGCCGAAATTAGGCGGCACCCAGTGAGGATCGAACTCACTACTCAGTAGTAAATGTTCTAGTGAGACAAGCTTGCTAACCATTACACCGCCTCGAGGTGCCCAATGATTTTCTAAGCATAGCTTAGATGTGGCACAAAGCCGAAATTAGGGGGCACCCAGTGAGGATCGAACTCACTACTCAGTAGTAAATGTTCTAGTGAGACAAGCTTGCTAACCATTACACCGCCTCGAGGTGCCCAATGATTTTCTAAGCATAGCTTAGATGTGGCACAAGACCGAAATTAGGCGGCACCCAGTGAGGATCGAACTCACTACTCAGTAGTAAATGTTCTAGTGAGACAAGCTTGCTAACCATTACACCGCCTCGAGGTGCCCAATGATTTTCTAAGCATAGCTTAGATGTGGCACAAGGCCGAAATTAGGGGGCACCCAGTGAGGATCGAACTCACTACTCAGTAGTAAATGTTCTAGTGAGACAAGCTTGCTAACCATTACACCGCCTCGAGGTGCCCAATGATTTTCTAAACATAGCTTAGATGTGGCACAAGGCCGAAATTAGGCGGCACCCAGTGAGGATCGAACTCACTACTCAGTAGTAAATGTTCTAGTGAGACAAGCTTGCTAACCATTACACCGCCTCGAGGTGCCCAATGATTTTCTAAGCATAGCTTAGATGTGGCACAAGGCCGAAATTAGGGGGCACCCAGTGAGGATCGAACTCACTACTCAGTAGTAAATGTTCTAGTGAGACAAGCTTGCTAACCATTACACCGCCTCGAGGTGCCCAATGATTTTCTAAACATAGCTTAGATGTGGCACAAGGCCGAAATTAGGCGGCACCCAGTGAGGATCGAACTCACTACTCAGTAGTAAATGTTCTAGTGAGACAAGCTTGCTAACCATTACATCGCCTCGAGGTGCCCAATGATTTTCTAAGCATAGCTTAAATGTGGCACAAGGCCGAAATTAGGCGGCACCCAGTGAGGATCGAACTCACTACTCAGTAGTAAATGTTCTAGTGAGACAAGCTTGTTAACCATTACATCGCCTCGAGGTTCCCAATGATTTTCTAAGCATAGCTTAGATGTGGCACAAGGCCGAAAGTAAGGGGCACCCAGTGAGAATCGAACTCACTACTCAGTCGTAATTGTTCTAGCGAGACAAGCTTGCTAACCATTACAACGCCTCGAGGTGCCATTGTTAGGCTACAGTATACGATAACCTGTGCTAAAATTACATAACGGCACACAATTTAACTGAATATTGAGACACTAACTATAATACCTTTCGAAAGCGTTCTATAGCAAACAATCTACAACACACACCTGCTGGTACCGTATATTGTGCTGTTGGGCGCGATTTACGCAGTAGCGTTAATAGAATACTGAATCTGTGTCATTATTTTAGTATCTTATATTAATTTCTGAGTTAATATACCAAATATGCTTGCCAGACACAGGTTTTAGTGGGTTGTACTTGTGGCAGCCTGCTAGAGGTAAGCTAAGTGGGTACGGTGATTATTAGGAGGGACGTCCGACTTGTTTACAACTCGATGGTAATGGGTTGCATTTTATACCCGCTGTAACGGAAAAGAGCGATGAAAGAATGGTTTATTCTCTCATTTAAATTTCCCCCATTATGTTTATTGTCTTATCTATGATATAAAAACGCCATATTTCACGGAAGGAATGAGAAACATACCTTGTTCTCAGAGACATTAATAACACTATGACATACACAAAACTATACATACATATGTATACGTGAGAAAAATATATCACATATATCTATACGACAAAGCATAGTGTAAGGAGGAACAAAAATGAAGTGTCTTACATGTAACATGGAGATTCTTCTGTGTTTCTGGTGAAGCCAAGTTTAGAACTCCAGATTCAAACGGGCCGAATTCATCTATGTCTCAGGCGATGACATATTCCAGGAAAGGGAAACGGAGAATCTTAGATTTTTACAAATTGTGGCCTACGAGCTAGAGTTTCTTTTTATATCCGGGGAAGATATATTCCGAAAAGGAAACGGATCATGGACTTGTATACTGCTGGCAAGGCAGATTTACCGTCTGCTCAGGCCGTGTGTCGCGGGGGCGGTATACAGAAAGCAGCAACTTTGTTTGACTATCGTAAACCGACTGAATGACTGGACACATTCGTCACTCTGTGAATTGACGTCACCTAGCGGTTGTCACGTGAAACATGTGACTTATCCCCACCAAAGGCAGATAATCGCTTTCCGTATCCCTGCACTGCCATATAAGTCGACCCCTGGTTTTACAAAAACTTTTTTAGGTATGAAGACTCGACTTTTACGACGCAATTTACTGTAGTTTAGAATTCAGAGCTGTCTTTCTCCTAAACAAGTTGCCAAGCAAAGACTAACATTTTCTTACGCCTCGGTATCGACTCCTAGCTAGGAGTCAGTACCTAAGAAGACATGTGAAATTCCAGCATCATTACGTTTGTTGTATTTTGGAAGTATTTTGTTGTATCTTATTGTATTTTATTAAGTAAAATCGTTACTAAGTAACATTGATTCATTGTTTAAATGTGGAATTGACTGTGAATATCTGATACAAAGCAGAAATAAATTAAATTTAGTTATCGACTAATCTACAAGCTGCCATAATTCTATGTTGTCTCGCAGGCAGTCTCAACGGCCAATATCCGCAAATACCTTGTGCTCATGCAAATAAAGCTAATTAATCGACATAATTGTTCTGATTGAATTTCCAATTATAATTTGTGGTCCCTATCCGATCTAAAATGACATCTACCTGACCTGGACTTAAACAAGCCCTACCACCAATCGGCTCGTCTTTCAACAGACACCACCTTCCCTCCCCTATCACTTTCTATCTCTTCTCTCTCTCTCTCTCTCTTTCTCTCTTTCTCTCTCTCTTTCTCTCTCTATTTCTCTCACTTTCTCTCTCACACATACTCACTCTCTCTCCCTCTCTCTATCGTTTCTGCCTTCTTTTTGTTCATTCTCCTCTGGAAATAGACATGACCTAATGGTCAACGACTCAAAAAATCAAATTAGCGTTAAAAATTTCGCATTACTGTCCTTAGGAAAGGCATGAATCCACGTCTTTCTAGTAACGGGTAAAGAGTAGTGTAGTTGGAGACCTTTATACCATTTTTCTTTTTTCTTTTTTCTACATACAACGTGTGAAAGCACGTGTCATACCTTGCTCTCATCAGCCGCCACCCAAGGGACATTTCGGTGGCTAAGGGGTACTGCCACGCCTGACGCCACAAGCAGCTTTTGCCACCGGACAGGTTATTGATTTTTGGTGTAGACGTGTCAGTCTCTGCTATTTTTTTATGCGACTTCAAGTCAGATTTTCCAACATTGTGTTCAATAGAACCGTTTGCTTTTGATCGTTAAACAAAGCACAGCGCGTCCGTAGTGACCGTTATCAATGACGTAGAATGGAAGGAAAACATTTGTTTCACGTCAGAAGTAACATTGTTTTGTGAGCATAGTTTTAATTAAATTTGTCTATTTTGAATCTTAACCAGATTCAACACGATGCCTGTTGAGATTTGGTCTGGAGACGATGTGAAGCTCTCTTCAGACACCGAATACTGATATCCACCTTCAAAAGGAAGGAAACGATTGACCGTCCAAGGAATTCACGAAACCCGACCTCAAGAGGTAATGCATGGCATGTCCTCTTCGTTTTCCACACTGTCAGATCGCAGCAATTACTAGAAGTTTTTCTTTCGCTCATGCGCCTCCTCGCTGTTCCCCTCCCATGGAACCGTTAATTCTAATAGGACCAACTTATTTGAATCAGACTACGCTACAATGTCAGGACTGTGCTGCTTTGTGGATGATGTGCGCCGAAAATTGAAGAGGTGTTGTAAGACACGTTACTGAGTGTATCCAATCTCGGGATACAATCAATAACGTCATGTTGAGAGTTAATTGGGCTTCTACCTTCCGTGAAAAAAAACGGGTCTTATGTTCTCTGGCCGTTACAGATTCTTTGTTGGCTGCTTCACACTGTGTACTGATGAAGTCCATTACCACTTCCAACAGTTCCAGTATTTTGTTAAGACGCCACGTGCATATCTGTCTGTGTCTTTGTCTCTCTCTCTCTCTCTCTGTATCTCTGTCTTTGTCTCTCTCTCTCTCTCTCTCTGTTTCTGTATCTCTGTCTCTCTCTCTGTCTCTGCATCTCTGTCTCTGTCTCTGTATCTCTGCCTCTGTCTCTCTCTGTATCTCTGTCTCTGTATCTCTCTCTGTATCTCTGTCTTTGTATCTCTCTCGCTCTCTCTGTCTCTGTATCTCTGTCTCTCTGTCTGTCTCTGTATATCTGTCTCTGTCTCTCTCTGTATCTCTGTCTCTGTCTTTCTGTCTCTGTATCCCTGTCTCTGTCTCTCTCGCTGTATCTCTATCTCTGTCTCTCTGTCTCTGTCTCTCTGTTTCTGTCTGTCTCTCTCTGTCTGTCTGGCTGTCTGTCTGTCTGTCTCTATCTCTCTATGTTCCCTTCCTTTTCCTTATCCACGCTCCCCTGTTCTCTTTACTTCATAACTCGGTATTTACCCGAGTCCTCCCCACAAGGCGGAATGTGGCACAAGGGTCTGTTTTTGGACGTGGGATTTCCGTGTGCGTACGGTCGGGTAAAAAACCCCTGTAGAGCCAACATTCACGGGGTCGGGTTGTTGTCTACCTCTCCAGATGAGACTCTGCCCGTAGGTATAGCCTCATCTGAATTCCTCTCCGTCCGAACGCAACAGGTCCTATCTCTGTAACCGGGTTTGGGTGAGGTTCATACCAAATCTTTTAAAGTTTGCTTCCTGTAAACTGCAAGACACTGGTGGCATTATTATTATTATTATTATTATTATTATTATTATTATTATTATTATTATTATTTCCTTTGCTTTCAGTTGCGTAAACATTTCCTTCCGGGTCCCAACCAGAGATCTAAGGTCAGAAATGGCATCATGACATTTTCCACTGAGTATTTTTTGAGGAAAAAAAGAAACTAAGCTCACACATATTTTACATACTTGTGAGTACAATTTTTTGGTATTTCTTTAAGGCATGGGTCACCAGGGATTCCTTCAATAAATTTACTGGAATCTTTTACAATCAATCCGAGGGCTCAAACTACAACTGGAATTGTTAATGTCCTCATATGACACATTTTTGAGATTTCGATTTCAAGGTTCTTGTATTTTGATAGCTTCTTGAAGATCTTCAAAGATACATTGCAGTCTGCAGAGACTGCCATATCAATATGGAGACACTTTTTTGCGGTCTCTAATAACAATGTCTGGGCGATTAGCTTTGATTGTTTTGTCTGTGTGTTTTGTGAAGTCCTATAAAATTGTTACAGGTCCTATCTCCGTAATCGGGTTTAGGTGGTGTTCATACCAATTTCTTTCAATTTCCTTTCCGCAGAAGTTACAGATTTTCCAGTGCAGATATTGGCCCACTTTGTCATGACGGTTTTTATATTCAGTGGGTGCCAATACCGTGCAACTTGATACAAGATGATCAATTCTTTCTGGATATTTATCACAGAATCTGCATTTTGGACTAACACAATTTTTCAGTATGTGTGCTTCATAATTTCTAGTTAACAAGCATTGGTCCTGTGCAGCAAGAATAAAACCTTTGATTTCAGCTTTTATCCCTGCACTACGTTGCCATTGATGGGTACAGGGTTTGTCTACATCAGTTTGTTTGGTACGGGCTGGATATTGACCGTGAAGCGGTTTATCTTGCCAATGTTTCTGTATCTGTCTTTGCTTTTTTTTTTTCAATCGGTGTATTGTGCTTTACTTGTATTTCTTCACCCATTTGAAACTCTATTTTGAACTTGTTGATTTCCTTTACTACTGAATAAAGTCGCTTACTACATTTATGTTGCTTGACACATATCATCATCATCCAGTCTTCTGTTGTTTCCAGGTAGCTTTGAAGGCCAAATATTTCTTACCGGGTCCCAACCAGAGACATAAGTTCAGAAATAGTATCATGATATTTTTGATGAACATATTTGTAAATAAAAAAAGTAATAAATAAAAATAAAGATAAAACGAGATCTCAGGCATTTACATAGATAAAGACATTTGTATTATTATTATTATTATTATTATTATTATTATTATTATTATTCCGTCCTATTCATCCAATCCGTTCGATTCAAAAACTGAAGAAGGCCGAAGGTTACAACGTCCGAAATGTGGTGAGTATAAAAACAAAATAATTAATCTAATCCAAATCGTAAAATATATAATAAAAACTTCAGATTATTATTATTATTATTATTATTATTATTATTATTATTATTATTATTATTATTATTATTATTTTTATTTCCTTTGATATCTGGCGTTTACACATTTCTTTCCGGGTCCCGCCCAGGGACCTATGGTTAGAAATGGCATCATGACACTTTCCACTGCAAAGAAAAAAAACTAAAAAAAAATAACTAATTACATAGATAAAGCCCTTCGTAAAGTGTGGGCTGTACTTGTCAGAACAATTTTTTGTATCTCTTTGAGGCATGGACTTCCAGGGATCCCTTCGATCACCCTACTGGAATCTTTTCCAACCAGTCCAAGGGCTCCAACTACAACAGGGATTGTTGATGTTCCCATGTGCCACATATTTGAGATTTCTATTTCAAGGTCCTTGTATTTTGACAGTTTTTCGAATATCTTCAAAGATACATTGCAATCTGCACGGATTGACATATCAATAAGGAGGCACTATTGATATTATTATTATTATTATTATTATTATTATTATTATTATTAAAGACAATGATATTAACCTGAAACGAGGTCTTCTCTTAGCGTCTCATAAGCCTGTACAATTAAACTCACGTTGTATCTCTATTAGCGTTCGCGACGGTGTGCAACAAAAACAGGAAAAGGTCCGTTGCACGTTCACAAGGAAACAAAAGATGCAAATAAAAGCCACAGCATGAAATGAAAACTCAAAACATGTTCAAATATTTTTCATTGGTTATTCCGGGTTTCTTTTGCATGGTCTGGGTGGATAGGTAGGTAAGTGATGCTTGGAAAAACTTCTAGCACTTCAAAAACTCAAACTAACATGTCGGCTTTCCTATCAACCAGCGAGACATGTGGCGCTGTTCTACCACTCTTATGTCCATCTTACATTACCACGCACGGCTGGCAGCTCACACTGGCGACAACGGAATTACTTCAACGATCAGCTTTGGTCCTGCCAACAAGCGACCACAAACTCCTCACAATACCAATTGTAAATGTTAATATAAGCCTGCGACCGGAAATCACCGACTTCTGGTTTGTTGTCACTGGTTTCCGAAGGTGTTCATTGATTTATCTATTATTATTATTTCTTTTTGGTCCTTGACTTTATTGCTGTTCATAAAAAATAACACAGAAAACGTAAACTGAGATAAAAATTATTTACCCTACTCATGTTAAAATAACTCAAAATTTCATGAAGTTTACCGACTACGATAGATACCTGAAGAAGGATGGTGGGTACAATGCTCGAAACCTCGTGAGTTTAACCATTATTTTTTTCTAGATTTCGTCTCGTTTTTCTATTGTTTGCTTTCTTTATATCACTTCTCGCTTATATATATTTTTTGATGTACTTCCTTTTCCCGTGTATTTCATTTTCTTTATCTCTCTCTCCTCCTTCTCTCTCTCTCTCTCTTTCATCCTCTATCATTCTCCCTCTTTCCATTATTTCTCTTTCAGTACGCATGTTTTCTTTCACGTTCTTCCTCTCTATATTATTGTACACCTCCACTTTTTGTTCATTGTCTTTCCTTTTCTCTTCTTGTTTCTCATCTTTTTTTATCTCGCTTCCCACTCTGCTTCATTCTCTTACACAAGAACCTCATCTCTCTCTCACTCTCTCTCTCACTCTCTCTCTCTCACTCTCTCTCTCACTCTCTCTCTCACTAGTGCTTTCTCTCTATCTATTTCTCAAATTATATTTTTCTGTCACTTCTTTTTTTCCTTACCACGCTTCCTGCATTGCCCTTTCCGTTTCACCCCTTTTGACATACCCCTCTCTTATCTTCTACCTCTTCCCCCCTCTCACTCTCTCTCTCTCTCACTCACTCATTCTGGGTGTGTCCCTTTATATCTTTCTTTCCCTCCTTCTTTCGTCTCTACCTCTCACTTTTCTCTTCCCCCTCTATTATTATTTCTATACCTTCTATCCATTTCTTATTTTCTCCTTGTTCTTCCCACTATCTCCTACCCTCTCTCCCCCTCTTCATCTCTCCGCCTCCCTCTTCATCTCTCTCTTTCTCTCTCTCTCTTTCTTACATTTCTTTTTCTTTCTCATGTTGCCTGCTTCGCTCTTTCCCTTTCACTCGTCAATAATCTTCTTTTATCTCTTGACACCCCCCTCCCTCTTTCTCTCTCTTACCTTCTCTCTCTTCTCGTTCATTCACTTTCTCACTCACTCTTTCTTTCCCGCCTTCTTTCGTCTCTACCTCTCACTTTTCTCTTCCCCCTCTATTATTATTTCTATACCTTCTATCCATTTTTTATTTTCTCCTTGTTCTTCTCACTATCTCCTACCCTCTCTCCCCCTCTTCATCTCTCTCCCTCCCTCTTCATCTCTCTCCCTCCCTCTTCATCTCTCTCTCACTCTCTTTTTCTCACATTCCTTTTTCCTTCTCACGTTTCCTGCTTCGCTCTTTCCGTTTCACTCGTCAGTAATCTTCTTTCATCAGTTGACATTCCCCTCTTTCTCTCCTTCTCTCTCTCTCTTACTTTCTCTCTTTCCACGTTCATCTACTTTCTCACTCACCCTTTCTGTCTCCCTTTACATCTTTCTTTCCCTCCTTCTTTCGTCTCTACCTCTCACATTTTCTCTTCCCCCTCTATTCTTTCTTAGTTTTCTCCTTGTTCTTCTCACTTCCTCCCACTCTCTATATCTCCCTCTCTCGTTCTAATTGCTTTCTCTTCCTGTGTTTCTAGTTTAACGTTCTCTACTGTTTTATATTTTGTATTTCTTCTCACTATATATTCCCTTCCTTTCTCCGTCTATTTCATTTTCTTTCACTTTTTCTTTCTTCACCTCTCTCTCTCTCTCTCTCTCTCTCTCTCTCTCTCTCTCTCACACACACACACATCTTCTATCATTCTTCCTCTTTCCATTATTTTTCTTTCCGTTCTCCCTCTCTATTACATTGTGCACCTTGTCCCCACTCTCTTTTATCTTTCATTGTCTCTATTTACCTCTGCGTTTCAGTTTCCGTGCCTTTTCAAATATTCCCCATTCACGCCACCACCACTGCCACTTCCGGTCTTTTAGTCCATATTTACGGAATTGATTTAATATGAAACCTCTTCGCTGACCCTCATTGCCGGATCCTAATATCCGTAAATAATACTGAAGAAGCCAATGTTAGTCAGAGAGCGCTGACCACCGCTTGAAGTAACTCGAGTGGCGGCAACAAGAGCGTCTGATACATCTAAGAAGGACGAACAATAATGAATGCTTGAAATAAAAAGAGAAATATATATATATGTGTGTGCCTGTGTATATGTATGTGTTTGTGTGTGTCTGTGTGTCTATGTATGTATATTTAGTATTACCCAATGATCTTGCCAATGTGACCGCCATCTTCTGGCTTTCTCCTTCTATATCTTGGATAGGAGTCATTCCATTATTTAAATTTAAATTTAAGTTTAAATAAAAAAGAAAACAAAATTTCAGTGGGGGGGGGTCTGATCCCCTCCTCCCCAGATACTCCCTATGATCAAAATGAAATATCCGAATCCAAGTGCCTTGGGTGATGTCGTTTCAGAATATACGTGGTCATGTGGGATTATTTCCAAAATCCTAGGATGAGTTCGATAACAAACAGACAGACAGATGTTACAAATTTATATAGATATATTGAATATTTGGGCAGCAAACCTTTTTTCTGTACATGTTTCATTGAAAGTGACGGGCAAGAAAGGTTTTACAAGCATTTTTATTGTCTTTTTTTCTCGTGTCCTTACAGTTTTTTTTTCTTTCATGGGAACTAAATGTTTAGAAAATATCCGTAATGATTATTGCCCAAAGCGCTTTAGGCTGATTCGTCATTCATTCTCAAGGGGTCGGTTGTAGTAGTAGTAGTATCTCTCTCTCTCTCTCTTTCTCTCTCTCTCTCTCTCTCTATATATATATATATATATATATATACATATATATATGTATATATAGATATACATATATAGATATACATATATATATATATATATATATATATATATATCAAATATGTGGTACAGTTCAATTTATATTACAATGAATCATTCATACAAAAAGTAGATTAGTAAAGTTAATGATATAAAATGACGAAATCTCTTCGCAAACAAAATTTTAAAGTTGCATTAACTTACGAACCACTCGATGAATGTTATGATCTTTGTTTTTAATAAGTACATGTTGTATAAGGTGTTTTTTTTTAATCTGCAAGTACTTTCAACTGTATATTCAGTCATCCTCAGATATGGAAATTATTTTGTTTTTAGTAAAATCCAGGTAGCATCAGAGGCGAAAAATTAAATGCGAATCGAAATATGTTTTTTAGAAATGTGTTATTGATAATGAATAAAAAAATTAGATCGTGCGATATAATTATATTTTTTATTTGCGAAGAGATTTCGCCATTTTATATCATTAACTTTACTAATCTACTTTTTGTATGAATGATTCATTGTAATATATATACATACATATATATATATATATATATATATATATATATATATATATATATATATATATATATATATATATATATATTGATGAAAGCGGAGTCCTTAGAAATTCATTGGTAATAATTTATTTCACGGGATCGGACGCGCATCTCTTCAGAGGAAAATCTTTACAATAAATGGACTTTAAATTTATACAGCCACAAGCCACAAACGAAAACAGAAAAAGAAAACAATAAAGGAAAGAAAAGAGAGGAAGAAAAAAAGGAAAAAGAAAAAGATAGAGAAAAAAGAAAAAGTTTCAAAAATAAGAAGGGAAAAAAGGATTTAAAAGTTATTTTATGGGGGAAGGGAAAATGTATATATATATATAGACATAGCTACTAGAAAGACATCTCGGTCTAACCCTTTCACTGTCGAAACAGTTAAATGTAACGGTCTCTTCTACTCCAAGAGCTTCTTCTCTACCATTTTCCGACAGTGGAATTCACTTCCTCCTACTTGCTTCCCTGATAGCTATAATCCTCAGATATTCAAATGTCGATTGAGATCTTCTGATGCCTTGATCTTGATCTCCGTCCTTCTCTATATCCTCTCCTCAAACACACCTCTTTACTCTCACTCTCTGTAACCTCTTGCGTGGTAGTGGCACTCCAGGATTGCCTGGGGTGAAATGCTTTAAAAATAGATAGATAGATAGATAGAATCATCAAATATTCAAATGTAATGTCAATCGACATCTTCTGATGCCTTGATCTTGATCTCCGTCCTTCTCTATATCCTCTCCTCAAAACACTCCTCTTTACTCCTGCTCTCACTTTCTGTAACCCTTTGCATGCTAGTGGCACTCCCGCCATACTTGAGATGATTTGCTTAAAAAATAAATAGATAGATAGATAGATAGATAGAATCTTCTGATATTCAAATGTAATGTCAATCGACATCTTTTGATGTGTTGATCTTGATCCCCTTTTTTCTCTTTATCCTTTCCTCAATGACCCTTCTTTATTCTTGCTCTCACTCTCTGTAACCCCTTGCGTGCTAGTGTCACTCCCGCCATACTTGAGATGATTTGCTTAAAAAATAGATACATAGATAGATAGAATCTTCAGATATTCAAATGTAATGTCAATTGACATCTTCTGATGCCTTGATCTTGATCCCCGACCTTCTCTTTATCCTTTCATCAAACACCTGTCTTTACTCTTGCTCTCACTCTCTGTAACCCCTTGCGTGCTAGTGGCACTCCCGCAAGTGAAATTCTTAAAAGCAAGTCAAATAAAACCTTAGTCAATACTATCAGCGTTTCCCTTCTTTTTTCTTCCTCAGCGGACAGTTATCTTTTCCCTAATGTTTTCCACATCACCTTACCACCTGCTATCAACTATTTCTTCTTTGTATTTCGTCTTCATCGAGATAAACACAAAGGTCTGTCTGCGACCAAAGATAATTTTCAAAAAAATGTCTTCCAAATGCTGCCTTTGTGAGAGAAACCATTATAGTACATAGCCAATATTGTGTATCATCACGTCTAGCCAAGAACTGATATAAGTAACTTTTTGATATTTAGATATGCATAAACACACATTCGCATTACACACCGGATGTAACAACAAAATTGTCTAAATTTTGTAACATCATAATTGTCTATCCCACAAAATATATAGCATCTAAAAAAACACTAAAGTAAGTGAGTTTTTTTTCCTGTTTTTCTTATTAGACATTTAGCCATCATGACGACATTTGTCATAGAAATATCTGAAAATATCTGAGTTATTCAGCTACAAAGAGGACAGGTTAAAATCGTTTTGCGTCAGCCCCACTATCTTCTCAACTGAGCAATGGTGTGAGGAAAAAGACTATTTAAGCCTTTAATTATGGTACCAACATTCATACTCTGGCTTTCATTTCAAAGTCATCTCAAGAACCATCAAGAAAACGGTGAATAAGTTTAAAAAAGAGGGAACAGTAGAGTGGAAAACAGGGCGCCTATATTGTTCTCAGGGACTTCGGAGGACTGACCACTGCCAACGACCTTCATGGATCTACCTGTTAGAAAGGACTTGATAATTGATGAATTTCTCCCACTAAATCCATCACGAGAGAGCATGTGTAGTAATCTTCTATGACACACTTTATCAAAGATACTATTTACATTATTCGGACTATTGTCCTCATCTATGTCGCCATATTTATTACAACGTTTCGGCCTTTCAGTATCGGTCTATATTTCTGAGATGAGGTATTATGTACACTATTTACATTATTCGGACTATTGTCCTTACCTTTGCCGCCATATATATTACAATTTTCGGCCTTTCAGTATCTGTTTATATTTCTGAGAGGCGGTATTACGTACATTATTTACATTATTCAGACTATTGTCCCCATCTTTGTCGCCATATTTATTAAAACGTTTAGCCATTGTATGCTCCGGCCTTCTTCAAGTGTTTGGAATGTCGAACTGAACCCTTTATTTCGCTCACAGGGGTAGACTCTTCTAGTTCCACGTGCCATGTTTAATGGATGTTAGTTATCAGCCATCTCCTGTTAATTCCCCTCTTCAAGTTTTCCACTGCCTTAACTGGGTATTGAACTCACACTCTTCGGGTCCTGTCACTGGATCTAACCAAAGCCTTTGTCCATAGTGGCACCGATTAATAAATAAATAAATAAGATGAGAAATAAAAATAAAAATAAAATTAAAATAAATAAAAACAAGCAAAAGAAAATAACCCAAATAAATAGATAAACAAATAAACGACTTCCGGTAAAATAACCGGCAAAATAGACTACCCACAATGAACCATTGACGCGTATATAAAAATAACAGCACTCGTGGCATCACGATTGCATCTTGCATGAAACAGACTGTCTCCTCTAAGTGTTGACTTTTATGTTCACTTTTATATTTACATACGCTCTATCTCTGATATTGTGCCCATAAATATAGCACACCTTAAGAGTATATTTCTTCATTCTTCATATATATATATATATATATATATATATATATATATATATATATATATATATATATATATTGTCATCCAAAGACAGACTATTTCGCTGTATCACAGCTCATCTGTGTAGCTAGACATCCGGTTGCTTCTAGTTAGGATCAAAAGCTGGGCTAATTAGCGTCTACCCCTAAGCCGTTGGCATCACGGCAGGGATGAATGTGAATTTAATCGTATTTATTTTTAGATATAACAGAGTACCTGAGAGAACTCGATTCTTTTTACCGAAGAGTCGTGCATTATTAGGAGTAATAGTCACTGTTTACAAACTCACACTTTCTTCCCCGAGAGCTCAACCGAAAATAAATTTTTCATTAGCATATATATATATATATATATATATATATATATATATATATATATGTATATATATATATATATATATATATATATACTGATGAGATTTGATACAGTGAAACAGACTTATATGTAGATGACTATATTATGCTCTCGTTATTCGATCGAGCACTAAAGAGAAAAGGGTATTTCAAAACAGTAGCCGTCACCCCTATTAACGCACCGCTCTTCATGTGGGCGTTTGTATATATCCGTATATAATATGTAAAATTTTCCTTTTTCTCTGCCGTTGCGCTAATATCTTAGAGATGGGATTGATTGACTGATTCCAAATCGTTTGGTTTCGATCCCGGCTTGAAGCAATCAGATGTCTATCCACACTGATGAGCTGTGATACAGCGAAACAGGCTTGACTATATTACGCTGTCGTTATTCGATAGAGCACTATAGAGAAAATAAAAATGTATATATATGTGTATAATTTTATAATGACAAAAGAAAACCGTAAAAGAAAAAATATAACGAAAGATAGAATAGAAAGATACAAGAAGCAAAAGTAAGCATTAAAGAGAAAGAGAAATCCTAGAAGAATGGCTTAAAACCTACAAGAATGGCTGTAAGAAAGAATGGAATTAATGAAAGTCTAAAAGAAAGACAATGCTTAAAAGGTCACATTAAAGAAATAAAGCTTTAAAAGAAGAAATAACACTTTAAAAAGCCGAAAGGAAGGAGAAAGAAAGATACCTTAAATGAGAAAAGAAAGTAAAAGAACGCAAGCTTAACAGAAAGAGAGAAAGAAAGACAGAAAGAAAGAGAGAAAGAAGGAAAGAAAGAAAGAAAGAGAGCGGTATTTTGAAACAATGAGAACAAAGGGGAAGTAACTCAAACAATCTTTTCATAAAAAGGGGATCTGACGCTACTACAATGTCTGACAAATAATTTCCGGTTTCCGGACTCCGATGCGAAATATTTGCGAATTGTTCGCAAAGATTCCAATTCAGAATTGGTTTTCCTGGTTTTTCTGCTGATTACCAGCCGCAAATAAAGATTGTTTAGACTCAAAAATCAACTCCATTCTGTGGCCGGGGCCATTCGGTTTACGGTGTTGGCGTCGCAAGTCGTCGCCGATACGAAGAGAAAAATTGTTTGGCCAGCAAATATCATCTCCAGACAATTGTGATATGAATACTCCAAGCAGCTGAAAATTGATACTATATATATATATATATATATATATATATATATATATATATATATATATATAGGGGGGGGGTCAAAGAGAAAGTCAGTGATATTTAATGATATATTTAGTGTACTTAGTCTGTAATGAATGCAGAATGATTGTCGCGCACAAGTTTTACTTTCTGCTTTTACAGTAGTTTATATATATATATATATATACATATATACATATATATATATATATAGATGGATAGATAGATAGATAGATAGATAGATATATACACTCATACACGCACACATATATATATATGTGTGTGTGTATGAGTGCGTCTGTGTATATATATATATACGTTTATATATATATACACATGTGTATATTTATATGTGTGTGTATGAGTGTGTGTATATATATATATATATATATATATATATATATATGCACACACACACACACTCATACACATAAACACATATGTAAATATTTATGTGTATATATATATATATATATATATACATTTTGAATTGGACATAGTCCGACAATTTATTAAAGACATTTTTGATATGTTTAACGTTCTTTTTATAGATAAAAGTATTCTTAAATACTTGTATCTATAAAAAGAACGTTAAACATATCAAAAATGTCTTTAATATATATATATATATATATATATATATATATGCACACGCACACAAACACATATATATATATGTGTGTGTGTATGAGTGCGCGTGTATATATACATATATATATATATATACACACGCACACACCCATGCACACACACACACACACGCGCATTGTTTTTCCAAGCGTAGCTTAGATGTGACACAAGGCCGAAAGTATGGGGCACCCATTGATAATCGAACTCACTACTCGGTCGTAATTTTTATAGCTTACTAACCCTTACACCGCCTCCAGTTGTCTAATATATATATATATATATATATATATATATATATATATATATATATATATATATATATATATGTATGAGAAAGCTATATAGATTTTCATATATCAAGAACAACATTGTGGGAATTATATTACATGATTTTTTGTCTTAATAATTCACCCCTGAGGATGATCTTGGATGAGATTGAATGTAGTTGGGAAAATAAAAGGAATACTAAAACTATGGCGTCTTTCTTACTCAGTTTAATAACAACACTAAGAAAGCATTAAAATAAAGATAAATGGATATAACATTTCTGATCTAATCAAGCAAACATGCTTGTATATATATATATATATATATATATATATATATATATATATATATATATGAATGAAACATGCTGATTGATTATTTTCTAGCGACACGGATGTTTTCAGTCTTTTCTTTTTCTTATGGAAGTTTTTACCTAATATCAGTATATTCAGTCGGGTTTCGATCCTAGCTATAGGCAGCCGGACGTCTAGCCACACTGATGAGCTGTGATACAGCGAAACAGTCTGTCTGTGGATGAGAATATATATGCTCCTGAAAAAATTATTTCGGTTGAGCTCTCTGGGGAGGAAGTGTAGGTTTGTAAACAGTGACTATTACGGCTAGTATTGCAAGACTCTTCGGTGAATCGAATCGAGTTCTCTAAGTCACTGTGTGTTTATCTCAAAAGAAATACGCTTAAATGCACCTTCATCCCTACCGTGCGCCGACGGCTTAGTGATAGAATCCCTGACTGACGCCAATTCAGTCGAGTTTCGATCCTAGCTAGAGGCAACCGGACGTCTATCCACACTGATGAGCTGTGATAAAGCGAAACAGTCTGTCCGTGGATGACAATATATATATATATATATATATATATATATATATATATATATATATATATATATGCCACATATGTGACAAGAAATGACAATATATATATATATATATATATATAATTATTTATTTGAATATTACAACATAAATATGTTATATATATATATATATATATATATATATATATATATATATATATATATATATATATATATGCCACATATGTGACTATGTGACAATTCACACAACCGATGAATGCAGTGTGTGGGGGAGTTTAAGTGAAGGGCTAGATATATCCTTGATGGTCATAATCGCTTTGAGAGTCGATAACCGCCATATATATATATATATATATATATATATATATATATATATATATATATATATATATATATATATATTTCGCCATATTTTGATACATATATAAATGTACCACCAAAGACATGCGATACTTATAGTTTAAAATCCATTTTTAAAAATGAAAACTCTAAAAAAAAAAATTATTTCAAGCTAATAGATTACATTTAATATTTCCAATATAAAAATATTTTCAATTGACTGGAATTAGTTTTTAAATTTGTTATCAATAAGATGTTAAAATCGTCTATATTGATAATTTTGTCAATCCAAAAATCAATTATACTTTTCTAAAACTTTATTTCCGGAAGAACTGCACGATTTCAAGTTTTATTAACCTGATTTGAAACAAATATTACTTACTTTCAGTTTAAAATATCGCAGAAAGTATGTTTAGGCATCATAACTGTAACAATTACTTGAAGAATATAACGTGAACGCCTTTTTATATATAATTTGTACCTACACATTACTCTTAAAAATTAGATAACTATTCTAAACATTCTAATATTTTATTGAGTTTTACGTTCTTTTTGAGGAAATGTTAGAAAATTACCAATAATTTTTAACTTTATTACTCACCGCTCATATTTTTTTGATAATGTCGCCTTTTGACATCCGTATTTACAAAAATACACGGTTTTATAGATATAAAATTAGATATACTTTTAAAAATCTCGGACGTATTTGAATTGTAATGAGGCTTTCCATTTATAATTAGTAAACACAGTCTTAATCTAATAACAATGTCACTTGACTACAACAAATTAATACACAATTTGAAAGATTTAAAAGTCTACAAATTATTCTAATTCAAATGTTAAAAAATGAAAACAATTCTTTGTAAAAATTCATTATTCATCGAAAATATTTTACTTAACAAAATAATCTCTATAACATAGTTAATACATAAAAACAATTAAAAACTTTTATAATTATATAATGTCTTATTGCATTATAATGTTTTTATTTTAAGATTCAAAACACAATTCCTGTAATTGTTAGTCCTGTTTGAGTAAAACAATGGTATGATTTCATTTCTTTCTGGACTTGTCTTTATATCTAATGTAAATATTAAGCCCTACAAAAATAATTTCGCGAAATTGAAAAAGAGGCTTAAGAGGTTATTTACTTATAAAGTAAACCTGATATATATATATATATATATATATATATATATATATATATATATATATATATATATATATATATATACTAATTTAAAAATATGGTTCCATCACTATACAGGAATTACCATGTTTCAAAAACAGAAAGTAAAAACTTCAAATTTAATTATAGAATTAAATTAAAATCCCTAGTACTGTTTCATTTTCAGGCGAATTTTGGAATCAGTATAATATTTGTGCTCTCTTATGTATTTAATTTATCTTAGATTATGATTCTTTAAATATATATATATATATATTGCATATATATTACTAGTATTACTTTCAGATAAATTGTTTTAAACCCATACATATTCTACACATTATACTGTCCGACAATAGGTCAAAATTACATTATAAAATTTATACTAATATCCCATACTCTTTTATACATTTTCTACTTATATTTTAATTTCTAAATTAAAACGGCTATTTTTAAAAAAATCGAATAACTTATATATTCAACATACCAATTAGAAATGACCATTTCTAAATTTATTAATTTACAAAACACTTTCCTTGATTACAGAAATAGTAGTGATAACTCCAACCTAAATATATGGAATTCAGATTTAACTTGGTTTTTTATAGTAAACCAAAAAAACAAAACATTCCCAATTGCTACTATAACTATCGCTAGAATTTATCCCTCTTACCTCTTCCATCGTATTACTATCTCCTATTCCAACCTTCCCCCCATTTAGGACGCTTCTGACATGCTGTGCCTAACTTTTGACCGTCGTTATCGGCAAGGAATCTTCCCAGACTAGCCAGCATTCAAGACCCCACCCATCCTTCACCAAACTGCTATCAGCAAGCCCTATTGTTTCACTCAGTCACACTTTTGCTTTATGTATATATTTTTTCTCAAGCAAATGAAAGAAAGGAAGTGATGTTTCACATACGGCTTGCTTAGAAGCAAAATTATTCATAACCATTTTTGATTCTCACCAGTCGAGGTGCAATTCAAATGCACATATATAATCTTTTGTCGATTGTCCGGCAACTAAATTGCTCCCACACTAATTTATTTTGAATTAGGCGTGTTGTTAGCAACTTTGTAAGATGAAAAATACGGCCTATCAAAGAGCGGAAGAACTCTGGACGAGTCAATGTCCCGGTAACGAAACGCGGTGTTTCAATAGATCAAAGTGGAGAAGGTAACGGAAAATCTTTTTATTATCAAACGCGAGAACATTGACGAGTTTCGAAGACATTATTTTAAAAGATAATGCTATTAAGGGGGTTAAGTTTAATCACAATAACTCCTCGCCTCGTTAGGAGGGACGCGTACAACAGGTGTCACCTGATCGTTATCCAACACTACTAGTAAATCTATAAGGAACAACAGCGTAAGATGGGGTCAGGCTCCTTGGAATTGATCATTCAACCGGTAAGGGAAGATATGAACAACAGGTGTCACCGGACCGTCGCCAAACGACTGTTTGCATCAAACAACAAAAAAGCAAATGAATAGATTAAATGTTAATATTTTAGGTGTCTGCGAAACAAGGTAGGCAAACCATGGGAATTTTGTCAGTAGTAAACATGGGGTCATACGAGGGTTGGCTGAAAAGTGCATAGGTTGATTATGAAGGAGTGATGTTAGAGCTGGGAAAACTTATATACATTCATTTCAAATCTTCTCATTAATAAATGCCTTGTTTGTTTCAAGGTTCAAGGGTGGGTTGAAATGTTCATAGGCTGACAATGAAGCAGGGATGCTAGAGATGCGAAATCTTGCAGGCATTCATTTCAACTCTTCTTATTAATAAATACATTGTTTCTTCCCAGGACCGAGGGTAGGCTGAAATGTTCATAGGCTGACTATGGAGTAGTTATGCTAGAATTGTGAAATCTTGCATGCATTCATTTCAACTGTTCTTATTAAAAAATGCATTGTTTCTTCCCAGATACGAGTGTGGGCTGAAATGTTCATAGGCTGACTATGAAAGAGTGATGCGAAATCTTGCAGGCATTTATTTCAACTCTTCTTATTAATAACTGCATTGTTTCTTTCCAGGTACGAGCGTGGGCTGAAATGTTCATAGGCTGACTATGATGGAGTGATGCTAGAGCTGTGAAATTTTGCATGCATTCATTTCAACTCTTCTTATTAATAAATGCAATGTTCCTTCCCAGGTACGAGGGTGGGCTGAAAAGTTCACAAACTGACTATGAAGAAGTGATGCTAGAGCTCTGAAATCTTGCTTGCATTCATTTCAACTCTTCTTATTAATAAATGCATTGTTTCTTCCCCGGTATGAGGGTGGGCTGAAAAGTTCATAGGCTGGCTATGAAGGAGTTATGCTAGAGCTGTGAAATCTTGCAGGCATTCATTTCAACGCTTCTTATTAATAGCGGCATCAACTGGTATCTGACTGCTAAGAATATTTCAATATTAACTAGTAGCAACTTCTCCTGAAAATAGACAATAGTTGGCACCGAGATGCTATAAGTACCTGCTGAAAAATTGTTTAGCCTCCAAGGAATTTCATGACATGATTGTTACATTAAAAGACGCGACAGCTTTATAAAGAGTGCAAAAGTGGGCAGCTGAATTTTGGATGGAAAGGAAGAATCTTGAATATGACCCAAAGTCTGGACGTTCTGCAAATGCCAACACAGAGGAAAACATTGATCGCGTTTACCACAAGTTGATGGACGACAAGCGATTGGCTATAAATCAAATAGCCAATGATGAACTTGGAATAACGAAAGTTTTTGCTCGGTGGGTGCCACGTCTTCTGAAACCTGATGAAAGGCGCACCAGGCTGATCACAACACGGGAAAATCTGACATTGTTTCTTAACCCAGGACGAGTGTTGGATTCGTCATTTTGAGTGAGAGACAAGGGACAATCCTTACATTGGAAACAACCCCGGCACCTGCTCCAAAGAACGTCAAGGTCGTTTCAGCTGCAGGGAAGGTGATTGCTTCAGTTTTCTGGAATGCAGAAAGAATTAGATACCAAACGGCCAGGGAATCTGAGGAAGGGGATCTGGTTTCATCATGTCAATGTTACAGTGTACAAGTCTCTGATTTCAATGGCTGCTGTACGTGACTGTGGCTTTGAACTGGTTAATCGCCCTCCCTATTCTCCAGATATGGCTCCATCTGACTATAATCTGTTCCCTAACATGAAAAAATAAATGCTTTGCTGAGAACCAGTATTGTCATATCTGCTGTTGATGACTCTTTATAGACCAACGGGATGAAAGCTTCTTCTTGGGGATCCAGTCATTGCAATACAACTGGAAGAATTGTGTGAACTGCAAAGGGGACTATGTTGAAAATAAACCTCATTTGGTCACATTTTCTAAGAGTATCTTTCTCAGTCTATGAACTTTTCAGCCGATCCGCGTATTATGTAATATACAAATCACTGATTAACTGATATTTTTCATACATGTCTTGACGGCAATATTCTTTTTCCAAGGTACCAAATGAATTAAAAATATATTCCTGCTGTAAGTATGTAAAAGTCTGTTATCTTTCTTTTGAGAGGATGTCATACGGGGCCCTTGAGTGTCATGTGAAAGCCTGTTGGTGAGAAAAATCAGTTGCTGCTTATCTTACCATAGAGACGAATGCAAGATTCAGTTAAAGTTTAGTTGACCACAGTTTATTCGTCATGGTCACATACAGCTTGGCTTTATATATCTTAACTTCTTTGTGTAGGAAAATTTGTGACATATCCATATATCTACAGTTCAAATTAATTCAGAAAACGATAGACAGATTAGATATTATATAGTAATAGATAGATGGATAGATAGATAGATAGATAGAAACAGATTAACATCGAGAGAGAGAGAGAGAGAGAGACAGACAGACAGACAGAAACAAATTAACATAGATAGATAGATAGAAACAAATTAACATAGATGGATAGATAGATAGATAGATAGATAGATAGATAGATAGAAACAAATTAACATATATATATATATATATATATATATATATATATATATATATAGATAGATAGATAGATAGATAGACAGAAACAAATTAACATAGATAGATAGATAGATAGACAGAAACAAATTAACATAGATAGATAGATAGATAGATAGAAACAAATTAACATAGATAGATAGATAGATAGACAGAAACAAATTAACATAGATAGAAAGAAACAAATTAACATAGATAGATAGATAGATAGATAGATAGATAGATAGATAGATAGACAGAAACAAATTAACATAGATAGATAGATAGACAGAAACAAATTAACATAGATAGATAGATAGATAGATAGAAACAGATTAACATAGATAGATAGAAACAAATTAACATAGATAGATAGATAGATAGATAGATAGATAGATAGATAGATAGAAACAAATTAAGATCGATATTACTTATATTTATTTATTTCAATTGTATATAAAATGTTTTCATCTACAACTCATGTATTCGGTTTATTTTAGTTTTTCTTTCCATTCATAGATAGACTGAAGGAAACCAATTCATTTCTTCTCTCTTTCAATGTACCGCCTTACTGATTTTTAACTCATAAATCTCATTTTCTTTTCCGTCCTCGGGGCTAAAAATTATCCGTCATACCTTGTAATTATACATGCGCTGATTACAAATACTGGGACATTTGAATTCTTATAGTTTAGACATATGCAAAATCCACTCGTTCAGGTTATACTAAACTTTTGTCTTCCGCCGTTACTTGCCTCGTTTTGACGCGATGACCTACAGTTATAAATCTCTGTCTTGTCGATAGTCAGAGAAGACAAGATGTCTGGAGTTTATATCCAGTGCAATCAAATTCAGAAGATCCATATGTAAAACAATGTTCATTGGTGTCGATAGATGATATTTTATTGATCCAGACACGAAATCAAATTAGGCAGGGCCAAGTATTTGTCTCGTAGGCTATCGAACTAATCAAGATCTTAGAGTTACGAAAAATTATTTGAATTAGTTATCGATTAGTTAAATGGGACGAGAAGTCGAGAGATCAATAGGAATGAAAAATAGATTCGATTGATTGGAAATCGATGGCGAGGTTGATCTGTGAATCTTATCAAGCAAAGTGGGGGGGGGAGCTTCTGCAGTCGTGACTGGATTTGGATTTCTTCAAGAAGACAGATCAAAAAAGGAAGAAATCGGAAATAAAAAAACAATCAGATGTTAAAAGACTTTTGGTAAAACTGGAAAGAAAGTGAAGAGAAAGATAAAAACAAACGTGAAGGATGACGAATGAATGAAGAAATAGAATACAACATATGTAGTAATGAAAAAAGAAAGAATGAATTGGGGGAAGCAATTGGAAAATAAGGATGATGAGATGGAAAAAAAGGATGAGGTAATGGTTTGATTAAGGCAAAAAAAAAAAACAGAACAAAAAAAGAACAGAAACCTAAGGAAAAAAAGATAGAGAGAATGAATAAGAGGGTGTAGAAGAAAGAAAGAAAGAAATAGAAAGTAAAAAGGAAAAAAGAAAAAGAAAGAGATAAAATAAGAAACAAAAAGAAACAGACAGAATAGGGAATGAAGTAAAGGTCCATTACGGCAAAAGAAAGAAAGAAAGAAAGAAAGAAAGAAAGAAAGACAGAAAGAAAGAAAGAAAAAGACCACATGAAACTGAAATCAAGGCTACTATTTCACAGAGATTCAAAACGACGCCTATACGTGTACAAGATAACTTTCCAGTTATACATGTATCGGGATAGATAGATTTTTTTAATAAAATGTATAAATGAATGATAGATACGTATGAAAGATAGATAGATAGATAGATAGATAGATGTGAATAAAATTATATATATATATATATATATATATATATATATATATATATATATGCACATTTCAGATTGAGTACATAGATAGAAAAAGATTGAGAAAGAAAGAAAGACGTTTCAATGACACGTGCATGTCATCCTTGAAATGAACTTCACACTAAATAATCTTTTTTATCGATTGAATCATATAATGTATCAGAAGCCGACGAAATACAACAAATTTCGCTTTAAATTCTCCATTAAGAAACGCTAAATCTACGAAGACGCTTAAACGTAAATTTTAATTATTAATTTTTAGAGTTCGGTGTATGGAGATACATAACCTAACCGACTTGTTTTGTTTTGGGCTTCATCGCCATTGGTATTAAATATCCCCCATTGTAATGGCAGTAGTTTTCTTACGAATGATGATGTGTTGTAAAACCTGGGACGTCAATTTATCGAGACAGACAGTGAAATTATTACACTTTCAATACATCTACCTCTTGAAGAAATACTTTCAGTTTTAATTAAAACTGAATTCTATAAGATAATTCAATGCGTTGAACAACTAATGCAACGGACATCAACTTAAATCTAAAATAAGTGTCCTTATAACTTCACTGTTTTCTCAATGAAGAATTATATCGGGCGTTTGACGTAATTCACTCTTTCTACATAGAGAAGATTCCATTGATAAGAACCAAAAGTGGCGTAAAAAGTCAATTCTTTAGCTGACCAAACGTAAGATTTTTAGTTTCACTTATGTTCAATACACATTGCTAGTTGGATAGATAGATAGATAGATAGATAGATAGATAGATAGATAGATAGATAGATAGGAACAGAATGGGATAGATAGACAAATAGAAAGACAGATAGATACGAACAGACTGAAATAGATAGATAGATAGATAGATAGATAGATAGATAGATAGATAGGATGGAAGGAACAGACTAAGATAGATAGATAGATAGATAGATAGATAGATAGATAGATAGATAGATAGATAGATAGATAGATAGGAACAGAATGAGATAGATAGACAGATAGAAAGACAGATAGATACGAACAGACTGAAATAGGTAGATAGATAGATAGGAAGGAAGGAACAGACTAAGATAGATAGATAGATAGATAGATAGATAGATAGATAGATAGATAGATAGGAACAGAATGAGATAGATAGACAGATAGATACGAACAGACTGAAATAGATAGATAGATAGATAGATAGATAGATAGATAGGAACAGAATGAGATAGATAGACAGATAGAAAGACAGATAGATACGAACCGACTGAGATAGATAGATAGATAGATAGATAGATAGATAGATAGATTGATTGGAAGGAACAGAATAAGATAGATAGATAGATAGATAGATAGATAGATAGATAGATAGATATGAAGGGACCAAGAGAGACAGATATGAAGACAACTAGATAGATAGATAGATAGATAGATAGATAGATAGATAGATAGATAGATAGATAGATAGATAGATAGATAGATTTTATGCTCTGTTAGAATGAAAGAATATTGTGACCGTCCAGATTGAGACAGAAGTTAAAATCTTAGTAAAAAAGGTCATTGATATTGTCGTCTGCGAGCTACGTTTAACTAATGGTGTTCGCAAATGAAACATCCAGGAATTGAAAAGACTTTATTTCGGAATGAAATTACCTTTTCTGTTCCAATTCCAGACAGCAATGTCCGAGAGTGCCGATGCCCAAATTATTACAATCCACTTTAACGAGTCTTAAGAGTTTACCCCCTAAATCCCTGAATGTAATTTAATGAATCTAGTGTCACTGTTTAATAGAGACGAAATTGTGAAAAAGGCACGTCCGCCGGCCATGTTGCCAAACACCATGGACACCAATCTGATTCGTAAGTGTCTGAACTTTTATTTTGAAACAGACTCAAGCTGTGTGATTGCCATAGCGTGACGCGTGATAAGCTCGCGTCGTGGACTTCTTCCTGAGTTCGATCTTTGACTAAATTCAAACAATATCAAAGCGTTAATGTTAATGGTAATATCAGCCTTTCAATTGACATGCAGATCACTTCAAATTAAAAAAAACCCCATCAATAATGGAAAGATCGATAACAGCTAGTGAACTTAGCGAAACCTATTTATATGAAAAAAAAATTCCACCTTGAAGTTAATGTATGGATGATGAGAGGGGTTACGCTGATGATACAGATATTCATAGTTGAGATAAATATGATCTTGAACGATCAAGACTTTCCTATGGATGTCACTCATGGCGCCAAACCCGTCCAGAAATATCTAAACTGTCAGCTGTACACAAACGCGTTTTCATATTGTTTGTTAAAAAAAAGGTTTCCTAACGAATAAAGGCGGTAGGTCTTTGTGAGGACTATCTTCTTTTCGAACCTTTGCAAAAAGAAAGACATTTATCAATCACAGAAACTACATCACTGGCTGACTTTCGACAACAGCAAAAATGAATAGAATATGTAACACGTGCCCATGAGAATTCGCCATCCGTATATTTATAATCCTTCTATTCTCAGTTAATGATAATTTCTGACTTTTCCCTAAACAGATTAGAGCAGCTAAGTAAAAAAAAAAATCTGAAACAATGCAAGCGGTGAACATCTGTTAATCTACACTATTTACATTGTTCGGACTATCCTCCTCATCTTTGTCGCCATGTTTATCACAACGCTTCGGCCGTTGTAAGCTCCGGCCTTCTTCAGGTGGTTGGAATGTTGAACTGAACCCTTTATTTCGCTCACTCTCGCAGACTGTTCTAGTGCCTTGTGTATTGGATGTCAGTTATCTCCTGTTAATTTCCCTCTCAAGGACACATAGCACAGTGGATAAAGGCGTTAGTTAGATCCAGTGACCGGACCCAAAGTGTGTGAGTTCAATACCTGGTTAAGGCGGTGGAGAACTTGGAGAGGCATTGGTTTCATAAGTTCGTGTCGGGAGATCTGTCTCTTTGTGATGAACCCTACAGTGGTCGGCCACAGATCTAGATACTAACACATTCCACACTACTTCAAACAAAAGGTTAGCAAGGAAAGTCCCGTTGATCCTGTAACCAATGATAACTTATCTGCCGGACTTAAGCAACCAATTTACTTTTAAAAAAATTGTCCCAAGAGAATTATTGTATTACTTTCAACCGAATGTAGTACTGTCTATTCGCTCAATGAATGCTGAATGTTTCCTTTTGTTATGCAGGAATAAAATGTCGCTGCCGACACATGAGTTTGAACATAGATTGCCGGTCAGCAAACACAGTCGATCCCATTATTGAATTAAGTAGAGCACGTGACCATAGAGGAAACGCATATATAGGAAGTCGTGTGACGTTTAGATTGATCGCTATGTCTAGCCTATCCTCTATTAATATACGGATCACCATTTCTACTCTATGCTCTATTACTATACGGACCGCTATTCTCTACTCTATTCACGATATTATTTCTCTGTTTGAATCGCTATACGAATTACTGTTCGAGCTAGTATTAGCGAGCAAGTACTATTAGAGCGAATGCTATTGAAGGCGTCTGACACCAGTATTGTTCAATGGCGTTAATATAGTTGTATCTGCGATTACAAAGGCTCTACTACAACGAGAATTACGAAAGTGATAATGAGTATTCGTTGGCATTACAAAAGTGTCAAACGAGTGTTTGTTGACATCACAAAATCTTATAAGGAAGCGGCTAATATTACCTTTACTGTTATCTTCAAATTTTCAGCGAGTGCTTCTGAAGTTATGTTTTCCCTCAGTCCATGGCCTTCAGGTTCGGATCAAAATATAATATCTTTTTTCCTCATATCTAATGGTAATACTACCTGGTACCTTATAAGGAAACATTCAACATCCATTGACCGAGGAGCGAGAAATACACATTGGGGTACAGATTTTAAATTGTTGCTATTTCCCTTCCCTCTATAGACAATAATTTTGCATATGGAGACTAGTTAGAGACACTGACGTATTATGGCGAATGTTGTAAGAATGGTAATTAAGAATGCGTTGTTTTGATGTTTGGATTATTGTGGCTTATTTGGGTCAGTGATTGTGGCGAGATAAGTTTAATGTTAAGTCAGAAGACCGTCTGTTCCCCATTCTCCATTTTGGCCTTGTGCCAGATTTTGTATATATTACACAAATAAATATTGCCGCCAGTGCTACCCCAGTTACGCTTTTCTTCACTCCGGGGACATCGAAATCGGATCAAGGTGTAGTATATAGTCTTCACATCTGTTCTTCACATCTGTTCTTCACATCTGTAATGGTAATATTAGCCGGTTTCTTATAAGGAAACATTCAATATTTATTGACTGAGCAGTCAGTGCTATTTTCGATTGAAATATATAAAATCTTTCCATTAAGAAAGTTTTAAAAGAAAATAGGTTACTGTCTATATTTCTAAGATGAGGTATTATTTACATTATTTACATTATTCGGACAATTGTCCTCATCTTTGTCGCCATATTTATTAAAACGTTTCGGCCCTTCAGTATCTGTCTATATTTCTGAGATGAGGTATTATGTACACTATTTACATTATTCGGACTATTGTCCTCATCTTTGTTGCCATAATTATTACAACGTTTCGGCCCTTCAGTATCTGTCTATATTTCTGAGATGAGGTATTATGTACACTATTTACATTATTCGGACTATTGTCCTCATCTTTGTTGCCATAATTATTACAACGTTTCGGCCCTTCAGTATCTGTCTATATTTCTGAGATGAGGTATTATGTACACTATTTACATTATTCGGTCTATTGTCCTCATCTTTGTTGCCATAATTATTACAACGTTTCGGCCCTTCAGTATCTGTCTATATTTCTGAGATGAGGTATTATGTACACTATTTACATTATTCGGACTATTGTCCTCATCTTTGTTGCCATAATTATTACAACGTTTCGGCCCTTCAGTATCTGTCTATATTTCTGAGATGAGGTATTATGTACACTATTTACATTATTCGGACTATTGTCCTCATCTTAATCGCCATGTCTATCACAACACTTCGGCCTTTCAGGATCTGTCTATATTTCTGAGATGAGGTATTATGTACATTATTTACATTATTCGGACTATTGTCCTCATCTTTGTCGCCATATTTATTACAACGTTTCGGCCCTTCAGTATCTGTCTATATTTCTGAGATGAGGTATTATGTACACTATTTACATTATTCGGACTATTGTCCTCATCTTTGTCGCCATATTTATTAAAACGTTTCGGCCCTTCAGTATCTGTCTATATTTCTGAGATGAGGTATTATGTACACTATTTACATTATTCGGACTATTGTCCTCATCTTTGTCCCCATATTTATTACAACGTTTCGGCCGTTGTACACTAGGGACTTCTTCAGGTGGTTGGCTTAACCGGGTATTGAAAGCCTTTATATACTGTGCCATGTGTCCTCAAGGACACATCGCACAGTGGATAAAGGCGTTGGTTAGATCCAGTGACAAGACCCAAAGAGTGTGAGTTCAATACACGGTTAAGGCAGTGGAGAACTTTCAGAGGGGAATTAACAGGAGATAACTGATAACTGACATCCATTAAACATGGCACGTGGAACTAGAATAGACTACTCCATTAGCGAAATAAAAGGTTCAGTTCGACATTCCAACCACCTGACGAAGGCTAGAGCGTACAATGGCTGAAACGTTGTAATAAATATGGCAACAATGATGAGGACAATAGTCCGAATAATGTAAATAGTAAAAATATGTTTTTCAAGTTCACTAACTGTTACCTGTCTTTCCAGTATTGATGGAGGTTTCCTTCCTAACCTTTTGTTTGAAGTAGTGCGCAATGGCAACATATTGATTCTATCATTATTTTCTCTTTGATTTTAGTTGTTGCTTCTTTTGGTAAACCTCAAGTCATGTGATTTCTGTTATTTAATAAAGTTCTTTGTTTATGCAAATCTTCAAAGAAAGATCGTCCTCGCGAAGACCTATCGGATTCATTCGCTGAAATCCATTTTGAACAACTGATATGAGAAAAAGTGTTGTGCACAGCTGACAGTCTAGATATTTCTGAATTGGTGTGGCGCCATTCATGGCATCCTTATGAAAGTTTTGATCAGACGCGGTTATTTAAGGACATCAATTTCAAGTTAATGTAAAGGTTTTCTTTATTTTCTTTTAATCCATATCAACATTTCAATGCGTTATTCAATCGCGACAAGATTTTGTGGTAGGTTCGTATGAATAGAATATGTATTAGTTGTACGAAATCGGTTTCTAGATTAGATTTCATTGACATATTTTAGTAAAGAGAGTTTTTATCGAGAGTCAAATCTATTGCTTGTAATTTTTTTTTTTTTCAAAAATGTATTGCTGGTAATATTTTTTCTTAAAAAAATTGCTTGCTGGTATTTTTAATACAAAAATCTATTTTAACATTTTCATAGTTTTAAGAGCCCGGTTTGGAGATTAACTATTTGACCATAGCTAGGACCCTAACAGGTGCTACCACCCCGGGTCTGGGTGGACATGGGAAAAACAACAATTAAGCTGTGGTTTCGCTCTTATCAAAACCTCCCAATCAGAGTTCTTGCTACCGTATGTAGTTTATCGTCATACCCAGGACGGTAAATGTTTTGGTCTTGTAGCCAGCTACAGATGTAAGAGAAACTATCTCTATCAGATCTTATTCTGTCTTCAATTCCCTTATCTCCTCTATTAAATTTGTTATAACTGATTTATAAACAGATTTTGAGAAATGTTTAGTATTTAATTCAGAAGGGCCATCACGGCTTTCATTCCAATTCCAGATCATAGTTTCTGTTTTAGACAAGTTTATTTTGAGTTCTATTTCTTGGAGCACATGGGAGAAAATGTGGATATTTTTGTTCAAAATTATTCTTGTCCCAACTATGAATACTTATGTCATCAGCATCATCCTCTGCTTATCATCAGTGCATTAGCTTTGAGATGGAATACAGGAACGTTGTTTTCCATTAGTAGATTTGTTTGGAATGTGGTACGTCATGCTTAAATAATCAACTCCCATCTCTTGATATCTGTGCTTGCATATGCGCAGGTGAAAATCTAGGAAAAGATTGGAGTTGGACTCTCATTTCCTCCTTGTATTCCTGATGGGGTTTAAAATGTATCTCTGTTGCAATCCTCGCTGTACATGTAAGACGTTGATATAGCTACTATAGAATACGCTTTCAGTTGAGTCAGAACTTGGAAATCAGTTTCAAATGGATGAGAAGAGGAAGTCTCCATGGTTGTGCTAATATGCTGCTGTGGGGTAGTATAGACTGTTTACAATTTTCTGTTGGAATGGTAAGCAATCTCTTGAAGATGTTTGATGGTATATATGCTATCATTAAAATTGCCAGAACAAAAACCAAACTTCGTTTTTTTTTCATCAAACGTTGAGAGCCTAGCTGATAAATGGTCATGAACTTTTAGCATAATGGATCGAATTGATATACCTCTTTTTTGTGTGAGAGCTTTGACGATAATCATATTGTTTCCATAGTTCATTCTTGCTTATATTTTTTAATCGGATTTACCACCTCCTCCAAAGGCAACAAAGCCACTAAGACACAAGGGGTTACTGAGGGTGAAAAAATAGAAAGCAAAAACATTTCAGTCCAGTCGAATCCATTACATTCTCTTACGCGTTAACCTTGGGAAAGGTATGAAACCTGTTCGCAGAGCCATGTAGAATATTGGTTAGCTTGCAAGGGGTCTGACACAAAAGTAGACTGGTGTAGCCACCAAGTTAAACTGACCTGAGTCATTTAATGGAGAGATATATGGTTGAATAGAGACCACTCATGCAAATGTATTGGGCAGGTCCATTCTAGCAAAATGGACCAACCTAACTGGGGCATTAGGTACTCTCCTATAAATGAGGTAAAATTAGATGGCCTGCTTTTCCCAAAAGACACAAAAAGACTGCATGAATTTGAGCGTGCTACTAAGTTGGCATTTCTGTCCCACCCTTTTAGTGTCGAAACAGTTAAATGTAACCGCCTCTTCTACTCCAAAAGCTTCTTCTCTCGCACTTCCCGACAGTGGAACTCCCTTCCTCTTACTTGCTTCTCTGATAACTGTAATCTTCAAAAATTTAAATGTAATGTCAATTGACATCTTCTGATGCCTTGATCTTGATATTGATCTCCTTCCTTCTCTTTATCCTTTCTTCAAACAGCCCTATTTATTCTTACTCTCACTCTCTGTAACCACTTGCGTGCTAGTGGCACTCCTGTCTTGATTGGGGTGATATGCTTAAAAAAAAGATAGATAGATAGATAGATAGATAGATAGAATCTTCAAATATTCAAATGCAATGTCAATCGACATCTTCTGATACCTTAACCCTGATCCTCGTCTTTCTCTATAATCTTTAATCAAAAAAACCTCTTTACTCTTACTCTCCGTAACCCCTTGCGTGCTAGTGGCACTCCCGCCTTGATTGGGTTGAAATGCTTAAAAAAATATTGCTGTCTCTATTAATTATGTCCACACAAACATGTACCTGCACAAAAGCTGAGTATCATCTACCATGTATTCAATTGTGAAAGCAGAATAACATATCTTTATTACTTTAAAAGCTCACAAGAAAATTAAATTTCGGCATTAAATGACCTATAAAGTATTGATATAACATTAAACAAACAAATACAGGTATCATGAAGCTTGCATTGCCTGTTGTGGACTTATGCATACGTTTTCTAGCCACATTCTGTCGAATATTGGTTAGCTAGCAAGGGGTCTGACACACAAATATACTAGTGTAGCCACCAAATTAAACTGACCTGATTCATTTAATGGAGATATATATGGGTGAATGGAGACCAGTCATGCAAATGTGTTGGGCAGGTAAGTCACTTGACTTCTATACTGATGAACAAGAGCAATAGAAGAGTAATCAGAAAGACAGTAGATAACGATTGACATTACATTTAAATTTTGGGGGATCAAAGTTGGCTGGAAAGCAAGATGCCAGAAGAGAGTTCCAGAAGCGAGAAGTGCCAGAAAAGAAACTGTTAGCATAGAACTTACGAATATATCTAGCCATGTCAGCTATAAGTTGATGAGACCTTAACGCCACTCAAGTACTGCAGTTAAATTCATAAAGTCTAGGTACCATACAGAAGAGTAATATTTATTCTGTGAAAATACAGAAATGTGGCACAAGGCCGAAGCGGGGATTGGGGAAAGGACGGTCTTCTTCTGTCTTAACTACAACTTAGCTAGCCGCAAACACTGACCCAATCGTACGAACAATATTCCTTACACCAAAACACCACATTCATACGTACCTTTCTTACTACAACCGCCATGACACCTCAATGTCTCTATGAAAATACTAACTAGTCCCCATATTTACAATTCAATGTCTGTGGGGGGGAGGGGAATAAAATAACAATTCTAAAAAATTAACCCCAATGAGTATTTACAAAATGAATACAAAATATTTACAAGAAACTAACTCACGTGAATCGAAAGGCGCCCCGTATCCACCTACGAACTGACATCACTAACCACCTAACGAGGGAGGGAATGGGGAATTAAACTTAAAGAAAAATAGGAACAGAAATAAAAGAGACCAAATGAGCATACATACGCTAGCTAAGTTAACTGGAAAAAGAAACAAAAATCATCAAAAATAAAACCTAAACTAGCCTAGTTTTGGGCTGGGTTGCACTAGTTCAACCCAAGAAGAGCAATATCCTGATGCCTAACCGGAAACCATACAGAAGAGTTCATTCAAACAGCTACCATGAAAGTATTTATAGAAACGTCAGAGGTTACCTTACGGCGGTGGGAAGGTGAGTGATTCCTCTTTGGGTTTTTATGAAGAATCTCCAAATATATAGCAAGGACACCAGACCATACGTGGAAGCAATATTCTAAGCAGGGACGAATGGTTGACAGAGATATGTAGGATAGACTCTGGAGAAAACAAAAACAGTGAACCAACTTTCTTAGCAGCTGACCTAGTAATGGACTCAATATAGTCTTACCAATTCATACCAGCGTAGAATTTTAGTCTGAGAAGGGGCAACGAGTTACTCTCCTGGAGGTGAGCACTGGCTTTGCACATGGAAGACAGAAAGAAGTCTCTCCTATGTTTAATAGAGAGCAGTTTGGTTTTGGAAACATTAAAATTAAGAAGCCAATCTTCTTTCCCTTCGTTAACAACAGTCTGAAGGTGTTTTAGATCAGCTTTTTTGATTTTATCAAACTGATCGGACTTACCATCGAGAAGTAAATGCTTGCGTCATCAGCATATATACCAAGTTGAGGGATGATGCCATCAGGCCGGTCGTTAATGAAAATTAAAAACAAAGCAGTACCAAGGATATAACTCTTGGAGGGACACCAGCATTCGTACGAAATGATTTAGAAGAATGACCATTCAGAACAACTTCTATTTTCAAACTAGTTTAGACATATAGTAGCGTAAAATACGGTCTGTTTTGTGACGTATTTTTATGATATTGGTTTTAGTTTAGTCTGTATATCAGAGTATCAAATCTAAACCAAAATGGCGGCGCCCATGAGAATTCGCCATCCGTATATTTATAATCCTTCTATTTTCAGTTAAGGATAATTTCTGACTTTTCCCTAAACAGATTAGAGCAGCTAAGTAAAACAAAAAATGAAACAATGCAAGCGGTGAACATCTGTTAATCTACACTATTTACATTGTTCGGACTATCATCCTCATCTTTGTCGCCATGTTTATCACAACGTTTCGGCCGTTGTAAACTCCGGCCTTCTTCAGTTGGTTGGAATGTTGAACTGAACCCTTTATTTCGCTCACTGGAGCAGACTGTTCTAGTTCCACGTGTAATGGATGTCAGTTATCTCCTGTTAATTCCCCTCTCAAGGGCACATAGCACAGTGGATAAAGGCGTTAGTTAGATCCAATGACCGGACCCAAAGTGTGTGAGTTCAATACCTGGTTAAGGTGGTGGAGAACATGGAGAGGCATTGGTTTCATAAGTTCGTGTCGGGAGATCTGTCTCTTTGTGATGAACCCTACAGTGGTCGGCCACAGATCCTGGATGATGAAGTCCTGATGGCGGCTATAGAGGAGTCAACCCTGCAGTGAGTTTTCCGAACGCATCCAGGTTTTTCAAGAAACAGTCAGACTGCATAGGGAAGGTGTACAATTTGAACAAGTGGGTACTGTCGGAAAACAAGCAACTACGAGTGACACCCTATTTCTCGTCACCTATATCTGATAGTGTCCTCACCAGTACGAAAAACCGGGTTCTATATGACATTCCCAACTGTGCCAGACATTGGTTGTCACCACGGAACACTGTGCTTTCCAACACAAGACCACCTCTCCACCCATGCAAGATCATGCTCTGTATCTGGTGGACTAATCGACAAGTGGTGCACAATAAGCTGCTACCAACGGACAAATTATCACTGCTGATCTGCATTCGCCAGCATTGGTTAATCACTAGGATTTACTAATCCTCCATGATAATGCCAAACCTCATGTTGCGCGAGTATCTAGTGACAGCCACCATACGACGAAAACTTCAAAACTCAATTCATTGTTTTATTACTACTAGCACTCATTGCGAGTTATTACATACACACATACACAGACGCGCGCACACACACAGACGCGCGCATATATATATATATATATATATATATATATATATATATATATATATATATATATATATATATATATATTAAACATGTTTCGAACATCATTGTTCATCTTCAGGACTATGTTGTCTTTAACATTCAACACAACATGTTTAAAAGAAAAGTTGCTGCCAAATTACATATATATATATATATATATATATATATATATATATATATATATATATATATATATATATATTTAGGCAGCAATCCTTGTTTCATGCACATTTCATTGAATACGACAGACAAGGTGCTTTGATTTAGTTTTTTATACAATTTCTCATGCGATCTAATATTTTTTTTTTCATTTCGGATGATAAATTATATAAAAACTGTCCGAATGTTCTTTTTATCCATAGCTTAATTAGATCTCATTTAAATATTCATGGAGACCTACCGGACACTATTAGTAATATACTTGTTGACAACACAAATATAATAGCATCATCTACATGCAAAAAAAAGGCTAAATATAATGGAAGCCTTATTAATAAAAACAAAAAAAACAACACTTAATAATATTAACTTTGAACATGGACATAATATCTTGACCGTGTTTTGAAAAATGAAAACATTTTATAAAACATAACATAGGAAACTATTTCCTATTTAATAGTTAAAATATTTAATCCTTGAAAATGGCTAAATATATAGCCGAAAGTGCTTGGATAAAAAGAACATTCGGAGAGTTTTTATATAATTTATCATTTGAAAAGAAAAAAATTATTAGATTGCATGAGAAATGTAATAAAAAAACACCTTGTCTGCCGTATTCAATGATATATATATATATATATATATACATATATATATATATATATATATATATATATATATATTGACTCTCATACAGCAACGTGTGGAGACGTGACACCAGGCGTGGTTTTAAAGAAATGTGCCCCCTTAACTGGCTGCAATTCTCTCAAAACTATATAACTATTGCCTCGCTACTCCTGCTTTCCAGCTTGTTGAAAGTCCACATCTGTGTTCCCGGATTTTAAGAAATTTTGGAGAACATTCTGACCCATATATCTACCCCCCCACACACAAATCTCCTACCGCTCTTCGGCAAAGTCTTCGAGGCTTTAATCAGTACCGAAGTCATTAAGCACCTTAGACCCCATGATCTACTCTCTGACAAACAATATGACTTCCGCTCTCCCGGTCTACCGTTGACATGATTACGGCTATAACAGAATTTGTATACCAAGCTGTTTATAATAACGGCGAAGCTCAAGCTGTGTCTGTAGATTTATCGAAGGCGTTTGATAGGGTTTGGCATGCCGGCCTTCTCTGTAAGTTTTTGGGATACGGTATTACAGGCCGATTATTTGATTTAATACAATAATTCCTGTCAAAACGTGAAATGAATGTCGTCTTAAATGGGTTCTTCTCCAGTTCCTTTTATACAAACGTTGGTGTTCCTCAAGGCTCCATCCTGGATCCTACACTGTTTCTGATTTGCACGAATCATCTTCCTGGTGTCAACAGTTCTCAAATAGGCTCGTGCGCAGACGACACTATCATTTGCTCCTGTCTTAACAGTAAATCCGGCATTGCTGACAAATTTAACCAGTCCGCTGGTCGCGAAAAGGACTTCCAATCTCTGCGTGACTAAGGCAGGAAATTGTTTGTAAATTTTAATGCCCGCAAAACGAAACTGCTCTCATTTACCGACCATAGGGAAACCTACCTGCCCCCCATCAGCACAGATGATGCTCAGCTTCACGAGAGCGTCTCTATACGCTTTCTTGGTCTCAGGTTTTTCACTGAACTCAGTTTGAACAACTACATTGAATCAATAGCTGCATCCAGAGCAAGGAAAGTTGGTTCTCTGTGTCTAACCTTCAAATCTACAATTCTACCATTCGTCCTTGCATTGAATCCTATTGCCATATATGGTCTGGTGTCCCCGCTGTTCATCTCGGGGTTCTAGACAAAATGTAAAGGCAGTTATGCAATAGGATAGGTTCTGAGCTGGCATCTCGTCTACAGTCACTTTCTCACAGACTCTGCTCTCTGTCTATTTTACAAATATTTTCATAGCAACTACTCTGACGAGCTACTTTCACTGGTACCCCAACTGCATGAATTTAAGCGTGCTACTAGGTTGGTATCTCGGTTTCACCCTTTTACAGCTAAATGTAACCGCCACTTCTACTCCAACAGCTTCTTCTCTCGCACCCCCCGACAGTGGAACTCCCTTCCTCTTACTTGCTTCTCTGATAATTATAATCTTCAAAAATTTAAATGTAACGTCACTCGACATCTACTGATGCTTTTATCTTCATCCTGTCCTTGTCTTTATCCTTTCCTCAAACACCTTCTCTTTACTCTTACTTTCACTCTCAGTAACCCCTTGCATGCGCGCCCTGTTGAGGATGAAATGCTTAATATATATATATATATATATATATATATATATATATATATATATATATATGTGTGTGTGTGTGTGTGTGTATGTGGGTGTGTGTGTGTGTATGTGTGTATGTATATATATATATACATATATATATAAACATGAATATAAAAGTGAACATTGAAGTCAACACTCAGAGACGACAAGCTGTTTTATGCTAGGCGCACTCGTCAGCCCGCGAATGTTGAATTTTTCCTCGGCTATTTATATATATGTGTCAGGGGTGCATTGTGAGTAATGTATTCCGGCGGTTATTTTTGCGGGACTGGCTTGTTTGTTTATTTATTTATTCATTTGTTTGGGTTAATTTATTTGTTTTTCACTTTGTATTATTTATTAACGTAGTAAAAGAAAATTATGGGGGGATTTGCTTAGGTCGCTTATTTAATAGTTTGTCTTGATCTGGGAAGATAATTAAGGCTATTTATTTGTTCAATGTTTAATTCAACATTCGCGGCCGGACGATTGCGCCTAGCATGAAACAGACTGTCGCCTCTAAGTGTTGCCTTCAATGTTCACTTTTATATTTACATACGCTCTATCTCTGATATTGAGCACTTTATCCCATAAATATAGCACACCTTAAAACTACACTTCTTCATACATACATATATATATATATGTATATATATATATATATATATATATATATATATGCACATATACACGCACACACGAGAAGCGCTCCAAAAGTAATGCCTCTTTTAAATTCCCACAAAATCTGCAATAGATACACATACGGCCCTACCACCTTCACCAGTTCAACAAACCACGTGTCATAGTCCCAGGCTTAGTGAGATCTCACATTTCAGCCTGTAACAGTCACTGTCTTGGATGTCTGTAGGCCTGATGTCCGCGGTAATGACTAGCCGTTCCAGAAATAACTTTCATCTTCTGAAAAGAATTTCATCATCCACCGCGTTGCCATTACACTATGAGAAAATAAGATCAGTGACATACCTTGATGTCTGCGGAAAATATCTAAGGATTCTTAATTCCTTTTCTTGTATTTTCTCTCTGCTTAATAATAGCTTTTCTTTTTTTCATATTCTCTCACACTCAATAAACCACTGCGTCTTAGTGGCATTATCGCCTTACTTGGCGTGAAATGATTTTTACGAAACAGCAAAATAAATACGAGAAATTCTACTGTCTTCACGAATCTTTTGACTCTTTGAATCTGTGAAAGAAGAAGACATCTTCAGACGCACCCAGTATGTGAAGAAGCCCTGAAGGGAAGGAAAAAAATTATTTTCGCGATATAATCTTTGAAAGAGATTTTTGTTTTCAATAAATGAAGTCACACGTAGCAAACACGGCAGGGCGATAGATTTTGTAACATATTTCAAATCATATCCGACAAAATAAGTCCTTTCACTTGTCGACAGACATTCATGCATCTGTCCTTTGTGTCTCGAGAAAAGAATACGTTCAAATAGCTCTTCTTTGAAAGCAACGCAGCAATTGGACGCTTTACAAAAGAGTCCCGCGCAGGACATTGATTCCATATATCAGCTTGACGCCCAGAAATAACCTTTGTCAACTGGCATGACATTATCTTTCTGAAAATAAAAACATTTATGACAAGAATACATTTTGGAACAGATAAACGTTTGTTAGGTTCCATACAGATAGAAAGTACATTAAGTTTTCTTTTTTACATCTTTTTTTATAATCAACTCACCCCGAGCAAGGCGATAACGTCATTAAGACGCAAGCCACTACTAGGAGTGAAATAGATTGAAAATATTTCACAAGAAACCAGAAACCTAATCCTAAACAGGAACCAAGAAATCAATATCCACTCCTGTTCAAATGACTGGCCAGGAGTGTGAACCGTACAGTAGGTGAAACTACCTACGCCCACAGAGGAGAGAAGGAGAGAAAGAAAAAATAATTAGTGAATAACATTTCAGAGTTCCGAGGAGGACATTTAAGAGTCCCGAGTGGGGGACATTTCAAAGTTCAAACGTGGACACTTTAGAATTCCTACAGAGGCATTTCCGAGTTCACACGGGGACATCTCAGAGTTCAGACGGTGACGTTAGAAGTTGATATTAGAAGGAACTAAATCCTAAACAGGAAAAAAGAAATAAATGTTGTGTCTTCTCACCGGATCTATTCAAACTTTACAGTGAAGCAGTCTTCAGAGAACTAGATATCCTGTCGGGATTTATTATTAGTAGACACAATCTTAACAATATAAAATATGCAGGTGATGCTGTGCTGATTCCGACAGAAAACTGTAGAAACTTTAATAAAGGAAAGTTGAAAGAAAAGACTAACCAGTGGTGGCCTCCTATCAGTTCGAGCGAACCGATTCTTATAATTCTAAAAGCTTAACGAAACGGTTGTTGAATTATCCGAAAATAATCTTATATATTAACAGCCGGTATACAGGGTGCGGCAAAATAATCTGACACATTTGTAGGTTTAATAAAAGCGGAATAGAATAAAGAACGAAAAATGTGTTTTTATTTTCGAAATATTCATATAATGCCATTTTGTTTCATTTTGTTTTCAGTTCTCAACATGAAATGGATGGGCGATCACCGCGTTTTCATTGTGGAAACGTTTATCAAGAAAAACAAATCGGTAGCTACGAAACAAAGAGCATTCCGTGTGTATTTCAGGCTTGGTAGATATGATCAGCGAGGGATACGCTTAGGTGCTCAACCAAGAAGGGATTTTTTTCAAATTCTGATGTTTAGTCAATATTTTTCTAATTGAGACAGTCTGAGAATATTTCAGAAGCTCCTAAATTAATTTTTATGTAATGCATAAAGACTCACGATTATACAGCCGTTATGTTTTATATTCTATATTCTATATTTTATGTTATGTTCTGTTGAATATTATTTTCCATTTAACACTAAAACAGGCGGGAAATTGGCTTTATCAATATTACTAGTTTAACTGCGTCGTTAGAAATGACGGCATAATTTGTTAAGTTTTTAATATTATTATAAGTTGGTTTTACATGTGGGTTATTAAATATATTTTCTCAAGACGAACCAGTCTAAGCAAGTAACTCTAATATAGCAAACAATTAAAGTCATTATACAGGGTGCGGCAAAATGATTTGACACATTTGTAGGGTTAATAAAAGCGAAATAGAGTAAAGAAAATTTGGAAAATAAAAACACATTAATCGTTCTTTACTCTATTTCGCTTTCATTAAACCTACAAATGTGTCAGATCATTCTGCCGCACCCTGTATATCGGCTGTTAATATATAAGATTATTTTCGGATAATTCAACAACCGCTTCGTTAAGCTTTTATAATTATAAGAATCGGTTCGCTTGAACCGGTAAGATGTTACCACTTGTTAATTCTTTCTTCCCACTTTTCTTTATTAAAGTTTCTACAGTTTTATGTTGGAATCAATACATTATCACCCGCATATTTTATGTTGTTAAGATTGTGTCTACCAATAATAAATCCCGACAGGATATCTAGTTCTCTTCTATATTTGTATCTATTTAATCGGAGTAGATAGGTTGGTCTATCGCACGGTTCACACTCCACCTTGGTCAGTTGAACAGGGGTGGGAACTTATTTCTTGTTTCTTGTTTAGGATTTGGTTTCCGGTACCTTCTAATGTCCACGTGACCACTTCTAACGTCTCCGTCGGAACTCTGAAATTTCCCCGTCTGAAATCTGAAATCGTTTTTTCTTGATAAACGTTTCTACAATGAAAGCGCGATGCGCACCAATCCAATTCCTATTGGCAACTGCAAAACGAAAGGAAACAAAATGGCATTATTCGTTCTTTATTCTATTCCGCTTTTATTAAACGTTAAAATATGTCAGGTCATTTTGTCGCACCCTGTATAATAGCAAAATAGCCAATTTCTGGAAACTCTGAGGGGGCTGAAAATGGGTTTTCTGTGATAAACATATTTATTCTGACAAAATAAATCGCCTTGAATTTAAAATTTAAATCTTCTAGTCATAAGTTTGATAGGACTTTTATTGGATCTTTGGTACTGCAACTATTCCGTTCGAATGTGGTTAAGAAACCATAACACAGTTGATGACATTAGAGTAAAAAAGAATCATACTTCTAAACAGAAATATGATGAGAACAGAATTTCAAGCGGGAAATATCTTAATAAATAAATGTTTTCTATTACATTATCAAAATGGTTTAATTCTCTTTGATACTATAAACTGATTTGTTTCCATTCTCAGACTGAAAAGAGAATGAACAGAATAGCTTCCTAAGGCTTACCTGTTTTTATACTATCGGTTTCTATAAATTTGGGTAGTAAGGAGCGGGATCGACACTTCAGTGATTGAACAAGAACCGGTGTTTTCAGTGTGATTTGATCGTATCGCTGGCTGCATGTTTCCTTGGCTAACATCGACGTCTAGGACAAAGGGCAGATGTCTTCCTGTGACTGAGACGAAGCTTCAAGCTGGAGGACATCGGCATCGTGTGTAGTGTAACTCGGAGAAAAATAGGCACAGCCAAGTCTGCTTTGTCAAAGACAGGCTACGCATGAATGAGGATACGTGGAGGGAAGTGTCAAGAGTTCAGCTGTGAGCAACCCTACGCTCCCACACCGTCACAGAATCAATGAGGATAGCATGGCTGTCCAAACGTAACGAGAATCTTAAAAATCATCTGATAATTATCCCAAACAAATTGAACCTGTACAAAGATGCATTTACAGTCAAACTTAATCGTTCCAAATATCCAAGGGGATGTGATATTCATTTTGTTACAATGATATTCGCCAAAGACCCACTCGAGGCAGAGGGTTACGGAGGTACAGTTATGTGGATATATGGGGAAAATAACGGTTAACCCTAGACTTGAACAGGGTAAGATTGCAGTGTACGTCGAAGTCGGTTTCACAGAGCAGCCCTTCGTGGAAAATGCTGCTCGAATGGAACTTACGTGTCACCAATGAAATACGAAGGGAATGAAGGTGGTTGGCTACAATATGCGTGGTACGGCGGGTCTTAGACGTGAAGGTTAGAGCTGGTGGAACTAAGGAATCTAGTATATTGATGTAGCGAACGGAAGTTTTTGAGTTATGGAGTCAACAAAATTTCCCGTAACTCAAGAGATCAGGCCGAAAATGGAGTACTGTAGCCATCTCACAGTCAGGATGTGGCGAGTCTCTTGCTGTTTTATCGCTACTAACATGCAAAATGCTAGAACGAACTACATTTTTTGGTTGCTCACGGTCTAACTTTCACGACTAGAACCTGCCATGTCACTTACATAAGAGTAACCCACCCACATTCGCTCTCTATTCCAATTTTAGTCAAGTGACAGGGTAATCTGTGCTTGTAAACGGAGTATTTATTGCAGGCCATTCCAATTGACCAAGATAAAAACATCTACATGTTTACACCTCTAATCAAGATCAGCTAAGGGTCATACCTAGTTTAGCCTCAGGGTGTGTTTTTATTATTGTCGGTGTCATACATTGATGTAGTAAACGGAAGTTTTTGAGTTATGGAATCAACAGAATTCCCCACAACTCAAGAGATCAAGCCAAAAATGGCGTACTGTTGCCATATTTAGGCGGGAGCTGTCCAGTCTTAACCTTCTAGTCTTGATAGATTTCAAAAGCGTCTCCGAGTCATTGAATGGAGAATTACTTACTACCCTCCAATCCGTATCTCACAGGCGGGAAGTGGCTAGTTTCTTGCTGTTTTATCGATACTACAATGGAAAGTACTAGGACGAAGTATATTCCTTGGCTTCTCAAGGTCTAACCTTCATGACTAGGACCTTCCATGGCACTTACATAGTAGCAAACCACCCCCATTCCCTCTCTGTTCCAATTCTAGTTAAATGACAGGGTAATCTGTGCTTGTAAACGGAGTATTTACTGTAGCGCATTCCAATTGGCCAAGATAAAAACATCTGCATGTTTAGACCTCTAATTATCAAGAGATCAAGCCAAAAATGGCGTACTGTTGCCATATTTAGGTGGGATCTGCCCAGTCTTAACTTTCTAGTCTTGATAGATTTCAAAAGCGTCTCTGAGTCTTTGAATGGAGAAGAATTACTTTCCACCCTCCAATCCCTATCTCACAGGCGGGATGTGGCGAGTCTCTTGCTGTTTTATTGCTACTACCCTGGAAACTGCTAGGACGAAGTATACTCCTTGGCTTCTCAAGGTCTAACCTACACGACTAGGACCTGCCATGCCACTTACATAGTAACAAACCACACTCATTCACTCTCTGTTCCAATTCTTGTCAAGTGACAGGGAAATCTGTGCTTGTAAACGGAGTATTTGTTGTAGCCCATTCCAATTGACCAATATAAAAACATCTACATGTTTAGACCTCTAATTATGTTTAGATAAGAGTCATACCTAGTTTAGCATCAGAGTGTGTTTTTATTATTGTCGGTGTCATACATTGATGTAGTAAACGGAAGTTTTTCAGTTATGGAATCAACAATATTCCACACAGCTTAAGAGATCAAGCCGAAAATGGCGTACTGTTGGCATATTTAGGCGGGAGCTGCCCAGTCTTAACTTTCTAGTCTTGATAGATTTCAAAAGCGTCTCTGGGTCCTTGAATGGAGAAGAATTACTTTCCACCCTCCAATCCCTATCTCACAGCCGGGATGTGGCGAGTCTCTTGCTAGGGCGAAGTATATTCCTTGGCTTCTCAAGGTCTAACCTTCACGACGAGGACCGGCCATGCCACTTACATAGTAGCAAACCATTCTCATTCCCTCTCTATTTCACCAGCCAGCAGTAAGTTCCACACAAAAATTTTCCCGCGAACTACTGACCTGTGAAACAGACTCCGAAGTGTGTGTTTCCTCGATCAATGCAATCTTAACCTGCTCATGTCTAGAGCTAACCGTTATCTTTGCTTTCTATCCATACAAACTACGTCTTAATGTGACCCTCTAACTCGAATGCCTCTCGAGTCTCATACATTTTGAACCTTACTGTAAAAACATTTCATAAGCACTGTTGAAATAAAAACATAACTGCAGAAAGTTTGTGATAATAACAACAAAGATAAAGATAACAGTTTTCATTTAAATGTAAATAATAATAATCCTCCTCCTAGAAATTGTGATGAAATCCTCCAGTATTCTCTGCCATCTTGGAGGATTGATATCACATAGAATTCCAGCTCTCTTCTTTGCTTCTAACGGAAATTTACCGTTTCTTAATACTTTCTTTAGCTTTTGTAAGTGTTTAACAGGTATCATATTTGCAGATATCGTTATTATTGTAATAATCCAAGCAGATAACAACGTTGGCGTTAATCTGTGATAATCATGAAGACGGGTTTTATCCTAGAGCGAAATCCCAATCCTCACGCAAGAGGCTCACAATACGTGCTTGACTCGAAACATCTTAGTTCTGGATGAAGACCAGACGCCAAAGGACAATAAGCATGCCAAGGTTGAGGCGGTTGCAATAAATCATCCCCCAAGTCGCGTTGTATTAGTAACCGAGACGCCGGAAGGCTGTGCAAAACACGGAGCGGGAAAATCCGTGGTCATTAGGCCAGGGTCAACGGACAGCGAGTTGTGATGGTGCCAACGGCCTGAAGACGATCCGTAGCCGCCTGATGTTCACTTGAATCATGCCATCTCCTATTTACCGATTTCTCTTCACTCTGTTTAACGGTCCTCAGGTGATGGCGGAGATAATCCTTCATCTTTCTTGCTTAGATTTAACGCCTGAGATTTCGAATAATCCGTAATGGCCGGTTTGCGAATAAATCGATGCAGGAGGTATGAGAGGGGGAGCGGCAGTAATGACAAAGAAACTGATAAGGAGAAAGAAAATTTGAGAAAATAGAGGTGGAAATAAAAGAAGGAAAGAAAGAAAGAAAGAAAAATAAGGGTCGAAAAGAAAGAAAGAAAGAACGAAAATAGGGTGGAAAAGAAAGAAAGAAAGAAAGAAAGAAAGAGGTGGAAAAGAAAGAAAGAAAGAAAGAAAGAAAGAAAGAAAGAAAGAAAGAAAGAAAAATGGGAAATAAGGGTCGAAATGAAAGACAGAAAGAAAGAAAAAAGAAAGAAAAATAGGGATGGAAAAGAAAGAAAGAAAGAAAGAAGGAAAGAAAGAAAGAAAGAAAGAAAGAAAGAAAAATAAGGGTCGAAAAGAAAGAAAGAAAGAAAATAGGGGTGGAAAAGAAAGAAAGAAAGAAAGAAAGAAAGAAAAAAGAAAGAAAGAAAGAAAGAAAGAAAAAAGAAAAAAAAAATAAGGGTTGAAAAGAAAGAAAGAAAGCATAACAGAAAGAACGAAAAATAGGGGTCGAAAAGAAAGAAAGAAAGAAAGAAAAATAAAGTTGGAAATAAAAGAAAAAAGAAAGAAAATAAAAGATTTTGAAAACTGGAAGAAAAATAAGTTTAAAGAAATTCATTTAAAGATGAAAGAAAAGGTTGAAATGAAAAGAAAAAATAGGTCTTGGAATAAAAGAAAGAGATGTCATAAAAATCAAAAAGAAAAGGAAAGAAATAGATAAAAATCAGGAATGGAAAGAAAGAAAGAATAGTAAAAGAATAAGAAAAGGAAAAGCAAATCCAAGTAATGGCGGCAGTTTAATCAAAGACATGATAGAATAACACAGTAACATCGGTTTATTTGCATAATCTTCTCGTCTGCGACGATTCCCATTAGTACCCTTTTCTTTCGGTCGTTTAAGACATGTTGTCACTTTGATGAGCAATTCTTTCGTCTTTGGCAACTTTTGATTCCAATCCTCTTTTGATTCCTCCTCGAAAAATGGTAATTCGAATGGTTTCGGTGAATTAGGTGAGAGTGGTAACCATTCCAAATACACACACTTCTGTTAGAATACACGATTGCATATATATATATATATATATATATATATATATATATATATATATATATACTTTCCTATAAGTTTAATTCAGTCAGTCCGTTAAGTGCCATACGAGAGAGACATGCTTGGGCGGTCATGAGACTTTTGATTCAGGATTGATTAGATAGAAGATTTTCTTGCAGTAAGTTGCCATTTCTTTCAGCGATAGACTAGTTGCCAATTAAGGATAAACGGACAACTCTGTCCTGCTCTTTAACCCATAGCTGGGAGAAAAGTGGGATTACGCGAAAGTCGAATAAGTGATAAGTTGTTTTAACATTTATTAATTTACTTGGTCTTTCTCTCTCGCCACACACACACACGCACACACACGCACACACACACACACACATATATATATATATATGTTACGGAAGAAATACTTTCTACACATAGCCCCTAGAAACACCTCCCTCATAATGTTAGGTCGATGAAGACGCCATTGCGACATATGTCGTAACATTATGTTGCAGGAATTTCCGGAGTGGGGTATATGTAGGAGGTATTTCTGCCGCACGTTATATATATATATATATATATATATATATATATATATATTGTTCTTATTTACGTTAAGGTACGTTTCGTGAGTAGATATGTTCGATCGAGAAACATCGTCAAAGAGTGTGTGTTTATAAACAGTAATTTGAACCTCGTTAACTGGAAGCTTGACTGTAGCTGAATAGTACAGCAAGTCAGATCAAATGACGGTTTCTGTATAAGAATACAGATGCGATTCCTGTCGGACAACGCATATTTACTACGAAATTATTCGAAAATGAAGGTCGGTAAATGTTATTAATACTGTTTAATTAAAAAAACAGAGCATTTACTTAAATAAATTGTATCTATATAAATAACGTAGAAACATGATATATTAAATTATTGTTGAACCTAATCCATTTTATACATATATATATATATATATATATATATATATATATATATATATGAAGAAATATAGTGTTAAAGTGTGCTATATTTATGGGATAAAGTGCTCAATGTCAGAGATAGAGCGTGTGTAAATATAAAAGTGAACATAGAAGTCAACACTTAGAGGCGACAGTCTGTTTCATGCTAGATGCAATCATCGGGCCTGATGATGAATGCATCTAGCATGAAACAGACTGTCGCCTCTAAGTGTTGACTTCTATGTTCACTTATATATATAAAAAGAAAGATCAGTAAGATATAAAATTATTATAAATTATTTTACACATTAGTGCTCAATGTAAATTTACAGAGCATTAATATTATAAATTAACTGATTTAAAATTTTTAAATCAATTAATTTATAATATATATATATATATATATATATATATATATATATATATATATATATATATATAAAATGTGTATGTATATAAATATATATATATATGTGTGTGTGTAATTTTTTATATATATTATTTATATATTATATATGCGCGGTACTTATTGGAAAGCGCTCAATATCCGTGATGGAGCTAACATATTTAGTTGGATTGTTCGGCATTCCAACCACCTGAAGAAGGCTGGAGCGTACAACTGCCGAAACGTTGTAATAAATATGGCGACAACGATGAGGGCAATAGTCCGAATAATTTCTGTTTTTTTCCTACTGGCACAAATAATTTTTTTTAATTTTTTAAAATTTAAAAAAAATTTTTTTTCAATATTCTCCAATAATTTATTTAAGTTTTTGTTTTTTTCTTCTTTAATTTTATCTTACACGTCCCGTCTCTACTTGTCGGGACCATGTTATTTCTATATGTACATATTTTCTGTTGATATTTTATGGTTGCCGTATCTTTGTTTGAAAGGACTTTCTGTCGAACTGATGTAATATTGATCCCGGAGCCCTTCGAAATTTCACAGTTGCCATATATAGCACGTTGTCTGTTAAGCACTCATCTTTGAGCGGGTATAAATCTGGCTTTGTGAAGGGTTGTCAATCGGAATAGTATAAAACTAAGCTTCGCTTACAAACCCAAACGAGTACACGTAAGTAACGAAGAAAAATGGATATGAAACGGGTACTTTAGAACCAGACAATTTAAAATCAGAAAGAGGATGTTGAAATTTTTGGGATACATAAAGGGGAAAGAGGGCCTGAACATTATGACACTCACAGGATATATTAAAAATCAACTGAGACAGAGGAAAACACGGAATAATCTAATAAGCTTGCGTAAATGGATGATAGGACTGGGAATGGGATGGCTAATAATAAAACCGATATCGTGAACAGCTTTTTTTCTTTTTTTACAATTGGGTTCCCGTTGTACAAGGCCAGAGGGCCATTCGGGGTAGATCATGATAGATTAATAGGCACAGTTCATGCGGATATGCGCGGAAGATACCGGTTAACCCTAGACATTAACAAGTTAAGATTGTAGTGATGGAGAAAGCAACACTCTTGGGAGTCTGTCTCACGAGGCAGTAGTTCAAAGGAAGAATCTGTTTGCGTAGATCTTCCATCTTAAGAGGAGAATACGATAGAAATGAGGGTGGTTTGCTACAATGCGAGTTGCATGGTGGGTCTTAGACGTGAATTTTAGGACATTTTTGAATCATTACACGCCAAGCAATGCAGGAATGCTACTAGTACGCAAGGGGTTTACACATAGTGAAGGAGAGAGAAAAGACAACAGAAGATGGCAACTGATGTTCCATTTAAATTCATGAAGATTGTAGTTTTCTCAGAAAAAAGCAAACGGAAGGGAGTTCCACTGGCGGGAAGTGCGAGAAAAGAAATTTTTAGAGTAGAAGTGGCGGGTGCATTTTACTATTTCAACATTTAATGGGCGGGATCTAGATACCAATCTAGTAGCACGATTAAATTCCCTACAGTCGGGGCACCAGGGAAAACAGCTCGTCAGAGCAGTTGCCATGAAAATATTTGTCGAAAAGACAGAGGGAAGCCACATCAAGTTAGAACCGATTACATTGCAGATCCATCTTTGGATTTTGTCAAGAACCTCCAGATGAATAGCAGGAGCGCCAGACCAGATATGACAACAGTATTCAATGCACGGTCGAGTGGTAGATTTGTAAATGTGCAAGATGGACGAGAAAAATCTTTTGGCACGACACTAGGAACCAACTTTCCTTGCAGTAGATGCTGCTATTGATTCAATGTAGTTGTTCCACTTCAAGACAGTTGAAAACGTGAGGCTAAGAAAGCGCAGTTTCTTTTCGGAGGCATTAAAATATACAAGCCATTTATTTCCTGCCCCAGTTACCTACTGATTTTAGGTCCTTTTCAAGAGCAGCGGCCCAGTTTACATTGTTAGCTCTGAGGGATTTGCTACTGAAACAGGAGTAAATGGTAGTGACATCTGCATAAATGCCTACTTGGGAATTGTGTCATCTTCATAATTGCCTACTTGGGAACTGTGTCATCTACATGAATGCCTACTTGGGAACTGTGTCATCTATATATATATATATATATATATATATATATATATATATATATATATATATATATGTATATATATATATATATATAGAAAAAACAACTGAAAAATTGCAAATTTGAAAAAAATTGAATGTTTTTTTTGTGAAAGTATTTATTTATATTTATATATATATATATATATATATATATATATATATTTGATATTTCAGATCGACCCCGACTCAGAAGTTTGTTTACAAGTAGCGTCCGTCGCGAGACGCGGACGTCACGTGATATGGAATGCAACTGTGTTCGAATATTTCTAACGTAAATCTAACTGTAATAATATTTTAGATGTTGTTTTAAAAAATTTGTAACTATATCTAAAAAGATTTTTCTTTAACTATTGAAATATTTATAAAGATTTAAAATACGTGGCTTCTCATTGTGCTACATATATATATATATATATATATATATATATATATATATATATATATATATATTACATGAATCATTCATACAAAAAGCAGATAGTGAAGTTAATGATATAAATGGCAAGAATCACTCTCACAAACAATTGTTAATAAAATACATTAACCTCGAACCCGTTGATGAATGTTATGATCCCTGTTTATAAATTCCAGCTGTATAAGGCCTTTTTTTTACTACAAGCTTTCGATTCCTCATTTGCGATAGAAATAATCTGTAAAAAATGTTATAAAGTTTAATGAATCTTGTTTTAAGTACAGGTAAAATAATTAATGTGATTTCAGGCATTACTGTAAATCAGTTGGCAAATGTTTTACCCTTATTATTGCTAATGATGTAGGGACATGTGGAAACTTAAATAAAATTTCAATAAAACCTTAAAAGATACAGATTTCTTTCTTTCTAATCCTTTTTACAAATTATTTCTATCGCAAATACTAATAAAGTTATAAATTCTTTAAAGTGCACACGAACTTTAAATATATATAAGTGCAGAAAACTTATTTAACCGTAGTATATAAATATAAGACGATCCAACGTAATATAAAGATTTTATCATTTTCATTTCTTTTTTTATCGTATCGAGTGCATTAACATAGCGACATTTAATTTAATACGAAATAAGGAAAATGCACAATATGCTCTTTTCCATCGAACTATATGAAAGTAAATGTTCCTCTTGGGACGAAATGCATTTTCCTTTTGTCTTTTATTCATATTTTCTTTACCTATTTAATCATTTATATCTGAATTTGTACCCCTTCCCAAACACAATGAGCTTAACCATAATTTTCACTTCAAAAATATGATCCTGTTCCAAAGAGAAAGCTATTTACACAGAAACAATGTCAATAGTATTCAAATAGAATGGCTAAGGCTTTTAAATAGAATGTCAATAGTATTCAAATAGAATGTCTAAGGCTTTTTAATAGAATGTATATAGTATTCAAGTAGAATAGCTAAGGTTTTTAAATAGTATTCAAATAGAATGGCTAAGGCTTTTTAATAGAATGTCAATAGTATTCAAATATAATGGCTAAGGCTTTTTAATAGAATGTCAATGGTATTCAAAAAGATAGGATAAGACTTTTAAGAGAAAGTCAATAGTATTCAGATCGAATGGCTAAGGCTTTTTAATAGAATGTCAATAGTATTCAAATAGAATGGCTAAGGCTTTTTAATAGAATGTCAATGGTAATCAAATAGAACGGCTAAGGCTTTTTAATATAAAGTCAGTAGTATTCAAATAGAATGTCTAAGGCTTTTTAATAGAATGTCAGTAGTATTCAAATAGAATGGCTAAGGCTTTTAAATAGAATGTCAATAATATTCAAATAGAATGGCTAAGGCTTTTTAATAGAATGTCAGTAGTATTCAAATAGAATGGCTAAGGCCTTTTAATAGAATGTCAATAGTATTCAAATAGAATGGCTAAAGATTTTAAATAGAATGTCAATAGTATTCAAATAAAATGGCTAAGGCTTTTTAATAGAATGTCAATAATATTCAAATAAAATGGCTACGGCTTTTTAGTAGAATGTCAAAAGTATTCAGATCGAATGGCTAAGGCTTTTTAATAGAATGTCAATAGTATTCAAATAGAATGGCTAAGGCTTTTTAATAGAATGTCAATAGTATTCAAATAGAATAGCTAAGGCTTTTAAATAGAATGTCAATAGTATTCAAACAGAATGGATAAGGGTTTTTAATATAAAGTCAGTAGAATTCAAATAGAATGGCTAAGGCTTTTAAATAGAATGTCAATAATATTACAATAGAATGGCTACGGCTTTTTCATAGAATGTCAATAGTATTCAAATAGAATGGCTAATGCTTTTTAATAGAATGTCAATAGTATTCAAATAGAATGTCTAAAGCATTTTAATAGAATGTTAATAGTATTCAAATAGAATGGCTAAAGCTTTTAAATAGAATGTCAATAGTATTCAAGTAGAATGGCTAAGGCTTTTTAATAGAATGTCAATAATATTCAAATAGAATGGCTACGGCTTTTTAATAGAATGTCTATAATATTCAAATAGAATGGCTGAGGTTTTTTAATATAAAGTCAGTAGTATTCAAATAAAATGGCAAAATTATTTAATATAAAGTCAATAGTATTCAGATCGAAAGGCTAAGGCTTTTTAATAGAATGTCAATAGTATTCAAATAGAATGGTCAAGGGTTTTTAATAGAATGTCAAGGGTGTTCAAATAGAATGGTTAAGGTTTTTTAATAGAATGTCAATAGTATTCAAATAGAATGGCTAAGGCTTTTAAATAGAATGTCAATAGTATTCAAAAAGAATGGCTAAGGCTTTTTAACAGAATGTCAATAGTATTCAAGTAGAATGGCTAATGCATTTTAATAGAATGTAAATAGTATTCAAATAGAATGGCTAAAATTTTTAAATAGAATATCAATATTATTCAAATACAATGCCTAAGGCTTTTTAATAGAATGTCAATAGCATTTAAATAGAATGGCCAAGGCTTTTTAATAGAATATCAATGGTGTTAAATAGAATGTTTAAGGCTTTTTAATAGAATGTCAATAGTATTCCAATAGAATGGCTAAGGCTTTTTAATAGAATGTCAATAGTATTCAAATAGAATGGCTAAGGCTTTTAATTAGAATGTCAATAGTATTCAAATAGAATGGATAAGGCTTTTATATAGAATGTCAATAGTTTTCAAATAGAATGGCTAAGGATTTTTAATATAAAGACAGTAGTATTCAAATAGAATGGCTAAGGCTTTTTAATAGAATTACAATAATATTCAAATAGAATGGCTAAGGCTTTTTCATAGAAGGTCAATAGTATTCAAATAGAATGGCTAAGGCTTTTTAATAGAATGTCAATAGTATTCAAATAAAATAGCTAAGGCTTTTTAATATAAAGTCAGTAGTATTCAAATAGAATGGCCAAGGCTTTTAAATAGAATGTCAATAGTATTCAAATAGAATGGCTAAGGCTTTTTAATAGAATGTCAATAGTATTCAAATAGAATGACTAAGGCTTTTTAATAGAATGTCAATATTATTCAAATAGAATGGCTACGGCTTTTTAATAGAATGTCTATAGTATTCAAATAGAATGGCTGAGGCTTTCTAATATAAAGTCAGTACTATTCAAATAAAATGGCAAAATTATTTCAGATAAAGTCAGTAGTATTCAAATAGAATGGCTAAGGCTTTTTAATATAAAGTCAGTATTATGCAAATAGAATGGCTAAGGCTTTTAAATAGAATGTCAATAATATTCAAATAGAATGGCTAAGACTTTTTCATAGAATGTCAATCGTATTCAAATAGAATGGCTAAGGCTTTTTAATAGAATGTCAATAGTATTCAAGTAGAATGGCTAAAGCTTTTTAATAGAATGTTAATAGTATTCAAATAGAATGGCTAAAGCTTTTAAATAGAATGTTAATAGTATTCAAATAGAATGTCTAAGCATTTTTAATAGAATGGCAATAGTATGCAAAGAGAATGGCTAAGGCTTTTTAGTAGAATGTCAATAGTATTCAAATAGAATGTATAAGTCTTTTAAATAGAATGCCAATAGTATTAAAATAGAATGGCTAAGGCTTTTTAATATAAAGTCAGTAGTATTAAAATAGAATGACTAAGGCTTTTAAATAGAATGTCAATAATATTCAAATAGAATGGCTAAGGCTTTTTAATATAAAGTCAGTAGTATTCAAATAGAATGTCTAAGGCATTTAAATAGAATGTCAATAATATTCAAATAGAATGGCTAAGGCTTGTTAATAGAATGTCAATAGTATTCAAATAGAATGGCTAAAGCTTTTTAATAGAATGTTAATAGTATTCAAATAGAATGGCTAAGGCTTTTAATAGAATGTCAATAGTATTCAAATAGAATGGCTCAGGCTTTTAAATAGAATGTCAATAGTATTCAAATAGAATGGCTAAGGTATTTTAAATAGAAAGTCAGTAGTATTCAAATAAAATCCCAAAATTATTTAAGATAAAGTCAATAGTATTCAGATCGAATGGCTAAGGCTTTTTAATAGAATGTCAATAGTATTCAAATAGATTGGCTAAGGCTTTTAATAGAATGTCAATAGTATTCAAATAGAATGGCTAAGGCTTTTTAATAGAATGTCAATAGTATTCAAATAGAATGGCTAAAGCTTTTAAATAGAATGTTTATAGTATTCAAATAGAATGTCTAAGCAATTTTAATAGAATGGCAATAGTATGCAAATAGAATGGCTAAGGCTTTTAAATAGAATGTCAATAATATTCAAATAGAATGGCTAAGGCTTTTTAATAGAATGTCAATAGTATTCAAATAGAATAGCTCAGGCTTTTAAATAGAATGTCAATAGTATTCAAATAGAATGGTTAAGGCTTTTTAATAGAATGTATATTGTATTCAATTAGAATCGCTAAGGTTTTTAAATAGAATGTCAATAGTATTCAAATAGAAAGGCTAAGGCTTTTTAATATAAAATCAGTAGTATTCAAATAGAATAGCTAAGGCTTTTAAATAGAATGTCAATAGTATTCAAATAGAATGGCTAAGGCTTTTAGAATGTCAATAGTATTCAAATATAATGGCTAAAGCTTTTTAATAGAATGTCAATGGTATTCAAAAAGATTGGATAAGGCTTTTAAATAGAATGTCAGTCGTATTCAAATAGAATGCCTAAGTCTTTTTAATATAAAGTCAGTAGTATTCAAATAGAATGGCAAATTATTTTAAGAGAAAGTCAATAGTATTCAGATCGAATGGCTAAGGCGTTTTAATAGAATGTCAATAGTATTCAAATAGAATGGCTAAGGCTTTTTAATAGAATGTCAATAGTATTCAAATAGAATGCCTAAGGCTTTTTAATAGAATGTCAATAGTATTCAAATAGAATGGCTAAGTCTTTTAAATAGAATGTCAATAGTATTCAAATAGAATCATTAAGGCTTTTAAATAGAATATCAATAGTATTCAAGTAGAATGGTTAAGCCATTTTAATATAAAATCAGTAGTATTCAAATAGAATGTCTAAGGCTTTTTAATAGAATGTCAGTAGTATTCAAATAGAATGGCTAAGGCTTTTAAATAGAATGTCAATAGTATTCAAGTAGAATGGCTACGGCTTTTTAATAGAATGTCAATAGTATTCAAATAGAATGGCTAAGGCTTTTAATAGAATGTCAATAGTATTCAAATAGAATGGCTAAGGCTTTTTAATAGAATGTCAATAGTATTCAAATAGAATAGCTAAGGATTTTAAATTGAATGTCAATAGTATTCAAACAGAATGGATAAGGCTTTTTAATATAAAGTCAGTAGAATTCAAATAGAATGGCTAAGGCTTTTAAATAGAATGTCAATAATATTCAAATTGAATGGCTACGGCTTTTTCATAGAATGTCAATAGTATTCAAATAGAATGGCTAAGGCTTTTTAATAGAATGTCAATAGTATTCTAATAGAATGTCTAAAGCATTTTAATAGAATGTTAATAGTATTCAAATAGAATGGCTAAAGCTTATAAATAGAATGTCAATAGTATTCAAGTGGAATGCCTAAATCTTTTTAATAGAATGTCAATAATTTTCAAATAGAATGGCTACGGCTTTTTAATAGAATGTCTATATTATTCAAATAGAATGGCTGAGGCTTTTTAATAGAAAATCAGTAGTATTCAAATAAAATGGCAAAATTATTTAAGATAAAAATGAATAGTATTCAGATCGAAAGGCTAAGCCTTTTTAATAGAATGTCAATAGTATTAAAATAGAATGGTCATGGTTTTTTAATAGAATGTCAAGGGTGTTCAAATAGAATGTTTAAGGTTTTTTAATAGAAGGTCAATAGTATTCAAATAGAATGGCTAAGGCTTTTAAATAGAATGTCAATAGTATTCAAATAGAATGGCTAAGGCTTTTTAACAGAATGTCAATAGTATTCAAGTAGAATGGCTAAAGCATTTTAATAGAATGTAAATAGTATTCAAATAGAATGGCTAAAGCTTTTAAATAGAATGTCAATATTATTCAAATAGAATGCCTAAGGCTTTTTAATAAAATGTGTAATAGCATTTAAATAGAATGGCCAAGGCTTTTTAATAGAATGTCAATGGTGTTAAATAGAATGTTTAAGGCTTTTTAATAGAATGTCAATAGTATTCAAATAGAATGGCTAAGGCTTTTTAATAGAATGTCAATAGTATTCAAATAGTATGGCTAAGGCTTTTAAATAGAATGTCAATAGTATTCAAATAGAATGGATAAGGCTTTTATATAGAATTTCAATAGTATTCAAATAGAATTGCTACGGATTTTTAATATAAAGTCAGTAGTATTCAAATAGAATGACTAAGGCTTTTTAATAGAATTACAATAATATTCAAATAGAATGGCTAAGTCTTTTTCATAGAAGGTCAATAGTATTCAAATAGAATGGCTAAGGCTTTTTAATAGAATATCAATAGTATTCAAGTAGAATGGCTGAAGCATTTTAATAGAATGTTAATATTATTCAAATAGAATGGCTAAAGCTTTTAAATAGAATGTCAATAGTATTCAAATAGGAAGGATAAGGCTTTTATATAGAATGCTAATAGTATTCAAATAGAATGGCTAAGGCTTTTTAATAGAATGTCAATAGTATTCAAAAAGGATAGCTAAGGCTTTTTAATATAAAGTCAGTAGTATTCAAATAGAATGAATAATGCTTTTAAATAGAATGTCAATAGTATTCAAATAGATTGGCTAAGGCTTTTTAATAGAATGTCAATAGTATTCAAATAGAATGGCTAAAGCTTTTAAATAGAATGTTAATAGTATTCAAATAGAATGTCTAAGCATTTTTAATAGAATGGCAATAGTATGCAAATAGAATGGCTAAGGCTTTTTAGTAGAATGTCAATAGTATTCAAATAGAAGGGATAAGGCTTTTAAATAGAATGCCAATAGTATTCAAATAGAATTGCTAAGGCTTTTTAATATAAAGTCAGTAGTATTCAAATATAATGGCTAAGGCTTTTAAATAGAATGTCAATAATATTCAAATAGAATGGCTAAGGCTATTAATAGAATGTCAATAGTATTCAAATAGAATGGCTAAGGCTTTTTAATATAAAATCAGTAATATTCAAATAGAATGGCTAAGGCTTTTTAATATAAAGTCAGTAGTATTCAAATAAAATGGCAAATTTATTTAATATAAAATCTATAGTATTCAGATCGAATGGCTAAGGCTTTTTAATAGAATGTCAATAATATTCAAATAGAATGGCTCAGACTTTTAAATAGAATGTCAATAGTATTCAAATAGAATGGCTAAGGCTTTTTAATATAAAGACAGTAGTATTCAAATAAAATCGCAAAATTATTTAAGATAAAGTCAATAGTATTCAGATCGAATGGCTAAGGCTTTTTAATAGAATGTCAATAGTATTCAAATAGATTGGTTAAGGCTTTTAATAGAATGTCAATAGTATTGAAATAGAATGGCTATGGCTTTTTAATATAAAGTCAGTAGTATTCAAATAGAATGGCTAAGGCTTTTTAATACAATGTCAATAGTATTCAAATAGAATGGCTAAAGCTTTTAAATAGAATGTTAATAGTATTCAAATAGAATGTTAATAGTATTCAAATAGAATGTCTAAGCATTTTTAATAGAATGGCAATAGTATGCAAATAGAATGGCTAAGGCTTTTTAGTAGAATGTCAATAGTATTCAAATAGAATGGATAAGGCTTTTAAATAGAATGCCAATAGTATTCAAATAGAATGGCTAAGGCTTTTTAATATAAAGTCAGTAGTATTCAAATAGAATGGCTAAGGCTTTTAAATAGAATGTCAATAATATTCAAATAGAATGGCTAAGGCTTTTTAAATGAATGTCAATAGTATTCAAATAGAATGGCTGAAGCTTTTTAATAGAATGTTAATAGTATTCAAATAGAATGGCTAAGGCTTTTAATAGAATGTCAATAGTATTCAAATAGAATGGCTAAGGCTTTTTAATATAAAGTCAATAATATTCAAATAAAATGGCAACTTTATTTAATATAAAGTCAATAGTATTCAGATCGAATGGCTAAGGCTTTTTAATAGAATGTCAATAGTATTCAAATAGAATAGCTCAGGCATTTAAATAGAATTTCAATAGTATTCAAATAGAATGGCTAAGGCTTTTTAATATAAAGTCAGTAGTATTCAAATAGAATGTCTAAGGCTTTTTAATAGAATGTCAGTAGTATTCAAATAGAATGGCTAAGGCTTTTAAATAGAATGTCAATAGTATTCAAATAGAATGGATAAGGCTTTTATATAGAATTTCAATAGTATTCAAATAGAATGACTAAGGCTTTTTAATAGAATTACAATAATATTCAAATAGAATGGCTAAGGCTTTTTCATAGAAGGTCAATAGTATTCAAATAGAATGGCTAAGGCTTTTTAATAGAATGTCAATAGTATTCAAATAGAATGGCTAAAGCTTTTGAATATAATGTAAATATTATTCAAATATACTGGGTAAGGCTTTCTAATAGAATGTCAATAATATTCAAATAGAATGGCTAGGGTTTTTTAATAGAATGTCTATAGTATTCAAATAGAATGGCTGAGGCTTTTTAATATAAAGTCAGTAGTATTCAAATAAAATGGCACAATTATTTAAGATAAAGTCAACAGTATTCAGATCGAATGGCTGAGGCTTTTTAATAGAATGCCAATAGTATTCAAATAGAATGGATAAGGCTTTTAATAGAATGTCAATTGTATTCAAATAGAATGCCTAAGGCTTTTTAATCGAATGTCAATAGTATTCAAATAGAATGGCTAAGGCTTTTAAATAGAATGTCAATAGTATTCAAATAGAATGGATAAGGCTTTTATATAGAATGCCAATGGTGTTCAAATAGAATGGCTAAGGCTTTTTAATATAAAGTGAGTAGTATTCAAATAGAATGGCTAAGGCTTTTTAATAGAATGTCAATATTATTCAAATAGAATGGCTAAAGCTTTTAAATAGTATGTCAATAGTCTTCAAATAGAATGGTTAAGGCTTTTTAATAGAATGTCAATAATATTCAAATAGAATTGCTACGGATTTTTAATAGAATGTCTATAGTATTCAAATAGACTGACTAAACCTTTTTAATAGAATGTAAATATTATTCAAATAGAATGGCTAAAGCTTTTTATTAGAATATCAATAATATTCAAATAGAATGCCTAAGGCTATTTAATAGAATGTCAATAGCATTCAAATAGAATGGCCAAGGCTTTTTAATAGAATGTCAATGGTGTTCAAATAGAATGTTTAAGTTTTTTTATATAGAATGCCAATAGTATTCAAATAGAATGGCTAAGGCTTTTTAATAGAATGTCAATAGTATTCAAATAGAATGGATAAGGCTTTTATATAGAATGCCAATACTATTCAAATAGAATGGCTAAGGCTTTTTAATAGAATGTCAATAGTATTCAAATAGAATGGCTAAGGCTTTTTAATATAATGTCAGTGGTATTCAAATAGAATGGCCAAGACTTTTAAATAGAATGTCAATAATATTCAAATAGAATGGCTAAGGCTTTTTAATAGAATGTCAATAGTATGCATATAGAATGGCTAATGCTTTTTAATAGAATGTCAATAGTATTCAAATAGAAGGGATAAGGCTTTTAAATAGAATGACAATAGTATTCAAATAGAATGGCTAAGGCTTTTTAATATAAAGTCAGTAATATTCAAATAGAATGGCTAAGGCTTTTAAATAGAATGTCAATAATATTCAAATAGAATGGCTAAGGCTTTTTAATATAAAGTCATTAGTATTCAAATAGAATGGCTAAGGCTTTTTAATAGAATGTCAATAGTATTCAAATAGAATGCTGAAGCTTTTTAATAGAATGTTAATAGTATTCAAATAGAATGTCTAAGGCTTTTTAATAGAATGTCAATTGTATTCAAATAGAATGGATAAGGCTTTTAAATAGAATGCGAATAGTATTCAAATAGAATGGCCAAGGCTTTCTAATATAAAGTCAGTAGTATTCAAATAGCACGGCTACGGCTTTTAAATAGAATGTCAATAATATTAAAATAGAGTGGCTAAGGCTTTTAAATAGAATGTCAATAGCATTCAAATCGAGTGGCTAAGGCTTTTTAATAGAATGTCAATAGCATTCAAATAGAGTGGCTAAATCTTTTTAATAGAATGTTAATAGTATTCAAATAGAATGTCTAAGGCTTTTTAATAGAATGTCAATAGTATTCAAATAGAATGGATAAGGCTTTTAAATAGAATGCCAATAGTATTCAAATAGAATGCCTAAGGCTTTTTAATATAGAGTCAGTAGTATTCAAATAGAATGGCTACGGCTTTTAAATAGAATGTCATTAATATTCAAATAGAGTGGCTAAGGCTTTTTAATAGAATGTCAATAGCATTCAAATAGAATGGCTAATGCTTTTTAATAGAATGTCAATAGTATTCAAATAGAATGGCTACAGCTTTTTAATAAAATGTTAATATTATTCAAATAGAATATCTATGTCTTTTTAATAGAATGTCAATATTATGGAAATAGAATGGCTAAGGCTTTTAAATAGAATGTCAATGGTATTCAAATGGAATGGCTAAAGCTTTTTAATAGAATGTCAATAGCATTCAAATAGAATGACTAATGCTTTTTAATATAAAATCAGTAGTATTCAAATAGAATGGCTAAAGCTTTTTAAAAGAATGTTAATAGTATTCAAATAGAATGTCTAAGGCTTTTTAATAGAATGTCAATAGTATGCAAATAGAATGGTTATTGCTTTTAAATAGAATGTCAATGGTATTCAAATGGAATGGCTAAAGCTTTTTAATAGAATGTCAATAGTATTCAAGTAGAATGGCTAAGGCTTTTTAATAGAATGTCAATAGTATTCAAATAGAATGGCTAAGGCTTTTTAATAGAATGTCAATGGTATTCAAATAGAATGTCTAAGGCTTTTAAATAGAATGTCAATCGTATTCAAATAGAATGGCTAAGACTTTTTAATATGAAGTCAGTAGTATTCAAATAGAATGGCAAAGATTTTTTAAGAGAAAGTCAATAGTATTCAGATCGAATGGCTAAAGCTTTTTAATAGAATGTCAATAGTATTCAAATATAATGGCTAAGTCTTTTTTATAGAAAGTCAATAGTATCCAAATAGAATGGCAAAGCTTTTTTTAGGTTAAAATCAATAGTATTCAGATCGAATGTAAAAGATTTTTTCTTTATTTTACTCTGAATTTTTGTGATGATGAATTATCATAATTATATGCTTTAATATTATAACCATTTGCTCAGTTTGGGTGTAATCCTCACAACATTTTGACTGTCGTTATCTCACGTGTCTCCCAACTTAAGCAGTAAACTTCTAAGGGGTTCGATTCGAACCCTTTCCGCACTTCAGTATCAGTCTATATTTCTGAGATTAGGTATTATGTACACTATTTACATTATTCGGACTATTGTCCTCATCTTTGTCGCCATATTTATTACAACGTTTCGGCCCTTCAGTATCTGTCTATATTTCTGTGATGAGGTATTAGAGATGAGGTATTATGTACACTATTTACATTATTCGGACTATTGTCCTAATCTTTGTCGCCATATTTATTACAACGTTTCGGCCGTTGTACACTCCGTCCTTCTTCAGGTGGTTGGAATGTCGAACTGAACCCTTTATTTCGGTCACTTGTTCCACGTGCCATGTTTAATGGATGTCAGTTATCAGTTATCTCCTGTTAATTCCTCTCTCTTAACCGGATATTGAACTCACACTCTTTGGCTCCTGTCACTGGATCTAACTAACGCCTTTATCTACTGTGCCATGTGTCCTTGAGGACATCTATCTATGAATTTCTGTGTATTATAAACCTAATGTCTTCAGCAACCATTTTTACTAGTGCTCATATTGCAATTTTTGCTGTTATCATAGCATGTTTTTTATTGCGAACAATGTAAATAATGTACATAATACCTCACCTCAGAAATATAGACATATTTTTTTCATATTTTTCGATGAAACATGACCCAATGCACATGTTAGTACTTCGTATTTCATTCCACGAAGTCTTTCCATGCAGACTGACCACAGATTCTCGATTGGATTTAAATTAGGAGAATTTCCGAACCAGTCAATAGTACTCTGATTTACTCACTGGTAAGGCTTGCCAGTTTGTTTGTGCAACATTACAATTTTCATACGCCTCCTTGCAGTAATGTCCATCGCAGAAAATGGCCGTAGGACGACTAATCGACATTCTAGACAATAGTGACTGGACGAGATAAAAATATGACGTAATATTTTTCAAGGCCTAACAAATTTCACCATATATCCCGAAAATACATTCATATTACTGCACACCACTAACCTAATCTGAGGAAAAAATAGAAATCGATTACACCCTGTCACTCCAGTGGGTCTAAAACTGACCGTATGGTGAGAGAAAGGAAACTAAAGCGGTTGCTTCAATTAATTTGCACAAGGGTGTATGGCCCGGTGCTCCTGCTATATATTTAGAGATTCTTGATAAAATCCCAAAGAAACGATCAGCAATAATATTGGTCCTAACCTGGCATCTCAGCTTCAGTCACCTTTCCGCTGCCGTAAATTTGCTTACCTCTCCCTCTTCTATAAACCCTTTCATGGTAATTGTTTGGATGTGGTCATCGCTATGGTACCTAGATTTTACGAATATAAGCGCAGTACTTGTTGTAACATAGAGAGGGTTACCTACTTCATGCCGCTGATGAGTATTATATTTTGTTGATTTTATAAACAGTACCATTTCATTTCAAACGTCCGTTTTGGTTATTCCTCATTCAGTAACCTTTTCTAGATTACAGCAGATAGATAGATAGATAGATAGATAGATAGATAGATAGATAGATAGATAGATAAGGAATATACTGTGATAGATAGATAGATAGATAGATAGATAGATAGATAGATAGATAGATAGATAGATAGATAGATAGATACCGTACCTATGAACACTAAGGGGTATGTTCCAATCTTCATAAATACGTTGGACACTATTGTAAGTGGGGCTAATATGCTGTCTACGTAGTCCACCACTAGTAGTGGTTTACCTACTTCACGCCGCTGGCGAGTATTTGTTGATGTTATAAATATTACTATTTCTTTTCCAACCTCCGTTTTGGTTATTCCTCATTCAGTAACCCTTTCTAGGTTACAACATAAACTAAATAAGACATCGCATGGATCTATTTTTCCGGGATGAGATTTTATTAAAAAAAGAAATCTTTGTGAACTCCGTGAGTTAAATTTTGCTTTGCCTTTTAATCAGCTTAATCAACACCTATTTCTCGTCTCACAACATCTCGGTAGATAAGATTTTTAGTATTCAGTTGTATTTACTCGTTACGTTATCAAAAATAAAACACAAAATTTAAACGAGAAAGAATGCATTCAAATTAAGGATAAAAATAAATCTTAAAGATAAAAATTGAGAAAAAAAATGAAAAAGAAAAACAGAAAATAAAACGACTATAAAAAGGAAATAAACAAAAGCAGAACTTAAACAATCGCTACGAAAAATGAAACGGATAAAAAATTTAAAAAAAATATGTTTGAAAAAGAAAATTAAAGGAAAGATTAAATAAGCTCACAAAGAGAAAAAATACAATACCTTGAATTTTTTTTATAATTAAAAATATCGATTTTTAACACATTAAGGCGACAGGAAGAATTAATCCAAAATGGCGGCAAAGTGTAAACTGAAATAAAACATTTAAAAAATGTAAAAGAAAAAATATTCTCCATGTTTTAAAAAGAAACGAAGGCGCTCGAAGACTGCCAGTGATTAAATAGAGTGGGTGGATTCGTTCTGCATGCAACACCGGAAGACACGTGACAGGAAGTTATACATATGACGATCGTGATTTAGTGAACTTCATTTGAGGGAAATAATAATAATAATAATAATAATAATAATAATAATAATAATAATAATAATAGAAACAGAAGGTTTTATTCTTGCTGCACAGTACCAATGCTTGCTAACTAGAAATTACCAAGTACAAATACTGAAAAACTCTGTTGACCCCAAATGCATATTCTATGAGAAATAACCGGAAACAATTGACCATCTTGTACCAGGGATGTACAGTGTTAGCACCCACTGAATATAAAACTCGTGATGATAGAGTGGGACGATAATCTGCACTTTTACGGGAAGGAAACTGCAAGGAACTTGTATGAACACCACCCAGACCCGGTTGTAGAAATGGGACCTGCAACAATTTTATGCGACTTTACAAATAGAACAATCAAAGCTAATCGCCAAGACATCGTGTGATGAGAGACCGAAAATACAGAATATGCTTTCTTATTAATATGGCAGTCCCAAAGTAATGCATCTTTGAAGATCTTCAAAAAACTATAAAAAGACAAGGACTTTGAAATTGAAATCTCAAAAATGTGGCACATGAGGATATCAACAATTCCATTTTTAAGACATTTTTATGTTTATACATTCTTTTTTATAGATACAAGTATTTAAGCAAATGCTCTGTTTTATAATAAGCAGTATTAAACAACATTTACCGGCCTGAATGTCCGAGAAATTTTCACAGAAAATATTCGTCCTCCGACAGGAATCGAACCTGTATCCTATACGAAAAAGGCACGTCAGGCTATATGACGGTTCCGTATAGGATACAGGTTCGATTTCTGTCGGAGGACGAATATTTTCTATGAAAATTTCTCGGACATTCAGGCCAGTAAATGTTATGAATACTGTTTATTATAAAACAGAGCATTTACTTAAATATTTGTATCTATAAAAAAGAATGTATAAACATAAAAAATGTCTTAAAATAATTGTCGGACTTTGTCCATTTCATAATTCGAGTTATAGTTGAAGCTCTTGGATTGATTGGAAAATATTCCAATAGACTCACTGAAGGGATTTCTAGTAACAAATGAGTTAAATAAATAAATAAATAAAGTATTCATAAGTCCAGCTGACACCGTACGAAGTGTTTTATCAACGTAAAATGTGTGTGATTATAGTTTGTATGTTTTTTTACAAAAATGATCAGTTATTTCTGCTGGAACAGGTGCATTAGGTATGATAAAGAAGAGTACTGAAAATTATGAGTACAATTCCTGGACACATCAGTATCGCAGAGCTACAAAAGATTACTTTGGGTGGAACTGCGCATATCATCGGCAAAACGATTCTTTTTTGTAATAATTTCACCCCAAGCAAGGCGGTAGTGCCACTCGTGCGCAGGGAGTGCAAGGGAAAGAGAAAACTGAGAATAGGGAGAATTGAAAAAAAGGACATAAAAGGAACAGGGTTAAAAAAAAGTCTGAAGATGCCGATTGAAGTTGCATTTAAATTTTTGGAGTGTGTAGTTATCAGGGAAGCAAGAAATCGGAAGGGAGTTCCACTGGTGGGAAGTGCCAGAAAAAAACTATTGGAGTTGAAATGAGGGTTGAATTTAATTATTTCAATAGTGGGTGGGACCTAACTGCCAATCTAGTAGCAAATTTAAATTCATGCATTCGCTGCACCAGGGAAAAAAGCTTGCTAGAAAGTTAGCAATGAAAATATTTATAGAAAAAAACAGGCACGCCACGTGATGTGATAGAGCAAATCAGTATCGATTACATTAGAAATTCTACTTTGGATATTGTCCAAGAACTTCTAGATGAATAGCAGGAGCAAGATATGGCAGCAGTACTCAATACACGGACAAAACGAAATAACTCAAATGTATACCTAGAACAGATAACTCTCCAGCACACCCCTTTTTACTCGTAGAGCCCCTATCGGGACTTTGTAATTGGGCACTAAAAATTATTCTCCTGCAAGATGATACCTTAGACAATAATATTAGTAATTCTCCCCAAGCCTTTATTTTCTTCAGTTTTCTAGGTGAATTCTTCGGAGAATTAGAATTATAGAAAACTGCCATCAATTTTTTCTGCTGGGATACTCAGAGCACTTATTGAGTCGTAAGGAATCATTGAAAACATACCACAAGATTAGAATTTCCATTTGCTATACCAATAACCGAAAACAACACTGACAATCATAATAATAATAATAATAATAATAATATTAATAATAATAATAACAATCACAATAAAATAATAATAATAATAATTAGAATAATAATAATAACAATCAAAATAATAATAATAATAATAGTAACTAATAACAATCACAATAATAATTTTAATAATAATCACAATAATAATAATAATAACAATGACAATAATAATAATAACAATATCAGTAAGAATAATAATAACAATCAGAATAATAATAGTAATAATATCAATCACAATAATGGTAATAGCAATCACAATAATAATAACAATGTCAATAATAATCATAATAACAACAATAATATTAATAACAATAACAATAATAATAGTAATAAAAACAATCACAATAATAATAATAACAATCACAATAATAATAATATCAATAACGATTAAAATAATAATAACAATCACTATAATAATATAACAACAATAATGATAATAATCACAATAATAATAAATATAACAATCACATATATATATAACAATAATAACAATAATAGTAATTACAATGACAATAATAATAGTAATAATAACAATCAAAATAATAATAATCGTAATAACAAACAATAATAATTATAACACTCAAAATAATAATAATAACAACAATAAAAATAATAAAAATCACAATAATAATAACAATCAGCACAATAATAATAACACTCAAAATACTACTAATAATAACAATGATAATAATAATAACAATAATAATAATAATAACAATAATAATATTAGCTATCAGAATAATAAAACTAATAACAACAATAATAGAAATAAGAATCACAATAATAATAATAAAAACAATAACAAAAATAATAATAACAATCACAATAATAATAATAACAATCACAATAATAATAAGAAGAATAAGATTCACAATAATAATATATGTCTATATTTCTGAGATGAGGTATTATGTACATTATTTACATTATTTGGACTATTGTCATCATCTTTGTCGCCATATTTATTACAACGTTTCAATATTTCTTTCTGCAGCTGCACGGCATAGCGTACACACAGTCATGTTCTAATCTATGAGCACTGGTAAAAATGGTTGCTGAAGACATTAGGTTTATAATACCGAGAAATTCATACACAGATGTCCTCAAGGTCACATGGCACAGTGGATAAAGGCGTTAGTTAGATCCAGTGACAGGATCCAAAGAGTGTGAGTTCAATAGAGGGAAAAGTTAACAGGAGATAAATGATATCCATTAAACATGGCACTTGGAACTAGAACAGTCTAGCCCAGTGAGCGAAATAAAGGGTTCAGTTCGACATCCAAACCACCTGAAGAAGGCCGGAGCGTACAACGTTGTAATAAATATGGCGACAAAGATGAGAACAATAGTCGGAATAATGTAAATAATCTACAAGCCTGGTTTTTTTATTCTTCTGGCAAAATGAGATCTTTAAAGAATATGGCGAGAAACTCTATCGAAAACTTGGAAAAAATAAACTAGAGATAAATGACTCACCTAATATCCAGGAAATCAAGGTCTTCTAGTATAAGATGTGATAAAACTGTAAAATGCACAATAGTAAAATGTTACATGTATCAAGCAATAACAGAAAGAACACGCATATATAGAATGCCAAATATGGACGTGTATCAATATTACTGAAACAACCGGTGCCATCTGCAAATCCATAAACTGAAAAACACCAGGAATAGACCGAATAGCCAACTTTTGGATAAAAAAAACCCATCTAGCCCCCACGAAGACCTCGCACAGGCATTTAATGATATAATTATAAACCGAAGAAAATGCTCCAAATGGCTCCCGTAAGGAGTGACATAAATATTGCCAAAAACAGAAGAGACGCTGAATCCGGAGAACTATAGTCCCATCACCTGCCTACCAACAATGTACAGGATGATGACTTCAACGATAACCGAGAAGTCATACAATTTCCTTGAAGAAAACAATTTTCTCGCAGTAGAACAGAATAGATGTACAAAAGGAAGTTATAGGTGCTAATGCCAAATAACTATCAATGAAACAATATTGGAAGCGGTGAAAACAAGGAAAAAAAAAACTTATCGATTGCATGGATCGACTACAGAATGGCGTTCGATAGCATACCACACTCATGGACAGAGGAGAGCCTAAAAATATGAAAGTGTCATTCTCTTCATTTCCCCTGGGCGGGAAGTTAGTAGTTTGCATACGCAAATATCCTAATCAAGAGTCACGAAATCGATAGATTCCGAATGTTTTTTCAGAATTTGCACCTTAAGATGTTTGTCGAAACTACAGTCGTTTATAAAAGAACGCCCCGCAAGCACCGCTAATGTCACATTGTGGATTATGACATCATAACTTTGGCAATCGAATCCCGTATTTAATATCTCGCAATCACACAATACATTTTTATATTTCGATACGTGTACAAAGATTTTAAATATAACTTGAGGTAAACAGATATACTGTCAAAGTGTGGTTGAGGATTGTTAAAAACTATGTCATTTCTTTACCGAAATCGCGCTCTTTTTCTAAGCGTGAATAATAATAATAATAATAATAATAATAATAATAATAATAATAATAATTATTATTATTATTATTATTATTATTATTATTATTATCATTATTATTATCAAGCACATATACGAAAATACTGTGTTAGCCCAAAATGCAGATTCTGTTATAAATATCCAGAAACCATTGATCCTCTTGTATCAGGTTGCACGATATTGGCACCCACTTAATATAAAACCCGGCATGACAGAGTGGGCCAATATCTGCACTGGAAAATTTGCAACTCCTCCGGGAAAGAAACAAAAAGAAACTGGTACGAACACCACCCTGACCCGGTTACGGAGATAGGACCTGTTACAATTCTATGGGACTACACAATACACACTGACAGAATAATCAAAGCCAACCGCCCAGACATAGTTATTAAAGATCACAAACAAAAAAATGCTTCCTTATTGATATGGCAGTCCCTGTAGACTGCAATGTATCTTTGAAGATATTCGAAAAGCTGTCAAAATACAAGGACATTGAAATAGAAATCTCAAAAATGTGGCACATGGGAACATCAACAATCCCTGTTGTAGTTGGAGCCCTTGGACTGGTTGGAAAAGATTCCAGTAGGCTGATTGAAGGATTGTTCTGACAAGTACAGCCCACACTTTACGAAGGGCTTTATCTATGTAATTATTTTTTTTCCAGTGGAAAGTCTCATGATGCCATTTCTAACCTTAGGTCTCTGGGCGGGACCCGGAAAGAAATGTGTAAACGCCAGATATCAAAGAAAATAAAAATAATAATAATAATAATGAAAAGAAACTTATCGATAACATGGGTCGAATACAGAAAGGCGTTCGACATTTTACCATAAACAGGGATAGAGAAGAGCTTAAAGATATACAGTGTATTTCCGCAGAACGGTCAAATTAATAACGGAGAACATGAAAAATTGAAAGACTACACAAAATCTACCGCATAAAAAAACGGTCATTAACACCTAGACCAAGCATCATCTAAAGCGGGATCTTCCAAGGAGATTCATTGTCACCAATATTCTTCTGCCTTGCATTAGCGTCACTCAGCTGTCTACTGAACAACAGTAACTACAGATAGAAGACTCAGAATGGCTAACTGAACCACCTATTCTATATTAATGATCTTAGAACGTTTGCCAAAGATGAAGAGCAGCAGAAAAACCTACTCAGCATTGTCAAAACCTTCAGTGAAGACATTAGGATGGAGTTCTGAATCAATAAATGTGTCAAAGTCACCTTCAAAGGAGGTCAGTTAACGAAAACTACGATTTTAAACCCTGATATTAACAACAAGATTAAGGAACTAGACCGGGATGATAGATAGAAATACTTAGAAATTAATGAAGGAGCACACACTTTACGAAGGGCTTTATCTATGTAATTATTTTTTTTCCAGTGGAAAGTGTCATGATGCCATTTCTAACCTTAGGTCCCTGGGCGTGACCCGGAAAGAAATGTTTAAACGCCAGATATCAAAGAAAATAATAATAATAATAATAATAATAATAATAATAATAATAATAATAATAATAATAATAATAATAATAACGCAAAGATTTCGAATGGATTCAAAAATGCCCGTCAAAACAAAGAAAACGATTTTGGGATACTATGTAACGTCTAGTTTCCAATAATATCGGAATCGCTTCCTAATTCTGTCACGTTCATAGATAGATTGATTGATTTTTCGTCCATAGCTTGATTGTTCCTTCATAGAGGGATTTTTATCGCACATTTCTGGTGTTAATGACAACTGCGCATCCTATATAATAACAGAGCTAACATTTATCCTACTAATAAATAATAATAATGAATTAATATTGGCATATAGACATAGAAATAAATATTTCTTGAAAAATGTTGAACCAGATTGATTTCAATATCATCTAACCTCCTATATTTATTTCATCGTTTTTATATATTTATAATAATTGGTTTACATTTTCTTTACGTTCCGATTTAAAATTAGGCATGGAAAGTTACGAATATGCATAAATCTATTCATATCTGATAGTATGTTATATTATTTATCGCATATATAATTTGGTATTAAGGTATGTACATATTGTATTAGTGTGTATCTATATGTATGTAATTGTAATTACGTGACTCATATTTGTGCGTAAATGTGTATATATGTTGTAATTATGCTACGTGCGTTTAAACTACACTTATAATATTGGATATATTGGCAGTTACGTGTACATGTGCGTGTATCTATGGATACATGAAGTTATATATATATATATATATATATATATATATATGTTTGATAATCGATTTCATTCTTTTTTTCAATGACTCTAAAAGCTCTTTTTCATTTTTTTCACTCTTCTGTCAAATTCATCAAATACTCTTACCCACATATATATATATATATATATAGAGAGAGAGAGAGAGAGAGAGAGCGAGAAAGAAAGAGAGAGAGAGAGAGACTACAGTTCAAGAGTATGGGATGAATTTGACAGAAGAATGGAATAAAAAAAATGAAAAAGACCTCTTAGATTCATTGAAAAAAGAATGGAATCCATTATCAAACTTATATATCTCTCTTTCTCTCTCTCAACACACACACACATACACACACACACACACACATATATATATATATATATATATATATATATATATATATACATATATATATATATATATATATATATATATATATATATATATATATATAGTTCTATCTTTGTATCTATAGATATGAAGAATTATATCGGGCGTTTGACCTAATTCACTCTTTCTACATAGAGAAGATTCCATTGATAAGAACCAAATGTGGCGTAAAAAGTCAATTCTTTAGATGACCAAACGTAAGATTTTTAGTTTCACTTATGTTCAATACATATTGCTAGTTGCATAGATATATAGATAGATAGATAGATAGATAGATAGATAGATAGATAGATAGATAGATAGGAAGGAAGGAACATACTAAGATAGATAGATAGATAGATAGATAGATAGATAGATAGATAGATAGATAGGAACAGAATGAGATAGATAGACAGATAGAAAGACAGATAGATACGAACAGACTGAGATAGATAGATAGATAGATAGATAGATAGATAGATAGATAGATAGATAGATAGGAACAGACTAAGATAGATAGATAGATAGATAGATAGATAGATAGATAGATAGATAGGAACAGAATGAGATAGAGATAGAAAGACAGATACGAACAGACTGAAATAAATAAATAGATAAATAGATAGATAGGAACAGACTAAGATAGATAGATAGATAGATAGATAGATAGATAGATAGATAGATAGATAGATAGATAGATAGATAGATAGGAACAGAATGAGATAGACAGATAGAAAGACATAGATATGAACAGACTGAAATAGATAGATAGATAGATAGATAGATAGATAGATAGATAGATAGATTTATCGGAAGGAACAGAATGAGAAAGATAGATAAATAGATAGAAAGAAAAATAGATAATGAACAAACTTAGATAGATAGATAGATAGATAGATAGATAGATAGATAGATAGATAGATAGATAGATAGATAGATAGATAGATAGACAGGAAGGAACATACTGTGAAAGATAGATAGATAAATAGATAGAAAGAAAAATAGATAATGAACAGACTTAGATAGATAGATAGATAGATAGATAGATAGATAGATAGATAGATAGATAGATAGATAGATAGATAGACAGGAAGGAACATACTGAGAAAGATAAATAAATAGATAGAAAAAAGATAGATAATGAACAACCTTAAATAGATAGATAGATACATAGATAGATAGATAGGAAGGAACAGACTGAGATAGATAGATAGATAGATAGATAGATAGATAGATAGATAGATAGATAGGAAGGAACAGACTGAGAAAGATTGATAGATAGATAGATAGATAGATAGATAGATAGATAGATAGATAGATAGATAGATAGGAAGGAACAGACCGAGAAAGATAGATAGATAGATAGATAGATAGATAGATAGATAGATAGATAGATAGGAAGGAACAGACTGAGAAAGATAGATAGATAGATAGATAGATAGATAGATAGATAGGAAGGAACAGACTGAGAAAGATAGATAGATAGATAGATAGGAAGGAACAGACTAAGAAAGATAGATAGATAGATAGATAGATAGGAAGGAACAGACTGAGAAAGATAGATAGATAGATAGATAGATAGATAGATAGATAGATAGATAGATAGATAGATAGATAGGAAGGAACAGACTGAGAAAGAGAGATAGATAGATAGATAGATAGATAGATAGATAGATAGATAGATAGATAGATAGGAAGGAACAGACTGAGATAGATAGATAGATAGATAGATAGATAGATAGATAGGAAGGAACAGACTGAGAAAGATAGATAGATAGATAGGTAGGAACAGACTGAGATAGATAGATAGATAGATAGATAGATAGATAGATAGATAGATAGATAGATAGATAGATAGATAGATAGGAACAGAATGAGATAGACAGATAGAAAGACATAGATATGAACAGACTGAAATAGATAGATAGATAGATAGATAGATAGATAGATAGATAGATAGATAGATAGATAGATTTATCGGAAGGAACAGAATGAGAAAGATAGATAAATAGATAGAAAGAAAAATAGATAATGAACAAACTTAGATAGATAGATAGATAGATAGATAGATAGATAGATAGATAGATAGATAGATAGATAGATAGATAGACAGGAAGGAACATACTGTGAAAGATAGATAGATAAATAGATAGAAAGAAAAATAGATAATGAACAGACTTAGATAGATAGATAGATAGATAGATAGATAGATAGATAGATAGATAGATAGATAGATAGATAGATAGATAGATAGACAGGAAGGAACATACTGAGAAAGATAAATAAATAGATAGAAAAAAGATAGATAATGAACAACCTTAAATAGATAGATAGATACATAGATAGATAGATAGGAAGGAACAGACTGAGATAGATAGATAGATAGATAGATAGATAGATAGATAGATAGATAGATAGATAGATAGATAGATAGATAGATAGGAAGGAACAGACTGAGAAAGATTGATAGATAGATAGATAGATAGATAGATAGATAGATAGATAGATAGATAGATAGGAAGGAACAGACCGAGAAAGATAGATAGATAGATAGATAGATAGATAGATAGATAGATAGATAGATAGATAGATAGGAAGGAACAGACTGAGAAAGATAGATAGATAGATAGATAGATAGATAGATAGATAGATAGGAAGGAACAGACTGAGAAAGATAGATAGATAGATAGATAGGAAGGAACAGACTAAGAAAGATAGATAGATAGATAGATAGATAGGAAGGAACAGACTGAGAAAGATAGATAGATAGATAGATAGATAGATAGATAGATAGGAAGGAACAGACTGAGAAAGAGAGATAGATAGATAGATAGATAGATAGATAGATAGATAGATAGATAGGAAGGAACAGACTGATATAGATAGATAGATAGATAGATAGATAGATAGATAGATAGGAAGGAACAGACTGAGAAAGATAGATAGATAGATAGGTAGGAACAGACTGAGATAGATAGATAGATAGATAGATAGATAGATAGATAGATAGATAGATACTTTATTCTGTCGGCCTATTCGGCTCGTTGATTCTCACGCACTAGATATTCCATAAATATTATTTTAATGTTCGACTCGCCTTAACATCACAAATATGTATTTTTAAGTACTTATAATCGATTTTTAACGCCCAGTTCTGATTTCTTTGAAATATTTATTGCACTCAAATTTATGCAAATAAAATCACCAGTGCAGGCAGGGGAAGATGGTGTAAAACTCAACTTGTTTGTACATGCACATATGACCTTTATCTCCATTCCTATTAAATACACTTCTAAGCCACTTTTTTATGTTTATTTTCCGTCATTTTCTCTCCTGCTTTGAGATAGCCAGCCTCGTTCCTGCAATGAAAGCAGCCCTTGTGCCTCTTGTTCTATCAACGATCGTTTGGTATTTCCAAAATCGGACGCCAACGGGTCGAACTTGTCTAAAGTTAAAGGAACACGACAAGCAGTTGTGCAAAAAGTAAAAAAATAAAGAGAGAGAGAGAGAGAGAGAGAGAAAATTTGATTCAAAAATAATATTTTTACGTAAAATTGTTCTTTACATGATTTGTTTTTAATGATAAAATATTAACCAAATTATTTTAATAAATTTTCTCATCTGTCTTACGCGTCGGAAAACAAAAGATGTCGCAGGATTTAGTCCTCTGTCTCTCTGTTGCAGACCGCGGTGTCAGTGTTGGCCTCAGTGCCGACCTTCTTCACTTCGCTAGCAGTAAATGACAGACCGGCTTACGTATCGCTAAGATTTGCCTTTTCTGTCTGTGATACTGCCACTGCCGGCCCATTCAGAATATCAGCTCGTTTGCCGCTGCTTCTTACTCTCGGCAGTAATGAGAATCCACTTGCTGCATAACATTTAGAAGAGTAAGACTCTCAGCAAAAAGGAACACTTGCCAGATGGATACTTTTTTTTACTAATTCCTCACCTATTACAAAGTCAATGAGCCACTCAAGGTAGATATTAAACTAAACAGCAAGAGGGGAGAAATGCAATTTAGCAATTGAGGTACGGTTCTGCAGAAGGTTGCTAACGATATCATAGACCGAGCGTGTGAGGCTTTGGAGAGGATGCAAACAAGGAGGAGGCTCATACTTATCAAAAGGAAGACGCAGCTGAAATTTCTCGGACACGTAATGAGAAAAGAGGGCTTGGAGAATCTGATACTCACATGGCGATTAGAGGGTAAGAGAGACAAGGGAAAGCAATATACCTGGCGGGCTTAAGCAAGTGAATGACAGTACGTGGTCTGGGGGAGGTGGCAGAGAGATGAAATAAACTAAAGAGGAAAAAATGCAGTTTAAGGGGATAAGAAAGATATCGGTTAACCTTATATTGAAAAGATTAAGATTGCAGTGATCAGGGAAGCATTCTCTCGGGAGTTTATCCTATGCCGGGGCGGTTCATGATTTATGATTAATTAATTTGTTTTTTTACGGTTTATCAACCCTTTGTAGATTTCTTAAAGTCATAAAAATATTTTTAGATTATAAGAATTTTAAAAAATAATAATAATGGTTTAGTGATATAAATCTTATTAATTAACCCATAGCGGATGGGGAGAGAAGTGGTGGGTTCATGCCTTTTCCAAGGGTATGTGCGTGTAAGGTAATATAACGAACCCAACTGGAATTGGAACTCGGCTCTCCGATTAACAATTCCGAGCTATTATCCATTACACCACCCGTTCATCCAAGCTTACAGCACCTGGTATTCCTAAGCGGTCACCCATCTAGACAAGGCTCGGCGTTGCTTAAGTTCGGTGAATGTACGGGAACCTATGTTTCGACGTGATGTGGCCTTAAACCGAATTTTATTCTGAGATGATTTTAATTCCGTTTAAGACATTATGTTTTATCTGCCAGCCATTTGTTTAATCTCTTAATCTGAAACCAGCTTATTTTCAAATGTATTGCTTTTATAAATAGTGTTACGTACACGTATTAAACGCAATATATATATATATATATAAGGAATGTAGCTCGTCACACAATTTGTGATAGTTTATCAAGAGGCATGCAAACTTTCGTCTGTGGAGCAGTGGTTCATCGCCTACAATGACGCTTCTGAACTATATCAGAGTTGGACAGTGAAGACTGGGCAGTTCCAGCACAGATATGGCAGCAATACCCAATTATGGATCTAATCTAGCTGTTGTAAAGATAGAGCATATCAGGAGGAATCAGATACTTACTGGAACGGTAAAGGGAACGACACATTTTCCCAGTATCTTTAGTGAAGGTTTGTGTAATTGAATTCCACTTGAGTTTTGGGGGGAGCTTAAGTCCCAACAAGCGTTCCAGGCAAAAATCACAATTGATCTTAGAACTATTAAATATTACAAGCCTGTCCCTTCCCCACTGTGCCACTAGTTAGATCAGAAGAAAGATCATCAGTCAATCTCTGACTTTGTAGACTCAAATATTAACCCGACTAACTTTTTGCTACAGACTCAAGTAAAAACCAGCTCAATACTTGCCTGTAGACTCAAGTATGTCAACCATTTTTACTGACTCAGGTATAAATTCGACAAAATTTATCTATAGCCTCAAGTATAAACACAATGAATTTTTATAGTCACAAGTATAAGCCTGACCAAAGTTTACATATATGTTTCCGTATAAACGCAACCAATGTTTCCTTACAGACTAAAGTATATTTCAACTACTGTTTACAAATACTCATGTATAAACCCTGCCAATGTTTAGCTATAGACTCAAGTATAAACGGAACTAATTCTTATCTTAATACTCAAGTATGAACACCAATAGTGTCAATCAATGGACTCTAGTATAAACACAAAGAATGTTTAGCCTCAAGTATAAACTATACTAATATATATAGACTCAATTTTATTAAATAAATCAACAAAAGCGTGATATGTCGTAAAATGCGCCTACCCGACCAATAAATGGTATCTGGCGATACCATTAGTTGCCCTTGAGAACAGAAAGAATATAATCTCAAAATCTTTGAAATCTAAACAGAGATGCCAATCCAGCTTAGGGAACCAGGTTCAGTTGTCGTAAACAAAGAGATTTGTCAGCAGATTTTGCTCTTCCGACAGGATCAAAAAGTGAAGTCAAATAAAGAATGAAAAGTAGGAAAAGAAAAAAAGAAATCTTCTTAGACAACTGAAGAAATACGAAAGCAAAATCATCGATGCCCAATGCAATAGTCTTTAAGAGAATCAGGAATCTGAGGAAAAGCTGAAACCGTGTGTACAGACATCAGCATTTAGCCTAGTTAGCCAGAATTCTGCGGAAATTGCTGGAATAGTGAAGAAATGCACTTTATCTCGAGTACATGTTTTCAAAATGCCAATATTATATCGGTATATTCTTGGCTGCTCGAATGTTATTGTATTTACGCCCTCGTTGTTCTCTGGTCAGTTAAAATATGAAAGAAACATTGATTACTTGAACCGTAACTCCTGTATATGATGTAGTGTCCGAACGAACATCGTCTCTCCCTCCTGTTTGTCATCAGCCGGCGTTGGTACCTCTTCAAGAATGAGGTCTTCAAATAAAAATTACCAGATAACGTTATAATTTTATTTGAAGTGGAGTGAAACGCAGGAAGGGAACTATAAAATTAATTAATTAAAATTAATTATATTAAATATATATAAAATTAAATATATAGATATAAATATATAAGTGAACATTGAAGTCAACACTCAGAGGCGACAGGCTGTTTCTTGTTAGGCGAAATCGTCAAGCCTGATGATTGCGTCTACCATGAAACAGCCTGTCGCCTCTGAGTGTTGACTTCAATGCTCACTTACATATTTATATTTACATACGCTCTATCTCTGATATTGAGCACTTTATCCCATAAGTATAGCACACCTTAAAACTATATTTCTTCCTATTCCTAATTAAATATATATAATTAAATTATATATATATATATATATATATATATATATATATATATATATATATATATATATATATATATATATTGTCATCCACTTACAGACTGTTTCGTTGTATCACAGCTCATCAGTGTGGCTAGACGTCCGATTGCCTCTAGCTAGGATCGAAACCCGACTGAATTGGCGTCAGTCGGGATTCTACCACTAAGCCGTTGGCGCACGGCAGGGTAGCTGCGTGCCGGGCCGAGGGTCAATTGTGATCAGCTGATCCTTTCCCTCTATTAACTCGAGATTTTGCTAATAAGGAAGAGTCAGGGGAAAGAGATTGTCGTCGAGAGAGTCGCGAGACTGTCGTCACAGTGAGTCGAGAGATTTGCGGGAGAATTTTGGAGGGGAGAAAGAAGACTGCCCCCTGTTGTGAGAAGTCTGTATGAGACTGGACTATTAGTCATAAACCTACCCCAGGCGATTCAATATGTGTTTATCACACACAAACCCTCTCTCTGTTGGGAATTCGCTGGATGCAAGTTGTCTTTTTCTTTTTCTTCATTTATGTTAAATGTTTTTATTCTCCCTGTAACCTCTGTTCTGATGTTATTTTCTCATATAAAGTCAATATTTCTCCCATTGTTGTCCGGCTTCTGCAGATATTATTTCTTGCTTTATTTCGCCACAATCTAATCTTCCTAGCGCCAACTCTCACAGCCGTGTCCACATCCCCAGTCGACCGTGAACGTATGGACAACACCCCGCTTACTGGATCTAAAAACTAACACAGCGTGGGCAGCGAGCGGGACTTGACCGGTCGAAATAATCTACGGGTACTCAGGGAGCGTACGGCCAGTGACCCCTATGTTCGGTTCGGACCGAGTGGACACCTCAACCCAAA